>CM040123.1:383363882-383769914 GCA_022559845.1 Amorphophallus konjac
CTGTCATGAGCTGACAGAACACAGAGTCTAACGGTAGAACAGTGGTGCGTCACAGTGTCTGTGACGGTCTATCGAGGGGCCGTTACAGTAATGTAACGCTCCTGTCCTGGTGCGTTAGAGACAACAGTGAAACGAAACATAACAGAGTGTGTGACGGTCTTTCGTAAGGCCTTTACATGTATGTGACGGTCCTACCATGATGCGTCAGAGCGTCTGCTGACAGAAACTGATATGAAACCTAAGAGATCAACACACATCATGTCTGTAAATCAAATACCATGTCTATCCTAGGCATGATAACAAAGTATAGGCTATCTACATGCATGGGTTTCAGTGAATAGACAAGATAACATCTTTTAATTTTCTACTTAGGGCTAAGAGATGTATGAATGCATAGAACTATTAAAACATGAAATTCATGATCTATCATGCATGGAATTCAATCAAACCAGAAGGCTTTTTGTCCTATCAAGAAGTTTTTGCCGTTCATGAGATAACCTACCTCTTAACTTGGCTTTAAACTTCCAATTTAGGGTTTGAAAAGCGTGCCCTAGTTCTCCTCTTCCTGTGACTTTTCAGCAACTTCCTTGGGCTCTAACTCCACGACCTCTTGACCTAAAGACGTGAAATTTGGAGAGGAGTTAGTCTAAAGTATTGTAAACAAATTCCTCTAAAGAACTTACCTGAGATTATGACTCCTTACCTTGATTCCACGCGAGTAAAAGTAAGGGTCGCGCAGTTCAGAACTATGTCCTATTTATAGAGTTCTAGCTAGGGTTTGAGGATTAGATCGATTCTAGAGTCCTTAATCTGCCAGAATCTAATCCCTAAGAGTCCTTAGTAGTGTTATGAACTCTCCCGAGTTGATTCCTAGTGGATAAGATCTCACGGTTCTGATCTTTCTACTCATTCTTTCCTTCACGGAACTAACAGGGTGTAACGGTTGTAGACCCCTGCGTTACAAGCATGTGACGGTCTCACGATAGACCGTTACATTCAATGTTCCCAGAGTTCAACATTAATCAAACTCTTTTGCTAATTAACCTATATAATTATTTATATAATTGTATCTATCCTTTTTCTGCTAAAACCTGACTTCTAGGAGTCCCTAGTGATTTTACATGTCATTCTAATCAGGTCTCTTATGGATAGGATCATCAAGTTCTAATCTTTTTATACATTCTCTTACTTACGGAACTTGCAGGCTGTGACGGTCTAGGGTATACACGTCACAAGGCTGTGGCGGTCGCCTGATGGACCGTTACATTCGACGCATTCAGAATTTTAATTTTAATAAAACTCTTTTATTTATTTTTCATCTAGTTATCCTATTAAGTGATGTTTATCCTTTAAAATCCATGAATAGGCTTAATAACCTTCTAGGATATGGGCCAAATTAAATAGACCTGGTCTTTAAACCTTTTTGATTTATTTAGTAGATTAGGTTAATTGATTAACACAATTGGGCTTTATGATGGCTAGTAAACTCAATAATCCTTTTATAAAGTTATTTAGCCCTTATAAATTACAAATAAATTATAAAATAACTTATATAAATTCTGGGGCACTATATAATCTATCACTTCGCTATCAGGATAATAGTTGGTAAGCTTAGTTCCATATCCTAAGGGTGTAGAAATAGCAAGACCTGAAGGTAAGGGAACTGATGCGATTGGTAATGTCTTAGCAAAAGTAGTGGAGATAAAAGAATGAGAGGCACCAGTATCAAATAGCACAAATGCAGGATGAGAACAAATTTGAAGAGTACCTTCCATAAGCCCATCATCCTTGGGCGCTTCCTCTTCATCTAGAACGGCATTGAGGCGAGCCTGCCTCCTGCGTCCATTACCAGATGACTGGTCCTTCATAAGGGGGCAATCCGGCATGCGATGCTCCCTGCTTCCACAACGTAAACAAGCACCAAGGCGCTTCCAACACTCCTCAGCCGAATGGCTGAATTTCTCACAAAATGTGCAAGCTGTGGCGACCTGCTCCTTCTCTTCCTTGACTTTCTTTTGCTTGTGGGAACTTCCACCGTTTCCACTCTTAGATCTTTTCTTACTATCATGGCTTTTGTAGGGTTCCGTGATACTAAATTTCTCTTTCTTATAACGCTGATCAGAACGTCGGCTCGACTCTTCTCCTTTTCCTTTTAATTTCTCGACCTTCTCTAAGGTCCTTTCACATAAATATGCTCGTTGAACCATCTCCGCATAGGAACGGATGTTTTGGGTCCCGAGTTGCTGGATGAAACCGAGTTGTAACCCGTCCATAAACCGATTTGCCTTCAATAAGTCGGTGCTGATAAGATGTGGTGCGTAAGGTGCTAGCCTTGAAAATTGTAGTTCATATTCGGCAACCGTCATCATTCCTTGCCGAAGAGCGGCGAACTCCATAGCCTTCCATTCCTTTACGTGCTCAGAAAAGTACTTGGCACGGAATAGGGTAAGAAAACCGTCCCATGTATGAGGTGCATTGGCCGGAGGTGTTGGAACTGACTTCCACCAAGTACGGACATCCTTATTAAGTTGAAACGTTGCCAGACGCACCTTCTCCTAATCGGTGCATTGAATGACATCAAAGATACGATTCATTTCATCAATGCAATTTTCTGCTTCATCCGGGTTAGAGGAGCCGTAGAAACGTGGAGGGTTTAAACTCAGGAAATTGTGATGTAGATCGCCAGCCCGTGCTCCTGCGCCACCTTGCGCTATAGTTTGCAATGCCTGGGTAAGGCCGGCAACTGTTTGTTGCATATCATCCCAATCTACACGATGAGCCATTTGTAAGATAAGGTACCTGGGAGAAAATAACAACTTGTTATTTCTCATGAAATTGGAATGAACAACATAAATCATAAAGCTAATTAATTATCCTATCCCGGGCGCCACCCACTTCTCACATGGGTATGGAAACTTCTTCCTTAGTTCATAGGTATGGGCCCTTAAACCTTGGACTTATCCTATGACATGATTCCTTCTTCCTAAGTCCTGAGACTTAGGCTCTGATACCAACTTAACTGTCACGCCCCGGGCCTTTATTTCAGCGGAAGACTAACTCGGGGAGCGCGAACAGTCGGCATGGTAAGCCTCTTGCAAGCAAGAACGATCAGAGCGTAAGACAATCACACAAAATGATTGCAATTGCATAATATTTACAAAAAATCCAACTTCATTCCATTATCAATCAAATATTCAAAATACAATAACTTTTTCCACCATCTTTCACTCTACTAGACTCAAGAAATAGGAAAATTATATTGACTCCATCTAAACAATATAGACTTCCTAAGTCTTCGCTCATCTTTATTCACTCTCGGATCCGCTACTTGAACATTCTGAACCCGCATCAGACTCACTTTCATTTCCTGAAAAAGATTGGAAATAGGTAATGAGCACACTTACCCAGTAGGTATCTTCGCATCAACATGAAGGCATTATTAAAGTAATTAACAATTTAGCTCTAAAGAAGTAAGGCAAAATCATGCGAATGCGAATATCATGCGATTAAACCAAAGTAACACGATAATCATTTAAGATAGAGTGAACAAGAATGAACAAGAATGAATGTAACAAGAACATGATATTTGGCCTTTCATGAACAAGAATGTAACGAGAATGCACTTTCCCTTCCACTTTTATAACCATAATGGTTAATCACGAGAATGTCAATCATGTAGCAATTCACTAGATTTTCACGAGTGCTCATGGATTTCACTTATTTATAAAGAAAGTACTCCCAGCGTAATGTGATGCCAGTAGCATCATACCCCATGGTTTATAAAATAGTATGTTTCCGACAATCAGCCGTGGGGACTAGCATAGAGCCCTTGGACACAATCAGCGCCCGAACTGCATCTTCACGTATAAATCAAGCTACTTCCATGAGTGTAACAATAAAGTATGGCCAAGAATGTAATAAGGTCAATAACTCATGATAACAACAATCAATGAATGAATGCTTCAATTTAGAGTATGAGAGATCAAGAAAAAGATTTAAACAATGTCATACTCACGGAAATAAATCGACAGCATAATGGTGCATTCTTTTCACTTTCCAATCATTATATTAAGTTTCTTGATCAATATTATAAGTTCTAGACTATCATTAGTTCATCTAGAACTTTTGGAATATCAACCCTTGGGTCAAACCTTGGGTTAAGTACTTAAGCAATGTGACGGTCGTTTACTGGGCCGTTACATCATGTAACGCTCCAGTAGTGGGCCGTTACAATGATCCAAGTCTAGAACAATACAAATGGACTCAGAGAAAGGTGACGGTCCAAGATTAGGCCGTTACATTAGTCTGAACCCCGAATCAAGAATTCAAACTCAGATGAATGTGACGGTCTTATATTGGGCCGTAACATGTGCCTGACAGTCCAACACAGAGCCGTTACATTACTGATAATCAGAAAACATCGATAGTGTAGTCTAATCAGTGGGCTTTAATGGTACAACCAACTCGGCGTCCTAGTGGGAATCCCAGGCTCGCGGAAAATTACGGAGGCCTTGAAACAAGATTTCCTAGTCCATTGGAAGGAATATCCAATAGAGAGGTCCTCAAGTCCAAGAATAATATTCCTATAGTGCAAAGTGAACTAATGGACAACATACCAGAATATGTGCCATGTACTTATAGAAACGACTCCATTGATAAAGAGTGAAGGTGTAATGATGTGAAACCGTGATAAAACTCCATTAATACGATTTTGGAAAATCATGATTTAAATACAAACTATAGAATTTTTGGTACATGAAACTAGCATAACTTAAAATAACATGCAATACCTATCATGAACAATTAGATAACTGAAGAGTCACATAACAGGTTAAAACTTAGCTATCTAGGGTTAATTATAAGTAAACTTAATTGGTAACTATTCTGTCATGAGCTGACAGAACACAGAGTCTAACGGTAGAACAGGGGTGCGTCACAGTGTCTGTGACGGTCTATCGAGGGGCCGTTACAGTAATGTAACGCTCCTGTCCTGGTGCGTTAGAGACAACAGTGAAACGAAACATAACAGAGTGTGTGATGGTCTTTCGTAAGGCCGTTACATGTATGTGACGGTCGTATCATGATGCGTCAGAGTGTCTGCAGACAGAAACTGATATGAAACCTAAGAGATCAACACACATCATGTCTGTAAATCAAATACCATGTCTATCCTAGGCATGATAACAAAGTATAGGCTATCTACATGCATGGGTTTCAGTGAATAGACAAGATAACATCTTTTAATTTTCTACTTAGGGCTAAGAGATGTATGAATGCAT
The DNA here is from genome assembly GCA_022559845.1 of Amorphophallus konjac. NCBI lineage: Eukaryota > Viridiplantae > Streptophyta > Magnoliopsida > Alismatales > Araceae > Amorphophallus > Amorphophallus konjac. The sequence continues at coordinate 383,369,162 of CM040123.1, forward strand.
AGAACTATTAAAACATGAAATTCATGATCTATCATGCATGGAATTCAATCAAACCAGAAGGCTTTTAGTCCTATCAAGAGATTTTTGCCGTTCATGAGATAACCTACCTCTTAACTTGACTTTAAACTTCTAATTTAGGGTTTGAAAAACGTGCCCTAGTTCTCCTCTTCTTGTGACTTTTCAGCAACTTCCTTGGGCTCTAACTCCACGACCTCTTGACCTAAAGACGTGAAATTTGGAGAGGAGTTAGTCTAAAGTATTGTAAACAAATTCCTCTAAAGAACTTACCAGAGATTATGACTCCTTACCTTGATTCACGCGAGTAAAAGTAAGGGTCGCGCAGTTCAGAACTATGTCCTATTTATAAAGTTCTAGCTAGGGTTTAAGGATTAGATCGATTCTAGAGTCCTTAATCTGCCAGAATCTAATCTCTAAGAGTCCTTAGTAGTGTTATGAACTCTCCCAAGTCGATCCCTAGTGGATAAGATCTCAAGGTTCTGATCTTTCTACTCGTTCTTTCCTTCACGGAACTAACAGGGTGTAACGGTTGTAGACCCCTACGTTACAAGCATGTGACGGTCTCACGATAGACTGTTACATTCAATGTTCCCGGAGTTCAACATTAATCAAACTCTTTTGCTAATTATCCTATATAATTGTTTATATAATTATATCTATCCTTTTTCTGCTAAAACCTGACTTCTAAGAGTCCCTAGTGATTTTACATGTCATTCTAATTAGGTCTCTTATGGATAGGATCATCAAGTTCTAATCTTTTTATACATTCTCTTACTTACGGAAATTGCAGGCTGTGACGGTCTAGGGTATACGTGTCACAAGGCTGTGGCGGTTGCCTGATGGACCGTTACATTCGACGCATTCAGAATTTTAATTTTAATTTTAATAAAACTCTTTTATTTATTTTTCATCTAGTTATCCTATTAAGTGGTGTTTATCCTTTAAAATCTGTGAATAGGCTTAATAACCTTCTAGGATATAGGCCAAATTAAATAGGCCTGGTCTTTAAACCTATTTGATTTGTTTAGTATATTAGGTTAATTGATTAACACAATTGGGCCTTATGATGGCTAATAAACTCAATAATCTTTTTATAAATTTATTTAGCCCTTGTAAATTACAAATAAATTATAAAATAACTTATATAAATTCTGGGGCACTACATAATCTATTCAAACTTCACCTAACTAGCCTAATAGGGACAAAACAAGGGGCGCCCCCTTCATGGGCCTCTCTTGGGCCAAGCTGGTCCAAGGCCATCGAACAAGCCCATTAACCCAAGCTTAGCCTATGGACTCTCCCACCTAGATGGCCCATGAGAGGGAAAAGCCCACTTGCGCCTTAAGTGACTTTAAGGTCCATAATGAAGGCCTTAAGTCCAATATGAACTAACCCCCCTTAATGGACCTAATAAAAGAAACCTAGTAATGGACTCTTCATAGAATGTGGCGCAATGGCTTATAAAAAGCCTTACAAAGGAGCCCAAAGGAAAAAAATTAGCAAACACACAATTACAAGCCAATACAACCCATAAGACACACTAATCCAAGCCAATACACACTAATCCAACCCATTAGCCTTTGATGCCCCCATCACGACGTCTTGCTCTCTGCCAAGAACAACGGGCTCATCGACGACGACCAAGACTTCCATGCTCCCTTCTCTAAAGAGATCATGGGGGCCCTCATCCCGCCAAAGCTTCAGTTGCCATCCTTGACCCCCTATGACGGCACCACCGACTCGGCCGACCACATGCATAGTTTCGAATCCAACTTGGTGTTCCACCGGGCCTCGGACGCCGTCAAATGTCTGGCGTTCGTTATGACTCTCCGAGAGAACGCACGGACGTGGTTCGAGTCCCTGCCGGCCGAGACTATCACCTCCTTTCAACAACTGAAGAAGTTGCTCAAGGAGAACTTTATCGGATGTCGAAAGATGGCCAAAACAGCGGTGAGCCTGCTCACCATCAGGCAAGAGCGAGAGGAGACCCTCTGGGCGGAGCAGAGGCGCTCCAGATTCCTCACTTCGACATCAGCATCGGCACCACCGCTTTGACTCAAGGAACCCAGGATCCGATCCTCCGGCGATCGCTCGGGGTCAAAGCTCCTGCGACCTTGATGGACCTCCTCACTCTGGCCCAGAAGCACGCCAGGTGCAAGGAGAACACTGCGGCCCTTGGCGGCACGACCAGGTCCAATCGGCCCATCCGCAAGGGATCCGCCGACTCACCTTGGGAAGGACGGAACAAGCGGGAGCGACGGGACCAAGAACATCGCGACCACTAGGAGAATAAAGAAAGGGGAAACTACCGTCACTACATGCCCCTCATGGCTCCACCGACCAGATCCTCATGGAGATCCATGGGGAGCCCTACCTTAAGTGGCCCCCGAAGATGAAGTCGGACCCAAGCACGAGGAGCAAGAAGAGGTACTGCCGCTTCCACCGCGACCACGGTCACGACACTGCCGACTGCATCTAGCTCAATGATGCCATCGAGGACCTCATCCGGCGAGGACTCCTTGATAAGTTCATCGCCAAGGCTGAGGAGAAACGACACCGCGATCGGACCCCTCCAATCGACAACTGACCCAACGGGAAGGAGATCATGATGATCTTCAGAGGGCCTGCCACGGGAGGCGATAGCTCGAGAAGGCGCTGGTGGTACGCGTAAGCAATTAATACCGTGGAGCACGGTGACAATAGCCATCAGCAAACTACCCCCGGGAACACCTCAAGGATCCCATCGTCTTTTCAGACGAAGACCTGGAAGGTGTGACCACTCCCCATTCTAATGCTTTGTTAGCTTCTGCCACCATTAACCAATGTACCGTCCGACGCATTTTAATTGATAATGGAAGCGGCCCCGATGTTATGTCGTACGACTGTCTGGTACTTATGGGTGTAGATTTATCACGTATTACCCCACTGCACACTCCCTTGTATGGTTTTTCTGGCATGACTGTCCTCCCAGAAGGGCGTATCTCGTTACCGATCACGTTCAGGACCGCAGCAAAGGACGTGACGCTCCTAGCAGACTTCACTATAGTCCGCAGGATGACATGGTACAATGCCATCATAGGGCGAGGCATCCTTGGAACCCTCCGTGGCATCCCCTCCTCTTCCCACCAAAAGCTGAAGTTCCCCACTCCTCGGGGAGTGGGAGAGGTCTGGGGAGACCAGAGGGAGTCAAGGAGGTGTTACCTAATCTCGACGCACGACCGACAAGCCGAGGAGGCCCTGCCCGTGAAGAAAGTCAGGACCGAAGATCGGGGTCCGAGCACGAGCACCCCAACTGACGATCTGTACCTCATCCAAGTGGGGGAGGATCAGAACAGGACGCTTTAGATCTGCGCGACCTTGTCTGAGCAGGAGAAGGAGGGCTTTGCAAGCTTCCTAAGGGCCAACCAGGACGTGTTCTCTTGGTTCGAGGATGAGCTGCTGGGAATCCCGCTTGAGATAATAACCCACCAGCTGAAGCAGGACCCGAGCTGCCGCCCGCTGCAATAGCACAGGAGACGCTGCAACCCTGAGCGACATGCCTTAATCAGGGAACAAGTGAGCGAGAAATTACGCTCGGGACTTCTACGACCGACCCAATATCCCGACTGGGTGGCCAATGTAGTTCTTGTTCCCAAAAGCAATGAGAAGTGGCAGATGTGCGTAGACTACACTGACCTTAGCATAGCTATGCCTAAAGATAGCTTTCCCATGCCACGCATGGACCAATTGGTCGATGCCACGGCCAGGCACGAAAGGCTAAGCTTTTTGGATGCCTACTCAGGATATCACCAGATTAGCATGCAAAAGCCCGACCAACACAAAATGACGTTTGTCACCGAACACGGCTTGTACTGCCACACCCGCATGCCCTTCGGACTGAAGAACACAGGAGCTCCTTATTAACTCTTGGTCAACCACATGTTCGATGCCCAGATCGGCCGCAACATGGAAGTCTACATCGACGACATGGTCGTTAAAAGCCTCCAAGCGGCCGAACACCTCGAAGATCTGGCGGAAACTGATGGGGACATCAGAGCAAGAGCACTGACATTTTTCATTTACATTTGTGTCCTTTAGTTTACTTTTATATCCTTGGGAAAGTATGTTCACAATTGTAAGGCTTTATAAGGCACTGTGTCATTCCCTAGGATTGTTTGGGTTTTTGTGCAAATTGTCAGTAGGTCCAGCAAGGGGGCCCTCACCCCTTGTCCATTGGTCCACCTAAGTCATTTGGGTCCATGTGGGGCTTGTCAACCATCCTAGGTGGCTTCTAGATGCTTGGACTTTCAAAGGGAGACAAATTGACTAAATAGTCCAAGATGCCACCTACCATGGCCCCTTGGTCAAGGGGGCGCCCCCCTCCCTTTTAGTATTTTATTTTTTTCAAAATTCACATGTTATAACTAATTAGTTCTATCTCTTATTTACCCTCCCTAATTCTAGATCTAGGGTCATTTAGTGTCCTTTTACAATTATTATAAATGGCTTATATTTCCATTTTACTAGAATTAATGGAGTGAAAAATTAGAATTTTGGTTGGAATTCCCCAAGGAGGGTGCGCCCCTCTCCCCTCTCTCCCTCTGGTTCTTTTTCTTCCTCCAGCAATCCAAGGTGTGAGACCCTTTCTACCTCCTCCTCTCATCCTCTAAGTTCTCTTTCTGCCGCCGCCACCATTACCGGAATTCTGTCTACATCAGGACAGAACCTCATCTCCGGAATTTTATATTTTGTTATTGTTGTCTGATCGAGCCCAAACTTTGAGAGTTTGTTCTAAATATCTCCCTTAACATCCAGTTTAAATTTTGTGTCATTTGGACGTCGTTTAGTATTTTCCTAAATTTCTTGTTCTTCCCCCTGTAATCTATCATTCTGCAGATCCACGGGACAGTGTCACCTGTTCGTATTTTTCCTACCCCCTTATCAATTTTTAGAAAATCCACACAAATTCCTCAGTGTTCCTCACATATACCCCCTTCCACCTTAATTTTCGTGGAGTCTACAAAATTCATTTTCTCCTCGGTCAAAGGTCAGTTTCAGGCAGATCCCTCTCTATCCTGAGTGTCAGTAACCTGATCCACAGAAAAACCCATAGTTTGCAGAGTTTTTCATTTCTAATCCCTTCTCTGGATCGACGGGAAAACATATATGTTGTAGTTATGTGAGTGCTCTTTCCAACGGTACCAGCCACACCTCGATCGGCCTCCGGATCTGAGCAGCATAATTCTTGCCGCCGAGGCGCGTAATTATGTTCCCTGTGCAGATCAGAAAAATCAGTCCGGGATTAATTCGTGCAAAAATACCAAAAGTCAACTTCTGAACCGCCACTTCAGGGAGTCGATCAGGGACATCCTGCCATCGTTCCAGCCCAACGGCGCCTTCAGAAGACCTTAGGAGGGCGACGTTCTTTTGGAAACCGCGCCTTACTATCCAGCGAGTCAGAACCGAGTTGGTGTAGTACCGAGTCGGACCAGCAGGCCGAGTTCGCCCCGATCACACCTCCAGATTACTGCCCGTCAACCCAGGGTCGGTCCTCCCGGGCCCCACTTGTAGCCCTTTACCTCCCTGCGTGGAGTGGGCAATAAAATTCACTATTGTAATTAAGTTTTTACCGTTATTACCGGGAGTAACCGTAACTGGCCAGGGTAGTCTTCCCCACGCCCGGAGCGTGGAGGTATCGTGTTTGCTCTCTTACTCGACTTTGCTTTACTCGTATTTGTTCGTATATGCCGCTGTATGTGATAGGTTATTAGCCCATTATTTCATTTTTATCACCGCTGGGAGAGAGTGAGTGCGACCCGTCCCGTGACTCAATCCGAGTTAACGCGGAAAAGCTGATACCCGAGACTCACTGCCGGTTTCTCAACCACGCACAGACCCACGTCTTCCCTTGCTTAGGGGCGATCGCGAGCTAGAGTCCCAGGTCGCATGTCTGTCCCGCATCAATTTGGTATCAGAGCGCCAGTTGAGTCTAGGGTAGTCTTTGTGTCTAAGTCCGAAAAAAAAGTGTCATTTACGTCTAGTCATCCTCTAAGTCGGTCTAAGGTTGCATCCGCATACCATTGTTCGGTATATAAAAAGGTGTCGCCTGACCGTTAGGTTACGCCTATCGGAGAGGTGATTCACTCGCGTGAGGAGTTCTTCGGATCGAACCTCCGCCAGGTACCGAATCTTGGTCGTGTCTAGGTTGGTAGTCGAGTCTCATTTCAACTTTGCATTTGCATCACATTCTAAGTCGTGTCTAGGTGCTTGCATTAGTTGGCATAACATTTTTTTTATAAAACAAAAACAAAAAAAATGGCATTCCATATCCAATCCTAGGGATCCATTCTATCCTTTGGCAACTATGTCCAACCCATGCCGACCCGTCCAAGGCGATAGGTCCGTGTCCGAGTACATTCGAGACTATGATAAGTACCAGTTGGAATATGGAGTTGGAGAGGAGAGCACCATGATTGCCTTTCAGTTCCAGAGAGGTTTGCGACTTCACTTCCAAATTGAATGTCTTATCCGCAACGCATTCTCTTTGGCGCAGTTCTATAAGGTCGCTCTAGAGGTCGAACCATTTGAGTCCCGGTTTTCACGGTTTAAAGGTACCCTTCGGCAAGCAACTACCTCCCAACCGAGTCCCGATCTGGTCGGATCGCCTACACCACAACCTTCCCCACCTCAGTCGAGGAACCCCTTCCTTAGAGCTCCATTGCCATCTACTTCCGATCTTTATTCGAAACTATCTTGTTTGGAGCCTCTAAAGCCTGAGCCACCCGTGTTTATAACGGGTACGCTTCTCATAGCCGAGCCACTTCTTAGTTGGCTCAAGGATGGCTTGGTCCCACTTCCTTACCCATCCATGGACCCCACCTTACCTCTAGTACCCGTCAACTCCTACCACACGACATTCCGGTCTAGTCACCATGTTGATACATTGGGTGACCTTATTTTGGGTTTCGGTTGGCAATGGAAGTTGACACACTTATTGGCCTGAGGCTTCGACCAACCCACTAGTCGTAGCTTCACTCATCCGGCCTTAGGATCTATTACCTCCGTGTACACCGTGGCTCAAGTCACCACAGAGATTCTTCTATTCCTCCCTATGCCGGCCGAGCCCGACTTCATTCCCTTTTGCCCAAGGGAGGAATCTTATTTAGTACACATGACCGTCGCCCCACCGATCACAATGTATGACGGTGACTATGACTTTCAAACGTGGGACCGTGTCATGGGGGAACCCATATCGAGGGGACACACATTCTTCGATCCCTTCGACCCCTTCCTTAGGGAATCCCTTGTCCCACCACATCTCCTCCACTTCTTCGAGGGAGATCACTACCACACCCCTACCCCACGGACCGGGTCATCTACACCCACCAAGCCCAATCTCGATACACCCACACCCGGCTCTTCCACACCCGGCTCTCCTAGCCCTCTCAAGTCTCCCAAATCCAAAGGGCCGTCCATGCATTACTAGGTCATACTTGGGCGTCTAGGTGTTCCCTATGCCACCAACCTCCGGGTACATAACATGCATGCATGGCACACATTCGGGTGTCCTGGTCCGTCGTCACCCATGTACGGGTCGGACTAACATTAGGTGTTTCTAGGGTCTTGTGTGTCTCTGCATACATCGAGTCGAGTCAGTTTTGTATGCTCGCGTTGTTAGTCCCTTTCGAGTACGAGACTTGTCAGAATTTGGGATCGGTTCTAGTTCACATATCGGATCTAGTCACATAAGGGATCCAGCGGTGATTCCTAGTGAGTCTTTGATCCCCCTCCCTTCATTTGAGAGTGACCCCCACCCCGGAGTGTCCACCTCTAGCCTCTTCCCCAGCAGCGTGTGCATATCGAATCTATATGGGATGAGCAGGTGTCGATTACTTGGAGTAAAGCGTACTCCGCGCTTCTAGGTTCGGTGACGCATTCGCCGGAGCTACTCGAGCAGCCGCACCCCTTAGTCAACGGGGTCGAGTTCTTCCCACCCATGGAGAATTGATAGGGACATCAGAGCAAGAGCACTGACATTTTTTATTTGCATTTGTGTCCTTTAGTTTGCTTTTATATCCGTGGGAAAGTATGTTCACAATTGTAAGACTTTATAAGCCAATGTGTCATTCCCTTGGATTGTTTGGATTTTTGTTCAAATTATTAGTAGGTCCAGCAAGGGGGCCCTCACCCCTTGTCCATTGCTCCACCTAAGCCATTTGGGTCCATGTGGGGTTGGTCAACCATCCTAAGTGGCTTCTAGATGCTTGGACTTTCAAAGGGAGACAAATGGACTAAATAGTCCAAGATGCCAGCTACCATGGCCCCTTGGTCAAGGGGGCACCCCCCTCCCTTTTAGTATTTTATTTTTTTCAAAATTCACATGTTAGAACTAATTAGTTCTATCCCTTATTTACCCTCCCTAATTTTAGATCTAGGGTCATTTAGTGTCTTTTTACAATTATTATAAATGGCTTGTATTTCCATTTTACTAGAATTAATGAAGTGAAAATCAGAATTTTGGTTGGAATTCCCCAAGGAGGGTGCGCCCCTCTCCCCTCTCTCCCTCTGGTTCTTCTTCTTCCTCCAGCAATCTAGGGTGTGAGACCCTTTCTACCTCCCCCTTTCATCCTCTGAGTTCTCTTTCTACCGCCGCCGCCGCCACCATTGCCGGAATTCTATCTACATCAGGATAGAACCTCATCTCCAGAATTTTATCTTTTATTCTTGTTGTCTGATCGATCCCAAACTTTGAGGGTTTGTTCTACATATCTCCCTTAGCCTCCAGTTTAAATTTTGTGTCATTTGAACGTCGTTTATTATTTTTCCCACATTTCTTGTTCTTCCCCCTGTAATCTGCCATTCTGCAGATCCACTAGACAGTGTCACCTGTTCATATTTTTCCCACCCCCTTATCAATTTTCAAAAAATCCACATAAATTCCTTAGTGTTCCTCACATATACCCCCTTCCACCATAATTTTCGTGGAGTCTTGAAAATTCATTTTCCCTCGGTCAAAGGTTAGTTTCAGGTAGATCCCTCTCCGTCCTGAGTGTCAGTAATCTAATCCACAGAAAAACCCGTAGTTTGCAGAGTTTTTCATTTCTAATCCCTTCTCTGGATCGACGGGAAAAAATATATGTTGTAGTTATGTGAGTGCTTTTTTTAACGGTACCATCCATGCCTCGATCGGCCTCCGGATCTGAGCACCATAATTCTTGCCGCCGAGGCGCGCAATTCTGTTCCCTGTGCAGATCAGAAAAATCAGTCTGGGAATAATTCGTGCAAAAATACCAAAAGTCAACTTCCGGAACCGCCACTTCAGGGAGTCGATCAGGGACGTCCCGCCATCGTTCCAGCCCAACGACGCCTTCAGAAGACCTCAGGAGGGTGACGTTCCTTTGGAAACCGCGCCTTGCTATCTAGCGAGTCAGAACCGAGTCGGCGCAGGATCGAGTCGGACCAGCAGGCTGAGTTCACCCCGATCGTACCTCCAGATTGTTACCCGTCAACCCAGGGTCAATCCTCCTGGGCCCCACTTGTATCCCTTTACCTCCCTGCGTGGAGTGGGCAATAAAATTCACTGTTGTAATTAAGTTTTTACCGTTGTTATCGGGAGTTACTGTAACTGGCCGAAATAGTCTTCCCCCCGCCCGGAGCGTGGAGGTATCATGTTTGCTCTCTTACTCGGCTTTGCTTTACTCGTATTTATTCGTATATGCCGCTGCATGTGATAGGTTATTAGCCCGTTATATCATTTTTATCACCGCTGCGAGAGAGTGAGTGTGACCCGTCCCATGACTCAATCCGAGTTAACGCGGAAAAGCCGATACCCGAGACTCACTGCCGGTTTCTCAACCGCGCACGGTCCCACATCTTCCCTCGCTTAGGGGCGATCGTGAGCTAGAGTCCCAGGTCGCGTGTCCAACCCGCATCAAAAACATTCGCAACACTCAGAAGGTACAACATGAAGCTCAACCTGAGCAAATGTGCGTTCGGAGTAAAGTCAGGAAAGTTCCTCGATTTCCTCGTCACCCATAGAGGAATAGAAGCAAATCTCCACCAAATCTGAGCAGTGCTGGAGATGAGGCGGCTAGTGCAAGTGAGGGACATATAGTGCCTCACCGGCCACGTCGCCGTCCTAACTCGATTCCTGTCTCGAGCAGCAGAGAGATGCCTACCCTTCTTCTGACTCATGAAGCAAGCTAACAAAGCACCAGAGAGGAAAGGACAGATCAAGTGGGATCAGGAATGCGAGCCGGCATTTGAAGAGTTGAAGTAGTACCTGGCGACCCCTCCCGTGCACTCCAATCCATAAAAGGGAGAACAACTGCTACTATACATGTCGGTGACTCCAAGCACGATGAGCGCAGTGCTCGCACAAGAGGATGGGAACATCATGAAGCATGTCTACTATGTAAGCCGGGCATTACAGGGGCCAGAGTTTCGATATTCGCAGACTGAGAAGTTCGTTCTGGCCATGATCACGGTCGCTCGAAAGCTGCGTCCGTACTTCTTGGCTCACCGAATCGCCGTTCTCACCGATCAACCTCTACGCCAAATTCTCCAGAATCACGACGCCTAGGGAAGGTTGATCAAGTGGGATATTGAATTGGGAGAGTTCGACATCAAGTTTTGTCTGAGGACTGCGATCAAGGCCCAGGCCCTCGCTGATTTCGTCGCCGAGTGCACGATACCTGAAGAGGCCTCACCTGAACAGTCCTCGGGGTCAATAAGGGAGCTCTATGTCAAAGGGTCATCCTGGTCCGCCGGTAGTGGGGCAGGGTTGGTCCTACTATCGCCATAAGGGATAGAGCTACAATACGCCCTCCGCTTCAATTTCCCGACCACGAATAACGTGGCAGAATACGAAGCGCTCCTTTCAGGGTTACGAATGGCAAGGCACCAGGGGGCGAACAACGTGCAGGCTTACAGTGACTCCATGCTCGTCGCCAATTAAGTCAAGGGCAAATTCGAAGCACGGGAGCAGGCAATGATCAAGTATCTCTAGAAGGCTAAAGCCGCTTCGATAGAGTTCTCCCACTTCGAGATGGTGCACATCCCGAGGGAGGAAAATGTCCGAGCAGACGCTCTATCTCACCTGGCGTCTTCAACGATAACCTCTGGCTCGAGATCCATCTTAGTAGAAGAATTATCGGCACCGAGCACGGAAGAATCGACGCCACAGGTGAACTCCATCGACTACGAGCCTTCTTGGATGGACCCAATCCTAGACTTCCTCCTATGACAACAACTCCCAAGCGATCGCATTGAAGCCCGCCGCACGCGAGCACGCGCGGCACACTTCACAATGGTCGACGGTCGCCCGTATAGGCGATCCCAATCAGCTCCACTGTTAAAGTGCTTATTCCCTAAGGAAGCCCAGCAAGCCATACAGGAAGTACATGAAGGGCTTTGTGGGAGTCACGTAGGGGGGCGAGCACTCGCACGGACCCTCATTCGACAGGGATATTGGTGGTCGACGTTGCAGCAAGACTGCCTCGACTACGTTCGGAAGTGTCCACAGTGTCAGAAGTTCTCCAACGTGCACCACCAGCCAGCCACGCAACTGTGCGTCCTGATGGAGCCTCACCCATTTGCTTGGTGGGGGGGTAGACATACTGGGCCCCTTCCCCAAGGCTCCGGGGAGGAAGAAATTCCTCATCATTGCGATTGATTATTTCACCAAATGAGTCGAGGCAGAACCATTGGGGAAAATAACGACTGAAGCAACGTGGAAGTTCATCCTGCGAAACATCATCTGTCTATTTGGGATCCTGCGTGTTCTTACGATCGACAATGGTAGGCAATTCGCGAGCAAGGCCTTCCGGGTAAAGTGCTTGGAACTGGGGATTTGGAACCACTACACATCAGTGGGCCACCCCCAGGCGAACGGCCTGGTGGAAAATGCCAACATGACACTCCTCCATATATGGTAGCAAGACCCGCCTGGAGCAAGCAGGTGACTCTTGGGAGGATTCCATCCCAAGAATACTGTGGGCACATCGGACCACTGCCAGGGCCGCCACAGGAGAGACTACGTTCCGCCTCGCGTACAGAGCAGAGGCAGTCATACCTGCTGAAATATCCGAGCCATCTCTACGAGTTGGACAATTTGATGAAGCCAGGAACAACCAGAAATGCGGGAAAACCTGGACATGCTCGAAGAAGGCAGGGAGCGGGCCCAGGTAAGACTCATCGCCTACCAACAAAAGCTGGCCCAATACTACAATGCTCGTGGTGAGGACACCAAAGCACGAGTACGGCTCGACTCAGCGAGCCGTCGGTACCGGACACGCAGCATGACTCGGTCGACACCGACCTCTTTATGGCTGGGGGACAGACTGGAGTCACCACCGGAGCCTTGATACTTTAGTATGTATTTTTATACGTATTCATATTTTATACGTACTTGGTCATATTTGGTGTGTATTAGGTGTGTATTTGGTTTGTATTATCTTGGATTTTTATATAGGGTCAATGGTAGAATAATTGACCATGTATTTGTATTTTTGATTTATTTTGGTCCAAGGGGGAATTAATATGGTCCAAGGGATTAAAATATACCAAGCCCCTTATGTTGACTTAAGGGAGGGGCGCCCCCTCTTTTGTCCCCTTATGGGGGAATTTTTTATGGTAGTTTAATCTCCCTTCCCCAATTTGCCCCCTTGACCAAGGGTAACCTAGGTCATTTGGCTAGGTCTAGGGTTTGAGTATTTAATGTCTCTTGTTGTATTTTGGCAAAAATTAATGAGAATTATTGTGAAAAGGAGCCATGGGTGCACCCCTCTCTCTCCCCTCTTGTTCTTGAGTGTTCTTCCCATTCTTCCTCCCTCTTCTTCAGATCTAGATCTAAATCCTCAAAATTTCTGAGATTTCTTCCTCTCCCCCTTTTCCTCTATCTACTGTGATTGACCACCGCCGCCGCCGCCGTTCGTGCCGCCGTCGAGCCACCACAACCCGGCTTCCATCTGTTGCCCCGAAATTCGGAGTTGCAGGACAACAGCTCGGTAAACGGGATGGTACGAGAGATCCGACCGTCGGATCGCGATGAGATTTTGAGGGTAGGTTCCCCCCATTGTCCACCATTCCCAGTTTAAGTTTTAGGTCGATCAGAGTCCGTTTAGGCCCTTTCCCAGCCACCTGTTGTTCCTTCTCACAATCTGCCTGTGTGCAGATCTACGGGATAACCTGTAGTAGTCGGTTTTTCCCACCCCCTTAATGTTGTCAGAAAATTACAAAAAAATTACGTGTGTCACCTTCACCCTCCCCCCTATCCACCATAAAAATCCCAGGTCCTAAATCCTTCATTTGTTTTTCGGTCAAACCCCTTGAATAGGCAGATCCCGTTCTACCCTATCTGTTCTGTATTTTGGGGTAGTGACTTCAGTCAGTTTGCAGTCATTTTCATTTCCAATCCAGCTGTTGGATGGATGTGAGATTCCAGTATGTCGTAGGTTTTTGAGTCCTCTTTCCAACAATACCCATTGCGTCTCGATCCGACATCGGATCTGGGCGTACCGGCAATTTTCGTGGATGCGTGCATTTCTGCTCCGAGCCAGGCCAGCAAAAGGGGTTGACGGATAAATCCCAAAGAAATACGTAGGGGTAACTTCAGCGACCGCCGTTCCGGAGGTCGACCAAGGACCCTCCGCCAGCGTCCTGGTGAACTGTCGCCTTCAGAAGATCACAGGAGGCCGACGTCCCTTTGGACGTCCGTGTTCGCTGTCCTGTCGGCCAGCAAACCGCAGAACCAGAGCCGTTGCCTGCCGCCGCCCGGAACCCGCCGCCTTGCTGCCCCTCGACCCAATTCGGGGCTCCCGGTAATTTTTTTTGTAGCCCTTTACCTCCCTGCATGGACTGGGCCGTATAATCCTTGCTGTAACTAAATTTTACCATTGTACTGGGAGTAACGGACTTGGCCAGGACGTCTTCCCCACGCCCCGAGCGTGGAGGCACATTCGCCTCTTACTTTGTCTTACTTGCTTAACTAGTATACGTTCTTACTACCGCTGCATGTGAGTTAGTTATTTCCTAGCTTGTTAAATTTTAATCACCGCTGTGAGTTGTGAGAGCGAAACCCGTCCCGTGACTCATTCCGAGCACGAGAGTGAGCTGACCACCCGAGACTCAAAGCCGGTTACTCAACCGTACAGATCATCACGTTTCCCTTGCCGGGGACGACTGTGCGTTAGCGCTTCTTGTTTGGGGCATGATCGCCTCTTCTAGAGCTCGTTAGGTGCCGCGCGTCGTGGTGTTGCTGCTGGTCGCGTCGTCTCTTTAGTCGCGTCGTCCTTTAGAGTCCAAGGTCGCAACAAGTCTGAGTCGAGTCTCGTAGTCATCCCACATCAAATTGGTATCATAGCCGGTTTGAGTCTAGGGTAGTCACTCCCAGGTGCTCCATTTCATCTGGTATATTAAAAGGTGTTCCTAGAACGGTAGGCCACGCCTATTGGGAAAGGGGCACACTTGCGTGAGCGCGATCCCCAGATCAAACCTCCGCCTCGTACCGGATATTGGAGTATAGGTCATCCGTCATTTTGCATTAGTCTGTCCATATAGGTCGTAGTGAGTCACCTCTTAGTTCCCTCTAGGTCCTCTCCCCTTGCATGCCAACCCGTGGAGGTGCCCAGTATCATCGCCCTGACACTATGGGTGAACCCCGAGGTGCCAACCATGGAGGCCGAACTCTGGATGATGTGTTCGCTCTACTCATGGAGCCCATGGATAGGTTCGAACAAATTAGTGGGGACAATATCGACAGCTTGGAGGGCCGTCTCAAGACCATGGAGGACCATGCCGAGGTCTCTGACCGATCTATCCAAGGTCTGGTTGGAAGGATGGAGAATGTGGAGAGAGTCCCCCGCCAGGAGCTCCCCGGAGTTGTCCCGGCCCCTCAGGCGCCCCCTCAGGCGCTTGGTGTCCAGCCCACCCCACTTAGGGCTGAGGAGAGACAGCCACGTGCCCCCGAGGTTGAGGACTACGAGTCCGAAAATGATTTGGGGGAAATGGCCGACGCCGTCGTGGTCACCGACCACAGAGGGATGATGAGGACGAGCGGGTCCTCAGAACGTTGCGAGTAGACCCTTCCACTTTTGATGGGTCCTTAAACCGGAAGGTCTATCTTGATTGGGAGGCCGGAATGGACCGATATTTTGAGTGGTTTGAGATGACGGACCACCAGAAAGTCAAGTTTGGCAAAATGAAACTGCTAGGGCAGGCACAAACTTATTGGAGGAACATGGAGAACCTGTTGTTTCACCATCAGGAGCCCCAGGTAGAGACGTGGGATGATATGAGGTCCAAACTTAGGAAGAAGTACCTTCCTACCTCCTACTGCCAGCGTCTCATAGACAAATGGCAGAGTCTCACCCAAGGAGATCGGTCCATCTCCGATTACATCGCCGAGTTTGATGAGTACTTTCTGCGATGTGACGCGATGGAGGAAAGCTCCATGACTGTTTACCATTTTCGGCGTGGTCTGCGACCACATCTACAGTATGAGCTTTTCCGCGGCAAGGTGGACAACTTGGAAGATGCGTACCAGGTTGCCCTCGAGGTGCAGCAATTTGAGGCGAAGTTTGCTCCTACTCCGTGCCTGGGGGTCCCATATCCCCGTGTGTCTGACCCTAGGACCACGCCTGGTTCCTACACTCGGTGGCCTACGGCCCACCCCTAGGAACCTCCTCGCTAGGATCTCGCTGCTCCTAGGCGCCCCATCCCTCCGAGGGATCCTCCCCTTCGCCAGCAGGCAACCGTCCCTGTCCCTAGACCACCCCAGCCCACAATGCCGACTCGACCACCCCTACTTCCTACACCCCCAATCCGTCCTGTGGACAAGGGTAAGGGGCCGATGTTTGGTGGAACATCCCAGGGCTTCGGGACACAGGGAACTTGCTATAGGTGTGGTGGGGTTGGCCACTATTCAGCCAAGTGTCCCACTCGGGAGTCGCTTGTCATCTCTGATCCCTCTGCTAGTGACCCCACACCTCAGTTAGTGCCGATCAGTTACGAGGCTGATCAGGATTTAGCAGAGGAGTTCTTTGATGAACTAATGGAGGGAGAGCCAGTCGATGTCTCGGGTACCCAGCACCAGGGTGATGTACAGCTGGGTGTAGTCAGGTGCATCCTAACCCAGCCTCAGATGAGTGACGACTGGCGTCGGACCACCATCTTCCAGACATTTTGTAGGCTGGGAGGAAAGGCCTGCAAGGTGATCATAGATAGCGGGAGTTGCATTAACGCTATCTCTACGGGCCCTGTTAGGCATCTGGGTTTGACGCCCGTAGATCACCCCACCCCTTACAAGGTATCTTGGGTGGATTTCACTTCCATCCCGGTCAGGCTGCGATGCCTGGTGCCACTGCAGTTCCAGGCTTACCTTGATGAGATCTGGTGTGATGTGTTGCCTATGGAGGTGGGTAGCATTATCCTAGGTAGGCCTTGGCTTTTTGATCGGGATGCCACCCTTCAAGGTCGGTCGAACACCTGCACATTCGACCACGGGGGTCATAGGATCACCCCTCCACCCTACTCAGCCGAAGGATCCGTCTGTCCGAGGACCAGCTGGTCCCAGCACTTCGACCCCTCCTAGTCAGGGGATGGTCGGTCCTTCCACCTCATCCTCGGCGCGGGCTACTACCACTTCGACTGCTCCTAGCAAAGGAGGCCTCCCACCCCGGAGGTTAATGATGATTAGCCCGCGAGAGATGGAGCAAGAGGTGACCGGGGGTAGCCCTGTCCTTGCCGTTGTTGTCCAAGGAGTGGAGGATGTCGCTCCTGGGTCTGATGATGAGCACCCCCCAGAGATAGCTACGATCCTACAGGAGTTTTCTGATCTCTTCCCGGAGGACGTCCCTGAAGGCCTTCCACCTATGAGGGATATCCAGCACGAGATCAACCTTGTCCTGGGTTCATCCTTGCCCAACCTTCCCCACTACAGGATGAGTCTCACGGACCATGCCAAACTTCAAAGGCAGGTCGAGGAGTTGATGAGTCAAGGATCTCTTAGAGACAACAAGAGTCCTTGCGTTGTTCCCGCATTATTGGCCCTGAAGAAGGATGGCACATAGAGGATGTGCGTGGATAGCTGTGCGATCAACAAGATCACGGTGAAGTATCGCTTTCCCATTCCCCGATTGGATGACTTGTTAGACATGATGTCGGGAGCCACTATGTTTTCAAAGATAGATCTTCGTAGTGGCTATCATCAGGTGTGGATCAGGCCTGGGGATGAATGGAAGACGGCATTCAAGACCAAGGATGGTCTTTATGAGTGGTTGGTTATGCCCTTCGGGCTTTCCAACGCTCCTAGTACCTTCATGCGGTTGATGACCCAGGTTTTACGCCCTATGATAGGGGTCTTCTTGGTCGTCTACTTTGATGACATTCTTATCTACAGCCGCACTAGGGAGGACCGCTTAGACCACCTTAGGCAGGTCTGTGTTATTTTGAGGCGAGAGAGCTTATTCGCCAACCCGAAGAAATGTGCCTTCATGACTGATCGTATTACCTTCCTCGGGTTCATTATGTCTAGGGATGGAGTCTCCGCTGATCCGGAGAAGATTAAGGCCATCAGGGAGTGGCCTGAGCCCCGCACCATCCACGGTGTCTGGAGCTTCCATGGCTTTGTGACGTTCTATCGCCGCTTCATTCGTGGCTTCAGTTCCATCACCGCCCCGATCACTGATTGCATAAAGAAGGGGGCATTCATATAGACTAAGGCTGCAGCCATAACCTTTCAAGACATCAAGGAGCGTATGACCCAGGCACCTGTCCTTGCTTCACCATATTTTTCTAAGGTGTTTGAGGTCACATGTGACGCTTCTGGAGTGGGTATTGGTGGAGTTTTGAGTCAGGAGTCCCACCCCATTGCATTCTTTAGCGAGAAGCTTAATGATGCCAAATTGCGTTACTCCACTTATGATAAAGAATTTTATGCAGTTGTCCATGCATTGCGGTATTGGAGGCACTATTTATTGCACCCGGAGTTTGTCCTCTTTTCTGATCATGAGGCCTTACGATTCCTCCATACCCATAAGAAGCTGAACGCTCGCCACAGTCGTTGGGTGGAGTATCTCCAGGAGTACACCTTTGTGCTCAAGCACAAGGCAGGGGTAGAGAACAAGGTCGCCGATGCGCTGAGTCGGCGGATGATGATGTTGACCACCATGAGTGTAGAGGTGGTAGGTTTAGAGAGACTGAAGGATGCTTATGTTGATTGTCCGGATTTCGGTCTGATCTATGCAGCCCTTCAGGCCGGTCCCTCGTGTGATTATAGCGAGTTTGTGCTACAGGAGGGTCACCTATTCCGGGGTGACAAATTGTGCATCCCACGGACTTCTGTTCATGACTTTCTTATGTGAGAGACGCACGCGGGAGGTCTTGCTGGCCACTTGGGCCGGAACAAGACCATAGAGGCGGTTGAGCATAGATTCTATTGGCCTAGCCTGAAGAGGGATGTCGCTCGCATCGTGGCCCAATGCCGCATTTGCGCTATGGCCAAACAAAGAAAGTAGAATATCGACCTCTATACTCCCCTCCCCGCCCTGGATAGTCCATGGCAGGACATTAGCATGGACTTTGTGTTGGTATTGCCCCGCACCCTCTGACGGCATGACTCTATCTTTGTGGTTGTAGACAGGTTCTCAAAGATGGCATTATTCATTCCTTGCTCCAAAACGTTGGATGCCTCTAGAGTTGCCCATCTATTCTTTTCACACTGTGTCTCCAGGTTCCGACTCCCACGCACTATAGTGTCTGATAGGGATATACGCTTCACTAGCTATTTTTTGAAAACCCTATGGCATATGATGGGCACCTAATTGAAATTCTCCGCTGCATATCACCCTCAGACCGATGGTTAGACTGTGGTTGTCAATAGGAGTTTAGGGGATCTTCTTAGGTGTCTGGTTCGAGATCGAGTCTGGGATTAGGATTTAGTCTAACCCCAAGCAGAGTTTGCCTACAACGATTTGGTCAATAGGTCTACAGGCATGAGTCCCTTTGAGATTGTCACTGGTCGTAGACCTAGGAAGCCTATAGATCTAGTCCCACCTCCCATCCACTCCTGTGTGTCCGAGTCAGCCGAGTCCTTTGCGAATCATATTAGACAGTTGCATGAGCATGTATGTCATCACATTGAGTCCATCAACGCACGATACAAGGAATTGGCTAACGTCCATAGGCATCGCAGTGAGTTTCAGGAGGGCGATTATGTCATGATCAGGGTCTGACTTGAACGGTTTCCCTCGAGAGCCCTAAAGAAGTTGCATGCTCACGGTGCCAGTCCCTTTCGGGTAGTGAGGCGAGTCGGATCAAACAGATATGTTGTGGACTTGCCAGAGGATTACAGGATTAGCTCCACTTTCAACATCTCGAATCTCGTCGCTTATAGGGACCCAGCGGTGATACCCAGTGAGCCCTTTGAGCTGTCTCCACCCATAGTGAGTGACACCACCCTAGAGTGTCCACCTCCAGCGTTGTTACCTCAGCAGCGAGAGCAGATAGAATGTATTCTGGATGGGCAGGTAACGACTACTCGAGGAGGAGTGTACCAGCGCTATTTGGTGCGTTGGAGGGGATAGCTCGCGTCCGATGACACTTGGATCACCCGGGACGAGCTACAGAGGATAGATCCAGATCTGCTGGATAGATACCAGAGCAACCTGGACCCTTACTCGATGGGGTCGAGCTTCTCTCACCCGGGTAGAATTTGTGAGGACACCAGAGCACGAGTACGACTCGACTCAGCGAGCCGTCGGTACTAGACACGCAGCACGACTCGATCGACACCGACCTCTTTGTGGCTAGGGGACAGTCTGGAGTCACCACCGAAGCCTTGATACTTTAGTACATATTTTTATACGTATTCATATTTTATACGTATTTGGTCATATTTGGTGTGTATTAGGTGTGTATTTGGTGTGTATTTGGTTTGTATTATCTTGGGTTTTTATATTAGGTCAATGGTAGAATAATTGACCATGTATTTGTATTTTTGATTTATTTTGGTCCAAAAGGAATTATTATGGTCCAAGGGATTAAAATACACCAAGCCCCTTATGTTGACTTAAGGGAGGGGCGCCCCCTCTTTTGTCCCCTTATGGTAGAATTTTTTATGCTAGTTTAATCTCCCTTCCCCAATTTGCCCCCTTGACCAAGGGTAACCTAGGTCATTTGGCTAGGTCTAGGGTTTGAGTATTTAATGTATCTTGTTGTATTTTGGCAAAAATTAATGAGAATTATTGTGAAAAGGAGCCATGGGCGCACCCCTCTCTCTCCCCTCTTGTTCTTGAGTGTTCTTCCCATTCTTCCTCCCTCTTCTTCAGATCTAGATCTAAATCCTCAAAATTTCTAAGATTTCTTCCTCTCCCCCTCTTCCTCTATCTGCTGTGATCGACCACCGCCACCGCCGTTCGTGCCGCCGTCGAGCCACCACAACCCGACTTCCATCTGCTGCCCCAAAATTCGGAGTTGTAGGACAGCAACTCGGCAAAAGGGCTGATACGTGAGATCCGACTCTCGGATCGTAATGAGATTTTAAGGGTAGGTTCCCCCCATTGTCCACCATTCCCAGTTTAATTTTTAGGCCGATAAGAGTCCGTTTAGTCCCTTTCCCAGCCACCTGTTGTTCCTTCTCACAATCTGTCTGTGTGTAGATCTGCAGGATAGCCTGTAGTAGTCGGTTTTTCCCACCCCCTAAACGTTGTCAGAAAATTACAAAAAAATTATGTGCGTTACCGTCACCCTCCCCCCTATCCACCATAAAAATCTCAGGTCCTAAATCCTTCATTTGGTTATTGGTCAACCCCTTGAACAGGCAGATCCCGTTCTGCCCTATCTGTTCTATATTCCAGGGCAGTGAGTTCAGTCAGTTTGCAGTCATTTTCATTTCCAATCCAGTTGTTGGATGGATGTGAGATTCCAATATGTCATAGGTTTTTGAGTCATATTTCCAACGGTACCCATTGCGTCTCGATCCGACATCGGATCTGGGCGTACCGGCCGTTTTCGTGGAGGCGCGCATTTTTGCTCCGAGCCAGGCTAGCAAAAGGGGTTGCTCGATAAATCTCAAAGAAATACGCCGGGGTAACTTCAGTGACTGCCGTTCCCGGGGGTCGACCAAGGACCCTCCATCAGCATCCCGGTGAACCGCCACCTTCATAAGATCCCAAGAGGCCAATGTCCCATTGGACGTCCGTGTTCGTTGTCCTGCCGGCCAGCAAACTGCATCACCGGAGCCGCTGCCCACCACCGCCCGGAACCCGCCGCCTTGCTGCCCGTCAACCTAATTCGGTGCTCCCAGAAAATTTTTGTGTGGCCCTTTACCTCCCTGCGTGGAGTGGGCCATAAAATCCTTGATGTAACTAAATTTTACCATTGTACTGGGAGTAACGGACTTGGCCGGGACGTCTTCACCACGTCCCGAGCGTGGAGGTACATTCACCTCTTACTTTGTCTTACTTACTTAACTAGTATACATTCTTACTGCCGCTGCATGTGAGTTAGTTATTTTCTAACTTGTTAAATTTTAATCACCGTTGTGAGTTGTGAGAGCGAAACCCATCCCGTGACTCATTCTGAGCACGAGAGTGAGCTGACCACTCGAGACTCAAAGCCGGTTACTCAACCAGGTAGATCGTCATGTTTCCCTCCCTGGAACAACTGTGAGTTAGCGCTTCTTGTTTGAGGCATGATCGCCTCTTCTGGAGCTCGTTAGGTGCCGCGCGTCGTGGTGTTGTTGCTGGTCGCGTCGTCCTTTAGAGTCCAAGGTCGCAACAAGTCTGAGTCGAGTCTCATAGTCGTTCCGCATCAGCTCGCGTCAGAGAATGCAACTTCCTTTTCGGAGACCTGGTGCTACGGCGAGCAAGCGTGGCAGACCCCAGGGCAGCCATGAGAAAACTAGCACCAAATTGGGAAGGCCCGTACAGGGTAACGGAAGTGCTCGGCAAAGGAGCGTACAAGCTAACGACGCTAGAGGGGCGAGAGGTACCTAGGACATGGAATTTTGTAAATCTCAGAATTTTTATCAATAAGTCCTTCTTCGACATAACAAAAGCGTCACCAGCTGTACACCATTACAAACAATGGTGACTCTTAAGTCTCCAAGAAGCGAGCACTCATGCTCCTTCGAAAATTATGATGGCTTCCGAGCTTCCAAGAGGTGAGCACTTATGCTCCCTTAGAAAACAATGGTAGCTCCCAAGCACCCAAGAGGCGAGCACCCATACTCCCTCAGAAATGCAAAAGGGTGACTTTTCAGTTTCCAAGAGGGAGCAATAATCTTCTCCTCTTCAGGAGACAGACGTATGCTCACCTCCAAAATGTTAAGGGGGGCTCCTAAGACCCCAAGAAGCAAGCACTCATCCTCCTTCGAAAATAGCGTTCAAACCTGAGGGCGAGCAATAGTCTTTTCCCGTCGAGGGAAGACGTACATGTAAGCCTTCCAAGGTGAACCCCCATTGTCACCGAAGATGAAGCACGTCGAGAGCCTAAGTCAAACATGAGATTCCTAGTCTTGCTAAGGGACGGAATACGTGCACGCAATGGAAGGACGGGTTTAAACGATGAGTTTATCTACTCTCAAGCTCACCACACACGAAGGTAGCTTGCCAAGCACATACCATAAGGCAAAGAGAAGATGGCGAAAGGGAGAGTTTTATTAATAAGCGAGGGGGGGGGGGGAGAGTACAAAGAGATTACTCGACCTCCTTGGGATAGAACCTGTCAGGATCAAGGGACAGGACCCCCTTGTCACAGTATAGGCGGTTGACCTTCTCCAAGGCCTCCCGCCATCCCTCGAAGTATCCCCGCTTGAAATCCTCAGAGGCGCCGCTGCAGCTCTCTCCCATCGCCGGCTCCGGCACCAGCAGTGCTTCCTTCCAGAAGCACAGGCGCTTGCTGGGGGCTTCATGAGGCGAGACCTTGTCAGACGAAAAGCAAGAAGTCTCCGACGACATCCTACAAAACTCCTTCTTAGCAACTCAGTGAACCAAGGATTGTTGGACACCTTGAGACTGCTAGTTATCAGAGATACAGATAGGATCTTGAAGGGGGGGTTGAATAGATCATGTAAAGCCAAATTAAAATTGCACACTCAAAAATACTTTGGACACAAAAAACACTTGATATCAAATCTGAGATGGAAGGGTCAAAGCACACTCTCAGTACCAAGGTCTATTAAGACCTTCCACAGATGAAGCCAAAACGATGGCAGACACTCAACACATAGAAGCGATCTATGCAGAGATGAGACAGTGATACACTAATATCATCAAGCACTTAACGCATAGGGTTAGCAACACGGATTGGCTCACAGTGCGCACACAACTGTTCGAAGGTGGCAACCGCAAAACACAGGGAATCACAAGCACAATCACACAGATAAACACCGTGATTTAAGGTGGTTCGGCTCGACTCAGAGTCAGCCTACGTCCACCCCTCGCTCACACCGAGCGAGGATTCCACTTGCACACGCAAGAAACCATGCAGACTCAGTCTGCAACAAAATACTGCCACACAACTTGAAATCCAAGGGAGACAAATCCCTCAACCAGATTCTGCAACCCACAGAATCAGCCCCTAGCTCTGTCACCTGCAGAACTAGAGCCAGAGGACAACCTCCCTTCCTCTGAGACCATGGAGGGAACACCGTGAGTGACACCCCATCACTCACAATCGGAGACACCAGTCTCCCTTCCTCTGAATCCTTAGAGGGCAACCGGAGATAAATCTCCATTCTCCTGAATCCTCAGGAGGAACCCGTGAGTGACACCCCGTCACTCACAACCGGAGAGCAAGTCTCCCTTCTCCTGTTCGCACAGGAGGAACCCCGAACCCAAAATAGGGAATCGGAAAATACTGAGGAAATGGAAAACGAAAACAACAAAGAGAAAATAGAACTATTAGAAAACCCAAAACCAATATAGCTCACGCAGGAGCAAGATTGTTCTGGATCTGATCCAAGAACAGATGAACACAAATCATCAATGTGGAACCGGCTGCTTCAATCTTGATCTCTACCTTCTTCTTTTTCTCTTCACTTCTTTCTTTTCTTCTTCTTCTGCTCAGACTCAGACTCACTTTTTCTTCTTCTTCTGCTGAGACTCAGACTCACTTTTTCTTCTTCTTCTACTGCCTCTCCTTTCCTTCCTTTCGTGGCTTCTCTCTTCTTTCTGGTGCTGCTCTCTTTTTCAGATGGGATCTTCACATAGTAGGAGCTCTAGCAGCTTTCAGCGGTCGCAACCCTCTCTTCGAAGGATGAGGCATTCTTTAAATAAACTGGGGGTCTAAAAAGGTTTGGATGAGGAAGAAAACCTAAATTCTATTGGTACACCTAGCATTAGAATATTCTTCCTCTGGAAACCACTGAAAAGGTGTGCCACTTTTATTTGGATCACGTGCCATTGTATCGCTGGAGTTGGTTTTCTAATCGGGTCTGATTTTAAGTTCCGAAACAAGGATTCAGATCTTCCGACCTATTAACCCATGAATATCTGCATCGACCTGACAGCCTTACGCTTGTACTTATGCATCGACTTGTTTTAACAAGTGCACCGACCTTGTGTTCAGGACATGTTGAAGTGCACTGACCTGAGTAGGTAGTAATGAATCACTGCATCGACCTGATTGTCACTAACAACAATAGTTGCATCAACCTTTCATCAGAAATATCTGATGTGCATCGACCTTATAAGCATGAGTTCTACATCTATTGGCAGTACTACATCGATGTACCTCTATGTTGCGTCGGTGCAGTGCACTGGGTTCACCTACCAAAGGGTCTATTGCATCGAGGCAGCTGCTTGCTGCATCGGTGCAGTTAGTGCAGTAGCTTGATGCTTCGACCTGTCACTTTGATGCTCAGACCTTTCTGTCTTTCCTTTGTTCACTGAGTCCTCCTGTCAATAGGTGCTCAGACCTTCCTGTCTTGAATGCATCGAGGCATCAGCTATGTAGCACCAGATGCATTGAGGCAATGGTCATGAAGACTTGATCTTGTAGACTCTCAGGTGGTCAAACCTCCTTCAGTGCGTCGACCTTGTGGCTTGAAGTGTAGATATGCTACGACCTACGTAACATATTAGTCAACTGCTGCACCAACCTTCTTGGCTTGATGCATCGAGGCATTGCTTCATTGCATCGAGGCAGTCTTCGACCTTTTTGCCTTAACCGTAGCCGCTGCATCGACCTTATCTTGCAGGAACCACTCTGCTGCGTCGAGACAATGCTTCATTGCATCGAGGCAGAGTTCTTGATTCTGACCCTGCAAGCTCCACTACATCGACCTTACTAGTCCAATATGCATATGTAGATCGACTTGATTAGCAAGAGTTTCTTCAGGTGCATCGACCTGATTATCATGAACCTTCAGGTGCATTGACCTTACTCCTTAAGCCAACTTTGAGTGCATTGACCTATTTCTTCTTTAACCATGGCAGCTGTTCATTGCATCAAGGCAGTGTTCTGGAATCTCTACTGCGAGCTCCACTGCGTCGACGTATTGGCCAATTGCGTCGTGGCAGTTTCATTTGGTTTGTTTCTGATGCCTTCTCTGCATCGAGGCAATGCCTAGTTGCATCGACCTTATACCCTTGCTCAGTCAGAGTATGCACCAACTTTTTAACCTTGATGACTTTTTATTATCGACAAAGCCTATTCTGTAGAGATTTTAACACATCTTCTATAGATAGTGAAATTATCATTTAGGCAAATGATACACTGAAATCATCATATTCAAATGCATCACAGTCACAATGCAACATAAACAATATGTTTGATAACATCAGAACCATATAGTGTTTGCCACATCAACATATATATGCCATCATACATCTTAGATGAATCATAGTGTTTGGCATCATCAAAATCACAAGGGTACAACAATCTCCCCCTTTTTGATGATGACAACACTATGAGAACACTATGAGTCATAAAAGAACATCCTGACTCATATCAAACTATTCTCCCCCTTTGACTACATCAAAAAGAAAATTATAGTTTGAGAAAATCAATAGAAATAAATGCGAAGCATGCATGGACATGATTGAGACAAAAATTGTTATCCCTCATTCCAAATGAACTGTAAACACCCAAACATGCAAATCATGTAACTTTATTGCCGCTGAAAATGTGAGGTAATCAAGCAAGATAGAATATTGAGCAGTTCATGCAGAATGCAAACTAATCTCCCCCTTAATATCAGAGATATGCTGATGAAGCAATCTTCACCTTTGACATAACAAAGGGATTCGAATAGAAGAAATGATCATAGTATATCAGCAAAATCACAGGGGTAGTTGGACAATTCAGGCAATGAGAGAATAACTCAAGAGGTAGTTTAATCTATAGAAAATATCAACCAACAGAATTTGAAATGATGCAATCGGTGAGGAATTGAGAACAACCAAGGTGTTTCTAGCAGAGTAAAAACGAGCACAAGAAATCAACACATCTTCCAAAGGAGTAAGGAAGATTTTCAATGAGATACCAATGCCATAAATTCAAATTTAAAGATGTTTCAGAGTCTTCAATTGTAAGGGCTTATGAAGGAACTTTACTGAACTGCATGGTTTAAATGTAATGAATTCAGAGATAATCCAAAAGAATTTTTCTATACTCATATCTGAAATCAATCTTTAAAAAAAGTGAACCATGCTGTCATATAAACATCAAGTTTAACCTCCCTCCATCTTAACCATTCAATTTCAATGACACCTTTAGGAATTATAAAAAGTAGTATTTAGGTTAAACACCCAAGTCTGCACCTGATCTATGGTTTCAGCAATTTCTGTTGAAATTATTTTTTAGACCTTTTCTTTTTGTGCATCAACAATTTTTCATAACAAACATTTTTAAGGGCATTCGAATTTAGTGCACACTTTGTAACTAGAGGATACACATTGTTTAGATGTCAGTATCTCTAAGCACTTAGTATGATTAATTGTCATGCTTCATATTGAACAGAGATAACTGGGGCACTTCATGACATAGGTTGACTCCATTTCTACGATGAATGTCCCAGTTTCTCGGTGCAGCCTAGCCATTGCTCTGCCTTCTATTTTCACAGACTTTTCAGTAAAATTTTTCAGTAGAGATAACTATGGCACTTCATGAGATAGTCCTTTAGACATGATTTCTTGGTGACCAAGGTCATTGCTCTGACTATTTTTCCTTTTTGGACATAACAGAATAAACAGATGTTTAAAGATAATACTTACATCAAGTATCTCATCCACAGAATGCCATTTTTTTAAAAAAATTTCAGATTTCAGAATGTCTTACATGATATATCATGAATTAACTTGTTAAAGTTTATTAAAAGAATTGACTCAGATATTTTCAAGATGTTCAAATCCAAACTCACGAATTACATTAGGCATAAACCATATGAATCTTTCAGACCTTCATAATTCCCTATAAAAAAAGATTCCTTGTCCAGATCGTTTTCAAATTTGTGAACAAGGTATACGAATTGAAATCTTCATGAGACTTAGACAAATCAACGGAATTTCAGAATAAGAAGCCAGAACATCAAGCAGTTAAGAGCAATAAACATGAGTGATAATAACTGATGCAGCAGTTAAATAGCAGTGATATCTAGGAGACCATCTGACAGGTTGACTTTCAAGCAGCAATTGAATTCCGATCAGGTGACACAAACATGGCAAGCTCCCTTACAGCAAAAGCAGGGGCAACAGACTATAGCTTCCAAGGCCATGAAAGTAAAGAACTCAAAAGATTTCAATACAGATATGAGTGGAAACCTGACTATAGCTGAAATCAAATAGATTTTTTCAAAAAATAGCTGGGGACAGCCAGGTCGACCTGACCTAGCAATGGGTCGACCTGTGGTTCAATCACAGAATTCAAGGAGCTGAGAATCTGAGATGAATTTCATTTCACATGCAGCATAGAGTCTTGATCAATAAGGTGACGTCCCGCGATCAATGACACCCAAGAGGGGGGTGAATTGGGTGTTTACAGACTTTTAACAAAATCTTGCCCAATTCAAACAAGTGTGAAAAATAACCGTAAAGAATTTCAGATCTATATGAAAACTCTCAGATCTAATAGAATCTATCGCACTCAATTGATCTTAGGTACGATGACGGAGGTGGGAATCCGAAGATTCTACTCACGCAAGATGTTATCTTCCTAACAAGGTTTGCCTTGCCGATCCGAACCCACCTTTTAATATACCCAAGATCTAATATGAGAACGATAAATTACACTAGATCTAACTCAAACAATGCAACCAAAATAATCTACGCGTGTGCTGCACAGAATGGGGATAGAAGAAAAGGAACAAATCACATAATGGACAGCGATTTTTAGGTGGTTCAGATGCAACAACAGCAACCTACGTCTACCCCTCATGATCTGTGAGAATTCCCACACTATCTTGTAAGAGATTAAAAGATTAAAAACACACATACACACACATGAAGAGTTCAGAACTCCCACGAAGTTGCACATGCACCGAATCACATAGAGATGTGAGGAAATGAAGAAATCACACACACACACACACACACACACACACACACACACACACACACACACACACACACACACACACACATAGAGAGAGATCTGCGTAGATCCATACACACATAGGTGTTTGATATTACAAGAACATAAAATTAATGCCCAACAAGAATAGAAGGAGAAAGTAGGAAATAAAAGCTAGATTCAAGCTCCCCCTTAGTGGATGAAGGTGATCTTGGATGAAGCCAGCTCCCCAGCTTGATCTGTACTTGAATGGCCTGCAGATGGTCTTGAGAACCTTGCTCTTGAATGAAGAACTCTTCCACGTATCACTATTCACGGAGCTATAGTAGCAGCTCTCTTCCACCCTTTGATAGCCTTCTTGATCTCCTTAAGTGATTAGGGTTTTTGACTGCAATGAGAGGTTTTTATAGATCTTGGATGGTCAAGAGACAAGCCAGGGACCAGATCCACAATTCATGGCATGAATGGAGGGTTTGGGTTTAAACAAAAGAGAAATAAGACCTCTCCCCGTGCTTGAAATAAAAAGTCAAAATAAGCTGCTTCGGGGCGGGCGGTCGACCGGACGACATGGGGCGGTCGACTGGTCTATAACAGACTGTTGATTTTCACCCTGGAAATTATGGTCGACCAGACTGTAACCTTAGGTCGACCGGACTATAACAACTCTGTTCATTTTTTATTACTGGAAAAATTGGTCGACTGGCCCTTGTCCGTTGGTCGATCGGATTGTTGAAAACCTGCAGAAATGAGTTGTCAGCCTAGTAAATCATATCCACATGATGAAGGAATGAATTGAACGTATATTGTTATTGATTTCAAGTCCATTTGAGCTCTTTTTACGCGTTTGGAAAGTTATGAACTTCTAAGCATAATTAATGATGAAATTAGTCCTTAATTACGTACGAAGCTCGTATTTAATCACTAATACATGGCACGTGATAGAACACATGTCTGGGGTTTTATTTTCATCAAAATCACTTGAATATACTCAACAATCCCCCTTTTTGATGGGTGCGAAAATAGGAAAAAATGTAGATCCAGAGGGGGGTGAATGGATCTTCTTAAAACATTTCACCCAATTTTAAAGTTGAATAGAATTATGATGGCTTATTCAGTGGACACTTTCTCAAACACAAGAGGTGCACGCCTAATCAACTATTTGAAGACATGCAGACGGAAGCTATCTAGGCGATTAGGAATAAATAATCTCACACGAGAAAGCATTCAACCACACTGCACAAGATATTTTAGGTGGTTCGGTCAGCTGACCTACATCCACCCCATACTCCAACTAGAGTATGGCTTCCTGCTGACTCACAGCTTGAAAGACCGCTGGGCCTCACAGCTTGCCTACAACCGCTGAGCAACACAGCTTGATGTCCAGAGGAACCAATCCTCTGCAACGCTGACAAACAGCTTGACCCGCTGGGCTTTACAGCTTAGTCGACCAGAGGAAAACCTCCGCTGCAACCGCTGACGAACAGCTTGAACGAGTATCAAAGAAGAAAGAACAAAAAGAACAAAAACACAGCAACAGAGGGCTGTCAATAAATCCAAACTAAGATGCTCACGCAGGAGCCAAGTGTCTCGGATCTGATCCAGAGAACACTACAGAAAATCTGATCTTCAATGTGCTGCTCTTGCTTCCCTTCAAGCTATCTCTCTCTCTTTCTATCTCTTTTCTTTTCAGGTGCTCGATCTCCTTGTTCTTTCTAATTCTTCTTCTGTATCGTGCTCACTCTTCTTCTTCTTCTTCTTCTAATTTTTTTCTTTTCTTTTTCATAAGCATCAGATGAAGGGCGTGTGCTTTCCACGATTCCCGCCCAAATGCCTTGGCCCACGTGGCAGCATCCTAGCTCAATGCTTTCCACGTGTCTCGATCCTGGCACCTCCTTCACTCTTGGATCACCTGCCACTTTAGAAGTTACGATCACTTGGCCTCAGTTCTTTGGAGAGAAAATCTCTGTCAGGAGAGCAGTAGTCATTAGGTCAAACATCTTATAGGCAGACTTATGCATGCACGGACTCGTATATGAATAAGTCAACATGCACTGACTTGATACATATATTAGGCAAGTCACACACACAGACCATCGGTGTACATGATGAGGTATGCATAGACTACGGGTGGGTGCATCCTGCAAGAGTGCACTAACTTCAGTAATGAAATGCACCGATGTTGGAATGGAGGCCAAGCAAAAGCTTGCACCGATCTTCTATGTACACCGACCTAGATATGCCTTAGGCCAAAGATTGCACCGACTATTGAATGCACTGACTTTGGTGAATGCGTAAACAGGAGCTGCATCGAGGATGGATATGCAAGACAAGCAATGCACCGACTCAAGCTAACACCAAATATGCACTAACACTAACGAAGCTAATACCAACACTGTGCCAACCTTCTATGAACTAAGTATGCACGGACCAACCATTGCACCGATCGGAGCTATAGGGAATAGCACGAACTTTGCATATACAAGGCGAAAGCTGTACTGACTTCTGTAAGCAGAATGTAAGATATGCACTGACCAGGCTATATGCAATGCATGTTATGCATGGACTCTCATATGAAGGACTTAGAACATGCACCGACTATGGAAGCATTGCACTGACCCTGAATATGCAAAGAACTAAGACGTATGCAGTCGTTATTTGCCAAGTAACGTGGTATGCACAGACCTGACTATGCACTGACTTCTTTAACCTATGCATGGACTGTACGCAACAAACGCAAGGTACACAGACCTTGTATGCTGAAAGACTCAACTGTGCACAGACATACATTTTATATGAAATGATCAAATACAAACAAACTTATGCAATCTAGTCTTCACATGACTCATATATTGTCATCATTAAAACTTGGGTTCCAACACACATGTCCGAGGTTTTGTTTTCATCAAAATCACTTGAATATACTCAACAATCCCCCTTTTTGATGATGACAAAACTCTAGGGCATTTAGTTCCATCACATTCAATTGATTTAGTTATAATGCGTGCCTTTAAGAAATTTTGGAAGTTTGAAATCAATATTTGAAATCAATGTTTGACAACAATTTCAATCCATTTATTGTCACCACATTTAGTCCATTTATTCTCATCATATCAATCCAGCTAACGCAAACCATTCAACACTTTGTTTGCCAGATAGAAAGGAAGGTGAGAGATAGAATGCCAATCATGTAATGCCAAACACAAAGTGCATTCTTTGCATCATTTCATATTTCATTCCCATTAGTTCAGTACAAGGTACATCAATACTCAAAGGAAAGAATGCAAGACACCTACAAGACTCACGAATGAAGTGCATACATGCAATGGCAAACACACATGCAAACATACATCATGCATAACATATATATAAACCTAACTATACTACTTCTCCCCCTTTGGCATCAACAAAAAGAGGGAGTGGGATACAAGAGTAGAGGACAAAAAGTAACACTAGGTGACGCAAGAATAGCTACGGAGCAGGGTGATCTAGAGTCCCCTCATCATCGTCATCGTCAGAGCCATCATCTTCATTGTCGGAGCCATCTTCATCATCGGAGCCATCCTCATCAGCAAGTGGAGGAGGAGGTGGAGGTGGAGGGATACGGGTCTCAATGTCACGCAGAAGGTGCTCAATGTTGTTGACACCCGTTTTATACCCAATAAGTCGGGTCATCTCCTTATTCATTCAATATGATGCTCCGAGTTGTTCACTCTTCATTGAATTCCTTTTAATCAGTTGAAGCCTGTTTTCTGGGTCTCAATTCCTGGATTAGACCTGGTTCCTGGTGGCACTTCGTTCAAAAGCTTGGCAATCCCTCCATTCTATTTTCTTGAAAACCAATGATAAATAACGGTCTGGACTAGGCGCGTCATTTAATAATAACGCATGAAGCCTAGGCCGTTACTCTTTGAAGAGTCCCAAGACTTAGGGCCTCGTTGTCCTTTGATAATAACGGTCTAATCCCTAGCCGTTGTTTCCTTATGACGCCCTATGCCCTGGCCGTTGCTTACTTGCAGAGTCCTATTGTTTAGATCTTCTTCCCGTCGATCTTATCCTTTGGATAGGGTTGAAAATGACGGTAGTTCCTTGATGCGTTACTTCCAAGTGGCGGTCTATCGTGCAACCGTTACTTCCTTCAGAGAGTCCTGACAGTTCAGGCCTTTTCTCTGCTACTCCGTGGACGAGATAGGGTTTTGGATTGGCATTATCTCCTTCAATTCTAATCCTCAGGACCTCTCGTTTGTTTCTTTGGACTCTTGTTGATATTATCCTCAAGGATTTGCTAAGGATTATCCTCCTTTCTTGGCTGATTTATCTTCAACTCGACCTGAGAGTTTGAGGGAGTCTATAAATAGAACCCTTGATTTCATGACCCGAGGGAGAGGAAGATTTGATTCACGACGAAGTGCTGCCAAATTCAGGAGCCATCTACATCCAGGAGGAGCTGCTTCCCACGTCCATCTTCCAAGTCAAGGGAGTAATTTTGGGTTTTAGCTTGTCAAGATCATCATTATTGCATGCTCAAGTTTCCCTTGGTTTTATCAATCAAAAGCATTGTCCCTCCTCTTCCTCCACGTTTTTCACTGTTGCTAAGCATACACATATCCTCCTAAACTTAAAAAACGCCCAGAGGGGTTAAAAAACCAACAACTCCCCGGTAATCCCCTCTCCTTTTGATGTTCTTAAGCTTTTTAAGGATTGATGCTATACTTATGTTGAGGGCTAATTGAGGTTGTGTTTTTTTGCTTTCTACATCCTTGGCAGGTTTTACAAGATCACTAGCACGAGGCCCAAGCCTTCTAGCCGGCTGGAAGGGTTGGAGTTCAAAGAATTCACATCTTTTCACTGCAGGTTATCTGACAGTCAGGTGCAGGAGCGTTATTTCATTCTGGCGGTCTATCGCACGACCGTTACTTCCAAGCGACGCACAGGGTTTGGACCATTATTTGCAAGTTGATCTGCAGGCTTTCCTTGGTTTTCTCTCCCGTGGGCGGGTGTTTCATCCATCTACTTCCAAGGTATATTTGAGTCTTTGACTCGTGTTTACTTTGGTGGCGATCACGACTTTCCTTAGTATTGGGCACTAGCTGTCTTTTTCATCAAATCTCTTTATTCCCCTTGATTGTTCCACCCCTAGCGGTGTGTTTTTATTTATCTTTGCTCCATGCCCTAGCGTGTGTTTTTGTTTTTCCCTTAGCGTAATTTGATTGAGATAGCATGCCCATGCTAGAGTTAGATTTGATTGCCTAGGTTCATGTGCACATGTGCATAGGTTGAGCTGATCTTTGGTAGTTTGTTTATCATCTCGCCATATCATTTTTCAAAACCCTCACAATCAACAAAAAAGAAAGAAGATAAGAAGAGATAGGTAAACAAACAATCAACAGATAATTTTTTGGCGATCACGGTGGGACAACTAGTGCCAATCGTGCTTCTGAGTCCTGTTTAAACCTGCCATCATCTGTTTGTTCAGTTGTCTTTTGATCCCTTTGTTTTCACCCCTCTTTCTGGTTTTCTGAATCATATGACGGCCCTGTCTCGGCGCGTTACAGTGTTCTGACGCGGGGACATCAGGCCGTCGCTTGTCTCTGTGGTGTGAGCTTTCACGGGTTTTCCTGTTACTTCAGTTTGTTTTTTGGTTCCCTGGCTCATACGACGGTCTGGAACCCCTGCGTTACATTATTTATGGCGGTCTGGTCTCTGACCGTTATTTGGCTCTGACGCAGGGGCCTTCGTCCGTCACTCTCCTGGCAGGTATGCATCCGAGGTGCAGTTATTTCCGCAGTTTTTGGCTGAGATTTATTACTTGGGTGCTGCTTGATTTCTGCCATAATTCCATTCATATCTTCATATCATTATGTGCACCATTGTTTGCTAGATTCTAGGCTAGACTTTGCATGCACTCCGGTGCACATAGGGTCATCCATCTTTTCATATATTAGACTGCATTTTCCTACCTTGTTGTGATGACCTCTCGTCTCCATTTTCCTTGGGGCCGACTAGGAAATCACAGCAGGGACCTCCATAAGTCCCCGCGAGCCGTGGATTCCCACACGGACGCCGGGCCGGTTGTACCTTCCCCCCCCTTGTGTCTAGGGTTGCATAAGTGAAGGAGTGGTCACACTTAAAGTCAAGCCAAGTCCATATCCACCTCCTATCAGGAACCCATTTGGAGAGAGCACATATCAATCAATTCGCTAAAGTTCCAAAGGAGAAACCATAAAGAAACTTTGTTTGCATCATCTTAAGCAACTTGGTTGGCTTTTGAGTGTCTTCATTCCCTATCACTTATATCTTGTTTGAATCACCTAGGTGCGGTTGCTCATTGTGTGTTTGTTGTGTTTGTTGTTTTGCATTTATCAAGGGTGTCCGTTGCATGTGGAGTTGTTTTCGTTCGTCCGAGTCATCTCCTCGAATCGCTTCCTCCTTCACATTCTATTCCAATCCCCTCTTTGAATCTACCATGGCATCCTGCAATCCTCCTCGCTCCCAAGAGGATTCCCTTCCTCAAGGGCTCCTTGAGAACCCCCCGAGGGTTATTTCTTTCTCTGCTGGAGAGGGGACCGCCCCTCTCTCATCCTCCACTCCCATAGAAGGTGGTCAGGTCATCCCTTCTTTATCCGCTCCTTCCGCGGGCTCTGTCCTCCATATGATGGCCCCGTTGGATCCAACCCAACTCCAGGTCCTCTATCAGGCCATGCAAGGGTCCAATCCTCCTCCCTCCGCTACCGTCCAGGGGCACTCTAATTCTTCCATTATTGGGCCGTCTGTTCAGCCCACCCCGATTGAGCTCACCCCGGTCCAGCCCCGGACCATCACGTTTGCTGGCATGGAGACAGGTCAATCCTCCAATCCGACCCATCAATCTTTTGATAAGGGGAAATCACCTATCCCCTCTCTTCTGATGGATTATCACCCCTCTGCTCTGGCGGCTCCACAGGTCCTCGTGGGCTCATCCGATTTCTTGCCCCAACAGCACGGGGTGGCCCAATTTCACGCCAATCCGGGTCTATCTCAGGCCCAGTATCCTTCTTACGGCCCCCCTAATTCCACTAGTTATCCTTCTGCTCCTTCCTATGGGCTCCCGCCCTCGGCAGCCGCCATTCCTCCTGCTCACCAGATACAATCAACTCCCTTCACTGCCCCTGCTCCCTCTCGAGAGCAGGATTTGCTTAATAAGTGGGCCACCATGCAGCAACAACTTGATTTTCTTCAGAAGAAGGTGGGCCCACAATCCTTGACTGATATTCCCGTCCCAAGCTTCCAGGACATCCGTTTCCCTCCGCAGTCTGAGCTCCCCAACTACCGTAAGTATGATGGGAACAGCAATCCCTTCATCCATGTGAGGGATTTTCTGTATGAATCGGCGCAGTTCCAATATGATGATCGCCTTATGGCGTACCTATTCCGCCGATCATTGGATGGCGTTGCTCTGGAATGGTTCTATTCTCTGCCCCTAGAAGAGGCCAAGAGCTTCAAGGTGGTCAAGGACAAGTTTATTCAGTGGTTTCAAGACCGGGTCGGCCCGGAATATTCATTCACAGACCTGGTGGCTGAGAAAATGAAGCCGGATGAGGAATTCGCAACTTATGCAGATAGATGGAGGCAGATGGCCGCCAGGGTGCCCGGCCATATTCCAGAGAAAGAAAAAGTTAAACTGCTAATTTCAAATGCTACGCCCACCTTCAAGAACATCCTGGCAATGAACGATATAGCCAATATGCATCAACTGTATAGCCGGGCGCGATTTATACAAACTCAGTTTAAGGACTCCCCTATCCATTCTCTTTTCGAAAACCAAAAGCCCAAGTACCATAAGAAACCACAGGGGCCGGTTACCGAAGGAGTCCAGACAAATGAGCAAGTACAAGCTGTTGCTTTTCCCTACCAAGCCGCACCATTCCGCTACAACCAAAGCCCCCGCAATCCGCAAAACTCCGCTCCGCAACACTTTCAAAACACTCCACAAAACCCTCCGCCTACCTTCGCCATCCCGCAAAACGCCTTCACCACACCACAACAACCACCGCCATCACCGCAATACCATAACGTCCCTCCACCCGGCGGCTACAACAATAATAATCCCAACAGTAAGCGCCCAGCTCCCAGAAGAGCCCAGTATCCTCCATTACCGGAGACACTTACAGACATATTCTCAGCGCTCATGGCAGTAAATGCAATTCAACTTCCTCCAGAAAGGACTGTTTGGAACCCAGCTGTTGATCAAACTAAGTATTGCATGTTCCACCGGCAGCCGGGTCACACTATAGAAGGATGCTTTCACTTCTGAGATCTCGTGTACGACTTACACGAAGGACAGAGAATAGACTGGGCCGAGATGCATAGGGCCATTATGGAAATCAAAGAGAAGAGAAGGCAGCCGCAGGGGCAGCAAGTGCAGTAGCATCCAGCACCGCAGCCGCAGCAGCCGCCACAACAGCAGCCACCGCAGCAAGCACAAGATCTGGGCATCCATCAGAATCCGATGCCAAACCATCAACCCGCTCCTCCGCAACAGCCGCCAGCACCGGCACAAGTTAATGTAGTCCAACCACCGGCCTCCAACGCCGGGTGGTCATTTGATGATGATGGCGCCGCACCACAGGTCATGGCCTTCCACCACAAACCTTCCTTCATCCTCCCTACGCAACCAACACCATCTCCGCTCATCCCACCATTCACACCCGCTCCACCAAATCCGCTCACCATCCCGTCGTATTCTTCGCCAACCCCCATCACCGTCATCACACCACCATCCAATCCCGCACCTATCCTTACCCATCCATTCACCCTGCCTTCACCAGCATCCACGTCCATCACCACCCTACCACCCACCAATCCTTCACCTATCATCCGCGCATCCCCCATTAACTCCACCAACCCTCCGCTTTACCAAACTACCTCCCCCACGCCACCTATTCCACTCATTCGCCCCGCAGGGCCCATCATACTATCCCCCGATGCCGTGACAAATTGTGCTCTAAGGAGCGGGAAGATGTTCCATCGGAACTACGCCACTACTAGCAATCCCCAGTCTTCCCAACCGGTGGCCGAGCAAGAGGAAGCTGAACCGTTACCGGGGACTCAATATGATTTACTGCATCATCTAGATCGGGTACCCGCCAAGATATCTGTGCTGGAGTTAATCAAGAGGTCCACTCTCCATCAAGATGCACTGAGGGATTTTTTGCAGAAGGTCATGGTTAGTGAAGACATGGCAGTTGACAGTCTACCAACGGCACTAGCAACTATCTCTAAAGGGCCGGCAATCACATTCTCTGAGACCGAGCTTGCACCTCCGGGGG
The DNA here is from genome assembly GCA_022559845.1 of Amorphophallus konjac. Taxonomy (NCBI): domain Eukaryota; kingdom Viridiplantae; phylum Streptophyta; class Magnoliopsida; order Alismatales; family Araceae; genus Amorphophallus; species Amorphophallus konjac. The sequence goes on from CM040123.1 coordinate 383,406,976, forward strand.
CTCGGCAAATGCCGCTCTGCATAACAATTACTTTGAACAAAGTCGACGTTGAAGCAGCACTGGTCGACACTGGGGCCTCAATTAATGTCTGCCCCCTCAGCACTCTCCGAGCCTGCAATATATCTGAGGAGTTACTACGGCCTACCCCCACCACTATAGTAGCATACGACAACTCAAGGCGGGCATGTCACGGGGTAGTCACTATTCAGGCTGAGCTCGGGCCTCTTTCCATGGCTGTAGAATTCTATGTACTTGATATCGACCCTATGTTCAAAGCTATCTTGGGTCGTCCCTGGATTGACACACTTGGCGCCGTGCCCTCTACCGCGCACCAATGCATTAAATTCCCTTTTCAAGGGAGGGTCGTCAAAGTTCAAAGTTTATCCACGGTACAGTCAGTAAAGGCCATCTCTGAACAGATTCTTCCTACCCTCTGGCCAAGCAGCCGGCCCGTGCTATCAGTGCTAGACCTAAACTTTCCTTAGGCGTACACCACTCCTAACCCCGTCACTACCCCGGTCAATATCAAGGCAAAGCCGCAGATTCGAGATTCAAAGGGGTGGAACATTATATTGAAACTGGGCTATCAACCGGGGAGAGGCCTCGGTGCACAGCTGCAAGGGATGACCAAGCCCATACCAAAAGGAAAGAAAATGGGCAGACGAGGTCTCGGTTACAAGGAGACAGCATTATCAATGATGGGTGACTCTGGGCCGCTTACCTGGGATTACCGTCAGCATTTTGTCAGAGGGTCCCCACAGCCGGGTACGTTAGCTGCGAAGCCAGTCCAGTCAGAAACCGACACGGTTTGTCCAGTCACCAGTCCACCCCCATTGCCAAGGGGGCTAAATGACGATGTGATCGACTACAGCTGGGCCCTCCAGGGGCTGTTTTGTGAAAGAAGCAGCCAGAAGCCACAGAAGGTTCAGCTTATGCAGTGGAGGCCGAAGAAGCGGCCTGGTGATGATTCAAAGAAAGAAGGGAGCTCGCTGATTGCTCTTTCTCTATCTCCCTCTCATTTTCAGTGCATGATCCAGCTGAAGGGGTTTGTACCCCGTCCTCCTCCGATTATGATTAATCCATCTTTCAGTGATCCATTCCAGATTCCAGTCAATCCTCCTGCTTATGGGCCTCGCTGCCCCATTAATCTGCCTGCTTTCCCCATCCCTCCGTTTTTTAACTCTCAAATCCACGAGATGTGGGGTTCCTCCTCTTGTGATCTTTTCTTCGATTGCATCTTTCCTGAGCTGTTCCCTATGCAGCTCCCGCCTCCTCCGTCGTGCTGCATAGTCTCTACTGATCTCCAAAAAAAAACGTCAAATTTAAAACGGAGATTTCAGTGGAAGATTACGCTGTCCTATCTCCATCCTCCTCCTCCCAGGGGCACGAGTCCCCTGCTCCTTCCCTTCCATTAAGCTTCCTCTCTCCTAGGTCAGAGTTAGGGTCTAGCGAGTCTAAAGAAGTAGAGTCAGTTAGGTCTAAAGAAGTAGGGTCTTGTTCTAGGTCGTTCAACCCTTCCCCTCCTGAGCCGCGCTCGCTTGCGCATCCTTCCCGATCTATTCCTGATAGGTTCTTGCAAGATCTAGCTCAGCGGTGTCATGCTCTTTTGAAGTGCCCAGAATTCGTCGCCACGGCGATTGCGATTGAAGATGAAGAGGAAATAGAAGGGGTGTGGAGCGATGACGGATTAGGCGTCTATGAAGTGCTGGATGAGAAAGATCCAATTGATGAAGACAGCGATGTAGAGGACACTGCCGACTTATATGCAAAGGGACTGAAGAGATTCGACCAGCCGTCGATGGCAGTGGATGAACCTACGAAGGAAATCAACTTGGGAACAGAAGAAGATCCAAGGCCCATCAATATTTCAGCTAATCTCCCTCCACAGGTAGAAGAGGATCTAATTAAGGTATTGAGGGAGTATAGCGATTCTTTCGCCTGGTCTTATGAGGACATGCCAGGTCTTGACCCCTCCTTAGTGGAACACCGACTCGTGCTTAAACCAGGGGCAACGCCTGTTAAACAAAAGTCAAGAAGATTTCACCCCCACATGGCCTTAAGGATCAAAGAAGAAGTCGATAAGTTATACAAGGCCAAGTTCGTCAGAGTAGTCTTATATCCTCAGTGGGTGGCAAACATAGTCCCTATTCTCAAGAAGGATGGGAAAGTGCGCATATGCATTGATTTCAGGGACCTTAACAAAGCATGTCCTAAAGATGATTTCCCGCTGCCTCATATAGACGTCCTTGTTGATAACACTGCCGGGTACGAAGCTCTATCGTTCATGGATGGGTACTCGGGCTATAATCAGATCCGTCTCGCTCCTGAAGATCAAGAGAAAACTTCCTTCACCACGCCCTGGGGCACATACTGCTATGTAGTTATGCCTTTTGGATTAAAGAACGCAGGCGCCACCTATCAAAGGGCGATGATGGCTATCTTCCACGACATGATGCACATCTATATGGAAGCTTACGTGGATGACATTCTGGTGAAGTCAAGATCAAAGGAAGAACACCCCTCTATTTTGGCTAAAGTGCTGCAGAGAGCCAGGGAGTACAAGCTAAAGATGAATCCGAAGAAGTGCGTATTCGGAGTCTCCTCGGGGAAGCTGCTAGGTTTCATAGTGAGCAAACGGGGGATCCAGATTGATCCTAACAAAGCACAGGCCGTCATGGATATGCCTCCGCCAAAGAACATTACGGAACTTCGAGGACTGATTGGCAGATTGCAATTCATTAGAAGATTCATATCCCAGCATTCTCAAAGATGCCGTCCGTTTTATGAATTGCTCAAGGCGGGGGTCAAGTTCGAATGGAATCAAGATTGTCAAAAGGCCTATGAGGACCTCAAAGAATATCTATCCAATCCCCCGGTTTTGCAACCTCCTGTCCCTGGGAAACCCCTGATCTTATACATCTCGGTCATTGAGGACTCCCTAGGGGCGGTTTTAGCACAAGTAGATGACGAAGGAAAAGAGCGGGCTGCGTACTATCTTTCTCGGTTGTTTAATCCAGCTGAATCCAGGTACACCGCTATGGAGAAGACTTGTGCCACCTTAGTGTGGGTAGTTCAGAAGCTTAAACATTACTTTCTCGCCCACCCAGTTAGGCTGATCTCTAGAATGGACCCGATCCGTTATCTCTTAGAAAAGCCTGTTCTTTCTAGTAGGTTAGCTCGCTGGCAGAGCTTCCTCTCTCAGTTTGACATCACCTTTGTCGTTCAGAAGGTAGTCAAAGGATATGCCATTGCTGAGCATCTCGCACATCTCCCTATTCCTCACACCGACTCTATTCAGGACGATTTCCCTGATGAGCATCTCTCTGTCCTTTCTCAGCATCCCTTCTGGTCTTTGCACTTTGATGGTGCGCTTAACTCACAGGGTCAAGGGATCGGTGCTGTCCTGCTTACTCCTGAGGGAGTAACCATCCCCTTCGCTTATCAACTTCGATTTCCTGCTACCAACAACATCGCTGAGTATGAGGCTCTCCTGGCCGGCTTGAAGCACGCCTATCTCTTAGGCGCGCGTTATTTAAACATCATAGGAGACTCTCAGCTCGTCTTACGGCAAGTTCTGTCCACTTACCGTACCCGTGACCCCAAACTCAAGCCCTATCAAGATTTGGTCACGCTCATCGCTAAGCGATTCCGCAAGCTAATCTATATCCATACTCCCCGTTCTCTGAACATTCTGGCGGATGCATTGGCATCTCTGGCCTCCTCCTTATCCTTCCCTCTCAGTCGTAGTACTGAGACTATCGTCGTCCAGAGGATGGACGCACCCTCTCTTCAGGATCCTTGGTTCACCAACCTTAGGAAGTCTGCAGAAGTGAGAGCTGAAAAGGAAGATCTCGAGGAGGTATCATTGGCAGAACTAGAGGAGATTTTGGATGAAGAAGAATTGCCTTGGTACCATGAAATCGAGTTATTTTGCAAAGAAGGGGCATTCCCAGAAGGGGCAAAAGCTGAGCAGCGCAAAGCAATAAGAAGAGCCGCCGCAAGGTACACTATCATTGCAGGAGAACTATACAGGCGCGCTACTAATGGAATGCTCATGAGATGCCTAGACGATGTGGAAGCATGGAAAGTAGCGGAAGCAGCACATTCTAGCGAGTGTAGAGGTCATGTCAATGGCCAGGCTCTAGCGAAGAAGATCCTTAGGCAGGGCTACTATTGGCCCACTCTAGAGGAAGATTGCTCCCTCTATGTCCAGAGGTGTCTTAAATGCCAACTTCACGCTGATAAAATCCACTCTCCAGCTTCATCTCTTCATCCTATGACCGCTCCTTGGCCATTCTCTATGTGGGCTTTCGACGTCGTTGGCCCACTCGGTGATCCTAATTCTCAGACCAAGCAGAAATCCTTCATTCTCACAGTAACTGAGTACTTCACCAAATGGGCCGAAGCCGAGGCGTACGGGGAGATCAAAGCTACAACGGTGTGCCGCTTTATCATGAAGAATATCATCTCGCGGTTCGGAGTGCCAAGCAGCATCATCACCGACAACGGACCCCAGTTCGTCTCCCAGCAGCTTAAAGACCTCTGTAAGAAGTTCAAAATTACATTGCATCATTCGTCACCATATTACCCTCAAGGTAATGGTCAAGCCGAAGCCACTAATAAAACTCTTCTTAAAATCATTAAGAAAACATGCGAAGCACATAAGTTTTCTGATTGGCCTGAAAGATTGGTGGAAGCTCTGTGGGCTTACCGCACCTCCGTCCGCACCCCTACGGGACAAACTCCCTATTCTCTAACCTACGGGATGGAGGCGGTGCTCCCATATGAGATCTTAATCCCTTCACTCAGAGTACAGCTCGATAAGGAACTTAATCTCGATGAACGTCGAGAGGCGTTGCTGGTCCAGCTAGAACTCTTAGATGAGAAGAGGATGAATGCGGCCGATCACGTATCTATTTATCAAAAGAGAGTTTCACGTTATTTTTAAAAGAAGGTAATTGAACGAAAATTTTGCAAGGGTGAAATGGTTTTGAAACGCAAATTCATTCGGTCTGTAGGTCCTAGGTCTAAATTGCAACCTAACTGGGAAGGGCCGTTTGTAATAAAAGAAGCTTATCCAGGGAATGCTTATCGTTTAGTAAACGCGGAAGGTGAGGAGCTCTCTCACCCGTGGAATGGGTTGTATCTTAAGCGTTTCTTTCCTTAAAAAAATCTAAACCATGTGCTTTTCCGGCAATAAGAACTGCCTCCCTATCTTCAAAAGAGAGTCTTGAGTAAGGCAAACACACACACTACACGATGCCCCTGGTCGAGTTCCTTGCTTAAAAAGACACCATTTTTCCTCGGCCATGCTTTGGGGGAAAGTCAAAGTCCCTGTACGTTTCATTCTTCGGCTGCATCCAGGGGCAAGGAGTAAATAAGAAGGAGACAACCGATCCAAACTCCCTAATGAGAAGAGGTCTCAAATAGGGGCAAGTCCGTTATGACCTGACTCCACAAGAAAGAAAAGAAAAGAAAAACAAAGGAGTGCTCTTTACCATGAAATCAAAAGCATCATCTCAAGGTCTGTGAATGAATTCTCAAAAGCTCCAAAAGAAAAAGAAAATTAGGCATGACAAGAGTGGCAGTACAGTTCCCCGCGGGACGTTATGAGCCCGGTCGCATGCATGCCTAAGTGGACAAAGGTTCGATGACGGACATAAAAGCCCCGGCACAATAGACCAAATCTCTAATAAGGTTGCACGGTGAGGGAATCAAGTTCTAAAAACTTCCATACCTGACCTAAGCTTACCCCCCATGTTCTTTTTTTCTTTTTAGGACTGAGACGAGTACCCTAGGTATGGCTTTGGTAAAAACACCGTCACGATGACCAGGTCTCGGCCAAGGGGTTGCCACGCTATTGCACGCCGATCTCGAGACTCAAGCTAAAACAAGGGAGGTCTCGTGTTGCTAGAGAGGCACTGGTTTTCCAAAATCCAAAAACAACAAATATTTTCAAAATCCAAAAATATCAAATATTTCCAAAATCCAAAAAAAAACAATAAATATTTCAAAATCCAAAAACAGATCGAATATTTCAAAAATCCAAACAAATCAAATATTTTCAAAAGTCAAAAGCATTCAATACTTACATCATCTGCATAACATGCATTATTTTTTGTTTTCCGCCTATTTAATAAGGCTCCACCCCTTGACCAAATATCAAGAAACGATCATTATCTAACTTGCTCCAAGGCAAGGGGTTGAGTCTAAGAACGGATCTAACTTGTCTCATATTTAAGTGTGTGCAGAATGCAGGGGCCAGTTCAAAAGCCAGAACTCACAGTTATGCAGGATCAAAGCATGTAACGCATCAGTCTCAGGCCGCTACTTCAGTGTGACGGACCATTCCCGGACCGTTACTCTCCCTTTAGCTTGAACCCTATTTCTTGCGACCATCAATATTGTGGCGGTCTGGGATAGGACCGTCTCTTAATTATGACGGACCCAATCCTCTCCGTCGCTTCCTTCAGAAATCAGGTCCTCCCTGCCTCCATTCTGACGGTACATCGTAAGACCGTTTTTACATTATAACGGCCCTTTGTACATCCGTTACTCCCCCCAGAAACTCTGATTATTCACATCAATTTAATCTTCCAAAGCACACAACTCAAGTCCTTTCAATTAAGGCAATATCATCTCATTCAAGCAAGCTTAATAAAATATAATTTCTGATAAACCAAGTTCTGAGTGGCAATCTCATAACATCTTTCATAAGCAAAAGAAAATCAAGGTACATTCAACTTCTTATCCACAAGAGGGCGGATTCTTCTCAACTCTTTCAAGTAATCTCGGCATATTTCGTCGTTCTCTTCAACTTCTGCTTGCCACGGACGCACCTTGCTGATCTCCCACATGGTCAGCGCGTTCCGGATCGCTCTTTCATCTTCCTCGGTCCCCATCTTCCTAGGTAAAAGGGGAGGGTAGTGTGATAGTGCAGAAACGCTGATTCGAGGTAATCCGATCTGAAGATGGCATCGGTGCGGGTTGTAGATCGCCATGGTAGTGTTCCCTACTAGCTGGAGGTCGAGGCCTTGGCGCCGCGGTATTTTAAGAAGGGCACTTCGGAGGACTCTTGGTCGCATGATGAACTTGTCCATTGGTAAAGTGTTGAAGAAGAGGCGCCATTCATCCCGAGTTTTCTTATCCGCTGTCTTGCATTCAACCTGAGGATAATATCCAAAAGCCCCTCCAATGAAGAAGAGGGGGTGGCTCCCGAAGATCCGGCTCGCCGAAGTTATATCTTCCTTGGGAAGGAATTTGATTCTCACTCCTATCCAACACTCAAGGAGTATCATAGAACCGAACAAAGGCCCTCCAAGGCAAGCCGAGCTTAGTCCTTCATAGAGATATGATAGGACCGCTTGAGAGATAGACATGCCCTGCCACAGTCCACTAATAATGCTAAGATTTTGGATATCTAAGAGGTGGTCGGTTGTGGAGAAAAGGAAGACCCCGCACAAGCAAACCACCACCGCCTTGGCTATTGCTTCGTGTCTCTCCCACTTGTTTTTACAGTGAGACACTATCCATTGTGCTATAGGGATCAAGTGAATGTGGCGCGGGCTGATCATGGTCCGCACGTCCTTTGGGTTATGAATGAAGTCGCTTAAGATCAAGGACGGATCAATAGGTTCTATTGTATAGCAAACCCGATCCTCATCCCCCAACTTAGTCTTAGGAAGGGCTAGGTAGGTCTCTACCTCCTCCAATAGGACGGTTGCTTCAAATGAGGGGAAGATGAAGGTATGAGTTTGTGGATGCCATAGTTCCACAAGGGCTGAAAGGCATGGCCAATCCAAAGACAATTTCTGGAAGTTTTTGCCTAGAACCAAGAGGGGTTGGAGGTGCCATGCTTTAAGGATTGATACCACCTCTAAAGGGAGTGCCTTTACCATGGGAGCCACCCACTTCAGGTTGGAGTAACACCTTGGGCCAGGAAGAGGCTTGAAGAAGAAAAGAAGAAGGAAGGTTATGAAGAAAATTAAAGTGCAGCAAAAAATCTGAACTTTAGATGAAGTCATGCAAGCTTACCACCCTTTGGACATTAGAGCTTAGATGCTTGGGGATCGAGGACAGCCGTTGAAGCTCCCCATGTTCCCTCCTTGCAGCCTTAGGGCCGGTGTAGATCTTCTCTTCCATAGCCGCCATCTCGAAGCATCTCTTCATCTTGATTTCTACTTGTTATGGAGAATTCTTCAACCCTAGAACAGAGGTTTTTTGCAAGCTGCGATTTTGGATAAGTTTCCCAAGTTGCTGGGGCTTTTTATTAACTTTGGAAGGATAAGATTGGAGTTGGGAGGCTTTATCTGAAATTTGGATAAGTTCTAGCAAGAGATTAAGTGGCTGAACCTCGGACTCTAAGCTCTCACGGCCGAATCCATTTTGGAAACGACCCAGTCTATGACGGTCTGTCGTAGGGCCGTTACTTCACTCTGGCGCGCCTACCCTGGGCCGTCACCTTTTCTGTGGGTTGGGTTTTTCTTAGAACTTGTTCTGTGGCTGTTTACGGTCTGGTCTCAGACCGTCGCCTTCCAACGGATGAACCCTAATCCGTTATATCCTTCAAATCGCTCAAGTCTCTCTCTTCTGGGCTGAATGCCATGTAACGGTCAGGTTAGGACCGTCGTTTCGTTATGACGCGTCTCCTTCAGGCCGTCGCATTTTCTGCGAGTAGTTCTAAAAACCATGTTCTGCCATGAATAACGGTCTGGTCTAGGGCCCTTTTTTTCTTTTAACGCTCCTACCATGGGCCGCTATTTCTTCTGCAGCCCGGCTATCAGAATAAGATGTTTCATGAATGACGGCCTAAGGTAGGCGCGTCGTTTGATTATGACGGTCCAAGGCCAGACCGTCATTTCCTCTGCTACTAAATTCAGGCAGTTAGTCTATCCTTTGCCTAGACCTGGCGGTCTTTCACATCTGTACACCACACCTTCTGATGCGGGACGGGACCACGGACACGACAAGCTCGCGATCATCCCTTAACGAGGGAAGCGTCGGATGTGCGCGGTTGAGGAACCGGCAATGAGCTAGGGTGGTCGGCTCTCTTTTACGCCCGGATCGGGTCACGGGACGGCTTCGCTCTCTCTCGCAGCAGTGATATTATAAATTGAAAGCGGGCTAGGTATCCCTACACATGCTCTCTAGCAGCGACATATAAAGCATATAAAGAATTGAGCTAATGCCAAGTGTAAGGGGGAAGGCGATACCTCCACGCTCTCGGCGTGGCGAAGATGGCACCCGGCCGAAGCTTGTACTCCCGGGAACTTAGTACATTATGTTTACAGCAGTACAAATAAGCCCACTCCACGCAGGGAGGTAAAGGGCGACACAAGTGGGCCCCCACTAGCACGAGTACGCGTGAAGCCGAAGCATTGCCCGAAACCACCCGTCAACCCGAAACTGGTCCTCCCGGGCCCACTAGTGTCGCCCTTTACCTCCCTGCGTGGAGTGGGCTTAGTTGCATTGCTGTAACCATAATGTATTAAGTTCCCGGGAGTACGAGCTTTGGCCGGGTGCCGTCTTCGCCACGCCGAGAGCGTGGAGGTATCGCCTTCACCCTTACATTTGGCATTAGCTGAATTCTTTATATGCTTTATATGCCGCTGCTAGAGAGCATGTGTAGGGATACCTAGCTCGCCCTCAATTTATAATATCACTGCTACAAGAGAGAGCGAAGCCATCCCGTGACCCGATCCGAGCGCAAAAGAGAGCCGACCACCCTAGCTCATTGCCGGTTTCTCAACCGCGCACATCCGACGCTTCCCTCGTTAAGGGACGATCGCGAGCTTGTCGTGTCCGTGGTCCCGTCCCGCATCAATTTGGTATCAGAGAGAGTTTGAGTCTAGGGTGTCAAAAAAAAAAAGAGTGTCATTTATGTCTAGTCATTATTCATTGTCTACGTCGAGTCTAAGATCATCATATTTTTAAAACAACAAAAAAGAGTCGTTTTGGGTCGCATACATCCCTTTACTCGTTATATCAAAAGGTGTTGTCCGAACGTTAGGCCACGCCTATCGGGAAGGCCGCACACTTGTGCGAGTGATCTTCGGATCGGTTATCTCCGCCAGGTACCGAGTCTTGGTTTACGTCTAGGGTCCTTAGTGTGCATGCATTCCAAACTTGCATAGTCGGTCTAGTGTCTTGTCACCGTGTGTATGCATGTCCATGTCCACTACCCATGGCCGATCCCCAAGACCATACGTCCGAGTGGTCAACCTTTGTGGCCAAAATGAATGTCCTCATGGATCGAGCCTTTGGTTTTGCCCCTCTCATTATGAAAGCCGCTCTACCCAACGGGTCCACAACGGAACTCCATTTCACCGATAGGGAGTCGGATAATTGGGTTTCTCTTGACATCGTGGAGTCTCTCTCCAAGACAGGCGAGATTGTCCGCGATGGTGATTTTGCTTGTGTTGAGTTCTATAAGAGGATCGGCTCTGTTCTCTACACCGATGGTGCATGGTGCAGGATCGGCACACTTGCTGGTTCATGCATCATTTTAGGGCAAAAGTGGTTAGGAGAGAGAAGGGCCAATCTTGACTGGGACAAGAGGACTTGCACCTTATGCCCACCATACCTACCGGGTAAGATCACCCTTAGGGACCCCGTATATCCAGCCACCCAGCCCCAGCGGCCCACTCCACCTTCGGATTCGCGCTTGGAGCCACCTCATCCCGAGCCACCCGTATTTCTAACGGGTACATTATACATAGCCGAGCCGCTTCTTAGTTGGCTCAAGGATGGCTTGGTCCCACTCCCTTACCCGTCTATGGACCCTACCCTACCTTTGGTGTCCGTCAACTCCTACCACACAACTTTTCGGTCTAGTCACCATGTCGATACTTTGGATGACCTTATTATGGGATTAGATTCACAATGGGAGTTGACGCATCTTTTGGCCCGAGGCTTTGACCAACCCACTAGTCTTAGCTTCACACATCCGGCCTTAGGATCCATTACCTCCGTGTGCACCGTGGGGTGTGTCACCACGGAGATTCTTCGACTCCTCCCGATGCCGGCCGAGTCCGACTTCATTCTCTTTTGCCCAAGGGAGGAAGTTTATTTTCTTCACATGACCATCGTCCCGTTCACTATGGCGGATGAAGGTGACCATTCACACCTTCAAGAATTTCACGATTGGGACCGTGTCATGGAGGAACCCATCTCCCGGGGTCATACCTTCTTTGACCCTTTTGACCCCTCTACTAGTGAAGCTCCCGAGCTATCACATTCCCTCCACCTCTTCCAAGGAGTTCACTATTCCACCCATACCCCTCGGTCTATTCGGCAAGCCGTCTCTACATCTAGGGATGATGACGAGGGTAGTTTCGGATCTCCTACCCCTTCTTCACCCAAATCCCATCGGTCACCAATGCATGAGTGGTACATCTTAGGGTGTCTAGGAGTCCTCCCTTCCATCAACCATCGTGTACATCTAGTATATGCATGGCACATATTCGGGTGTCCTGGTCCGCCGTCACCCATGAACGGGTCGGACTAACAGTGTGCTTTTTCTTTGTGTGGTTTTGTTTTGAGTGATTTGTTTGCATGGTTTGTGTGTCGTTTGTTTGTCTGCATGCGTCTTGTGCAAGCTCGTTGTCATTCTCTTATGAGTAAGAGGCGAGTGGACTCACTTGATGAGTATTGGGTCGATTCTACATCTATACCCGGATCAGTCATCTATTGGGACTCAGCGGTGATTCCTAGTGAGTCTTCGAGCTGCTTCCTTCCCATTTGAGAGTACCCCACTCGGAGTGTCCACCTTTAGCCCACAGCAGTTTGTGCATATCGAGTATATATGGAATGAGCAGGTGACGGTCACTTGGAGTGGAGCGTACCCGCGTTACTTGGCACGGTGACGGATCCGCCGGAGTATTCGAGCATCCTTACCCCTACTCGACGGGGTCGAGTTCCTCCCACCCGGGGAGAGTTGATGGGAATCGACGCCGAGCATGTACATTTTATTTTACATTTGTGTCCTTTAGTTTATTTTTATATCCATGGGAAAGTATAAGCGCAATTGTACGGCTTTGTAAGCCAATGCGTCATTCCCTTGGATTGTGTGGGTTTTTATGCAAATGTGTAGTAGGTCCAGCTAGGGGGGCCCCTCCCCTTCCCCATTGGTCCACCTCATCCATGTGGGGCTGGTCAACCATCCTAGGTGGCCATCTAGATGGTTTGAATGCTAATTGACCACATGGGAGACAAAGGGGTTAAAATTTCAAAGGTAGGCCACCTACCTTACCTACCTAGTCAAAGGAGTGCCCCATTCATATGTAATTTATTTATTTTGAGTTTTGACCACATGGGGGATGAAAATGACATATTTCCCACGAAATTATCAGCCCCCCACCCCTTGCCATTTTCTATATAAGCCTATGTATAGTGTCATTAGAGATTAATGAAGGAAAAAAAGGCATTTGCCCCCTTGGATCTTGCACCCCTCCCCCTCCTTCTCTCTGGTTCCTCCACCTCCAGCCCCCTTTCTAGAGTGTAATCCCTTCCCCCTTGATCCCCTCCAGCATCTGAAGCAACTTCGGTGATCGCCGCCGCCATCGACTCGCCGCCGACGCGTCGTTGCCAACGGTTTCGGTGTTCTATCCACTCAGGACAGAACCTTCTTCTCCGAATTCCTGCTATCACTCCCTTCGTTTTCTGAAGCTCAAAATTTCAGGGTTGGTTCCCCTCTAGAACCCTTATCCCCACAAAAAAAATCACGTCAAAATTCATCCTTTAGCTATTTTTTGATTTTCGTCCAAGTCCAAGTTCCAGATCTGTCCTGGTTCTGTTTACTGTTCATCAGCTCTGAGTTTACCCCATTCGAACCACCTTTTGATTTTTTTTGGGTAGCCCAAATTTACTGGGATCTCTGTCCACATCCCTCTACCACCAGGAATTTTATTAATTTTTGGTTCACCCTCCAAGTATTTTTCAAATTTCGTCCATACACATCCATTCATTCACACATACATATTCATCATGCGTACTTTCATTCATTTTTGGTTCTCCACACAAGCATTCATTCACACATACACATCCATCATGCGTACTTTCAATCACTCATTCATGCATATCCATTCATACATCCACATAAAAAGTCAACAAAAATTTCATTTTCATAAAAAGGCGTGTACAAGTGGTAAGAAAAGCATAAAAGTACATCATTCGGCCGGCTTATCCGTCGGGCCGCCCTCATCCTCTCCACCCTCGGGTTTCCTGGGTGGCGGTGCTATGGAAGCACTCTCCTCCTGCTGTCCTCTCTCTGCCCTCTCATTTCTCTGTTGGCCGGCGGAACTAACTAGGAAATCCCCAACCGAGCCACTAGGGGCAGCACTCCTATGAGCCCCGCTCCGGGAAGAACTCCGCTCTGGTGCCCGGCCTAGCATCCGGACCGTCTGCTCCATTGTCTGCAGCCTGATCTTCAGTGTGAAGATCTGGCGTCGCGTCTCCCGTGCCTCGGTCCGGTAGCGATCAAGATCCGCAGTCCCAAGGTGAAGGTCCTTCACCTCGGCCTGCGCTCGTGCTAAATCTGCTCGAAGTTGCTCCATCTCCACATCGTCCATATGACGAGGGGTCTTCGCTCTCAGTCGGGCTAGCTCTACCCGCACGAGCTCCGTCTCTGCTCGAGCTCGATCAGTCTCGGCCCGGCTCCTCTCTACCTCTGCCCTCGCCGGCGTGGCCTCCGCCACTGCCGCTGCCAGCTCTATCGCCTGTAGATTGCATTTGCATTGCATATAGGTTAGTCATATAAATTTAATTAGCATAAGCATAATCATAAAGCATGTAAGTATCTTACCCGCTCCGCGAGGGTGGCCTCCGCCTCCTCGGCCCGGGCAACCGCCCGAGCAAAGTCAGCATCTCGCCCAGCCCTGTCTCCCGCAGGCTGCGAGGATGACGATGGGGCATCCGGTCCTGCTCATTGAGCTCCCTCTGCCCGCTGCATTGTCATAGCCAAAACATTAGCATCATGCATAATCATAGTCATATCATAAGCATTCAGAATCTCGCTAGGAGCTCCAAAGCAGTATGGTACTCATCCCGCTGCTGGATGGTAGAGTGGAGCAGTCCCTCTAACTCAGCTATCCGCCCCTCAGGATCGAGCTGCATGTAGGAAGCATGAGCCAGCATGTCACATCCGCATTTCATCATATAGAAAGAATTTCTTAGTTTAGAATTGCATACCGATCGTCGGGTACCTCGGTATACCCGGTCGCCGTAGTGTCGAGCAAAGGCCTTCAGGTAGGCCTCGTCGCTCTCTGCCCGCTCTTTCACAGTCCTGCCTCGCTGCCTCCAGTCGAGGACGTACTTCGCCTTCCGGGCACGCCAATCCACATTCCCACTAATACCTCTCGCCGACTTGCCTGGATGGTCGTCGGTGCGGCATGGAAAGGTCACCTCGGGCTGGTGAAGTCCTCGGGTCCGCAAGATCAGCCTGTAGTGCAGAGGCTCGATGATGTGGAGGCAGTGCAGCCAGACGTCTCGTCCCTGATACGATAGAGACGCCTCCACCCATGGCTGTCCTGTGTAACCCTCACCGCGGTAAGGGGTCCACCTCACCTGCAGGCATTTAGATCCATTAGCATTCGCATAACATGAGCGCATATAGGCATATAAAGCATTTAAAGCATTTAAGTTCTGGGCTCACCGATGTGTGTGGGTAGGAGTCCAGGTCCTCCTGGAGCATCCGGGTCTGTCTCAAGACCGACCCCGTATCCCTCGCCACCGACCATCGCCTCGCGATCGGTATCAGGCCAGGATGGAGTAATGCGCCTCTCCCAATGCCCGGAAGGTACAAATAGCTCCAGATCTACATTTAGGAATCAAGTCAGTTACATAAATCATCAATCATAGCATACATCATGGCATAATAGAAAGCATTTAAGCACATTTTTACCTGTAGGAAGGGCGAGAAGCCTCCCAGCATCGTCAGTCGGTCCGTGGTGCTCAATGAGTTGATCAGGAAGGCCAAGACCGCTGCTCCCCAGGCGTACTTCCTCACTCTGCTTAAATCCTCTATCAGCGGCAGCAGTCTGCAGCTGATGACATCCGCTCTGGTCGCGAACAGGAGCTTCCCGAACAACAGTATCAAGAAGCGCCTCATCACTCGATCCCCCTCCTCTCCTGCCTCTGCCGCCACACGAGGGCGTACCTGGTCAATCACTCTGCCCAGATGCTCCTCGGGCAGTTCTCCCACGGCAATCGCTGCCCCTCTCAGCCCCAAACTCTCCTGCAGCACCGATCTCGAGAGCTGGGATGAAGACTGGCCCGACCTGATCAGGTCCAACCCCAGTAGCTGCTGCGCTATCTCCCGATAGTCGCCGTACGTCCATCCTGTCACTGCAGCGCCGTGGACTCTCAAGCCTGTAATCCTCGCCATGTCTTCTAGCGTGGGGATCATGTGGCCCCACGGGAAGATGAACGCCCTGCTAACCGGGTCCCACCTCTCATGCAATGCGTACAGCAACGGCGTATCCATCCGGATCACCTCGATGCTGAGCATCTCGGCGAAACCCATCTCTGCGAGTCTGTCTCTCTGGTAATCGGGCAGTGCCTGGTACACCGCCCGAATCTGCAGCCATGAGATCCTCGATCTCCTCTTTCCCTGCATTGCATATTAGAGCACTAATTAGTCCATTTGCATCATGTAGACATTGCATAAACATTAAATATCGAAAAGAAAAACAAAAATTTGAAAATTGAAAACCCTAAAAAGAGTTTGGAACCCTGGCAGAAGTAACGGCCCTGGGATGGGGCGTTACTTGTCTCTGACGGCCTTATCCTGGAGCGTCAGAGAAGTGACGGTCGCTGGCGGGACCGTCACTTAGTCTGCCAGTAGGGAATTTCTCCCCTGCATCCCCATGATTTCCCACTTTGGCCAAATGGCCTACAAGTGTTCCTAGTGGGTTCATAGACCCATTTCTACCCTTATCCCCCACATGCATTCATAAATAAAAACATAAAAATCAAAAATTTAAAAATTAGGGAGGAGGGCCTACCTCATGGTCGAGGACCTTCCTCTTCTTCTTCTCTGGTTCCTTGGGCTCCTCTGCACCCAAGGAGGCTTCGGTTGGTTCTTCCACGACCGTGGGGACCTCCT
Organism: Amorphophallus konjac; assembly: GCA_022559845.1. NCBI lineage: Eukaryota > Viridiplantae > Streptophyta > Magnoliopsida > Alismatales > Araceae > Amorphophallus > Amorphophallus konjac. The sequence continues at coordinate 383,423,078 of CM040123.1, forward strand.
CCTCTTCCCTTGGCTCCCTTCCCCTTGGTTCTTCCTCCACGGGCGGCGGGGTGGTCTCTCGTTCGAGCCGGCGGTGGAACCGCCTTATAGCCATCTTCTTTCCTCTCCCTCTCTTCTGAGGTGGTGGCTGCGGTGCCTCGTCGTCGGCCATTGGAGGGTGGAGATGGAGGTCGCCGGTGGGTTTTCTGGTTTGGCGTTTTGGTTGTTTGAGCATGAAGTGAGACCGAACGGCCGTTCGGTTTGTTTTTTGAAAACTCAGGAGAAGCGACGGTCTATCGTTAGACCGTCACATCATCCTGACGCCCCCCTTTAAGGCCGTCGCTTGTGACGGACTGTTTTATTGAAGAATATTAACCGACTCGGTGTTGACGGACTAGGCTTAATCCGTTATTTTCATGTGACGCTCCTGAGTCAGGCCGTTATATGCTTGCAAGTTTCTTGATGAATGAATGGTCAAAATTAATGTTTAAACTTATCTCCATCATAAAAACATTTGATGAGTTTATCACACGGACAATGGTTATGCCTTAACTATTATCATAACTATCTTATTGGCTAAACTATCTTTCATGAAAGGAACTATGAACAGAAGGCACGCTTCGCCGTCCGTCAAGCAGGTAAGTCAGGTATTGTATCTTGTTCCCCTATCCCTTAATGCATTACTATATGCTATCTATGATATATTATCTCGAGAACCGGCTGGTCATTCAGGTGTCCTGGGATCTGATGTTCCCCTTAAACAAAAATGATGATGATCTAAGTTCACATGAATAATCGTTGGATAGGCCGTTAGGTTGGAAAATTTGGGGACGATGGTTCTATCTTGCACGCCGTGATTGCAGATAGTGTCTTGACTCTGGTTTCCCCAATCTAGCAATATTATTCTCGAGTATCTTGTTATTTTATCTTTCTTTGCATTACCTTTGAAGATTTGTTTTTCTTTAGCCCAGCATGCATCATACGCATTCTTTGAGCATTCATGAGCTTCATTTGTTCAAGAGGTCTCATGGACGGTGAACAGCTGTGTTCTTGATCCTGGATGAGGAGAATTATTCTACTCTGAATTTGAAGATTTTCTTCGATTTGCTCGCTTGATCTGGTTGACTGAAGATTCCTGTCTGGAGTTTAGTCTCTTTCCTTTCCGTTGCCTCCGGCGGCCAGCCGTGTTTCCTTTCCTTAGTTAATTAAATCCTCCAGACTTGCATCCTTTGGTTAGCTATTTCCTTGTGATCAGTTTTGAAGTTTTTCCAGAAAATTCTTATCGCTTGTTGGTGAAGAACGGGTGTCGTTTACCTTAACGCCCTCTTTTTGATCCACTCCGCTTCATTTCCGCTTCATCTCCATGTTCCATTTCACTTTCGCTTCACTTCCGCTCGTTCCCCTGCAAAGAGGACGTTAAGGAGGGGCATCTGTTGACACCCGTTTTATACCCAATAAGTCGGGTCATCTCCTTATTCATTCAATATGATGCTCCGAGTTGTTCACTCTTCATTGAATTCCTTTTAATCAGTTGAAGCCTATTTTCTGGGTCTCAATTCCTGGATTAGACCTGGTTCCTGGTGGCACTTCGTTCAAAAGCTTGGCAATCCCTCCATTCTATTTTCTTGAAAACCAATGATAAATAACGGTCTGGACTAGGCGCGTCATTTAATAATAACGCATGAAGCCTAGGCCGTTACTCTTTGAAGAGTCCCAAGACTTAGGGCCTCGTTGTCCTTTGATAATAACGGTCTAATCCCTAGCCGTTGTTTCCTTATGACGCCCTATGCCCTGGCTGTTGCTTACTTGCAGAGTCCTATTGTTTAGATCTTCTTCCCGTCGATCTTATCCTTTGGATAGGGTTGAAAATGACGGTAGTTCCTTGATGCGTTACTTCCAAGTGGCGGTCTATCGTGCAACCGTTACTTCCTTCAGAGAGTCCTGACAGTTCAGGCCTTTTCTCTGCTACTCCGTGGACGAGATATGGTTTTGGATTGGCATTATCTCCTTCAATTCTAATCCTCAGGACCTCTCGTTTGTTTCTTTGGACTCTTGTTGATATTATCCTCAAGGATTTGCTAAGGATTATCCTCCTTTCTTGGCTGATTTATCTTCAACTCGACCTGAGAGTTTGAGGGAGTCTATAAATAGAACCCTTGATTTCATGACCCGAGGGAGAGGAAGATTTGATTCACGACGAAGTGCTGCCAAATTCAGGAGCCATCTACATCCAGGAGGAGCTGCTTCCCACGTCCATCTTCCAAGTCAAGGGAGTAATTTTGGGTTTTAGCTTGTCAAGATCATCATTATTGCATGCTCAAGTTTCCCTTGGTTTTATCAATCAAAAGCATTGTCCCTCCTCTTCGTCCACATTTTTCACTGTTGCTAAGCATACACATATCCTCCTAAACTTAAAAAACGCCCAGAGGGGTTAAAAAACCAACAACTCCCCGGTAATCCCCTCTCCTTTTGATGTTCTTAAGCTTTTTAAGGATTGATGCTATACTTATGTTGAGGGCTAATTGAGGTTGTGTTTTTTTGCTTTCTACATCCTTGGCAGGTTTTACAAGATCCCTAGCACGAGGCCCAAGCCTTCTAGCCGGCTGGAAGGGTTGGAGTTCAAAGAATTCACATCTTTTCACTGCAGGTTATCTGACGGTCAGGTGCAGGAGCGTTATTTCATTCTGGCGGTCTATCGCACGACCGTTACTTCCAAGCGACGCACAGGGTTTGGACCGTTATTTGCAAGTTGATCTGCAGGCTTTCCTTGGTTTTCTCTCCCGTGGGCGGGTGTTTCATCCATCTACTTCCAAGGTATATTTGAGTCTTTGACTCGTGTTTACTTTGGTGGCGATCACGACTTTCCTTAGTATTGGGCACTAGCTGTCTTTTTCATCAAATCTCTTTATTCCCCTTGATTGTTCCACCCCTAGCGGTGTGTTTTTATTTATCTTTGCTCCACGCCCCGGCGTGTGTTTTTGTTTTTCCCTTAGCGTAATTTGATTGAGATATCATGCCCATGCTAGAGTTAGATTTGATTGCCTAGGTTCATGTGCACATGTGCATAGGTTGAGCTGATCTTTGGTAGTTTGTTTATCATCTCGCCATATCATTTTTCAAAACCCTCACAATCAACAAAAAAGAAAGAAGATAAGAAGAGATAGGTAAACAAACAATCAACAAATGTGAAGAAGGGAACAAGTGGTGGTCCGGTAAGCACTGGTGGTATCCACGTAGTCAGTAGCAAGAGAGGCTACATGGGCAGCAAGAGTATCCATGGTGTGAGAGAGAGTGTTCATACGGCCATCCATAGTGACCATGAAAGTATCAAGCCTCCCAAGAGTTAAGTCAAGGCGGGTTTCCATGCCCGAGATGCACCTATCAAAGCTCTCATAATCCCCCCAAGGAGGATATCCAGCACCCTGAGATGAGGACTCCCCGTGGTAAAACTGTGGTGGTGGAGGCACCGCGGGATCCATGTGACGAGGTGAGGGTGGAGGAGGCTGGTCCTCGGCTTGAACTGGTGCAGGTGCTTCCCCTTGATCTTGCTGTTCTTCTTGCTCTTCTTCACTTGCTAACTCGTCCCCATAAGTGGGTACATCACGACGGAGCTCACCATCCGGACCCCAATAGTATCCCATATTGGAGAAAATCTTGTGGGCATTGTAAATATTATCCTGTCTGACTCGAATGAACTGTTCAGCACCTAAATTGATCCCAGCATAGATGAATACTCCAGTCAACTAGGAAGCATAAGGCAAGGATCTCCTTAACTGGGTACGACATAAAACTATAAAATTTGTCATGAGCCGACCCATATTGACTAGATTGCCATTCATAACATGATAAAAGAGAAATCAGTGAACCTTAGTCACTTCATTTCTGCTCCCACCTTTTGGATAAATGAGTGAGGTAAACATGTGGTGGAGAACTCGTTGCAGTGGTGGAAAATGATTTGCATTTAATTCAATTAAATCACTCATACCACGTACATAATCATAGCTCGTCAGGGCAATGAAAGTGGCCTCAACTTCACCATGGCCAAAAGTCATATCGGCACCCCTAGCGGAAACTCCTAAAGCGCATGCAAACAGATCTGGAGTTATGTGAATCTCAATACCCTGAACCACTGTGTACAACTCTTCATTTCTATCAACCAAATTGCCATAAAACTGTTGCACTAGATATGGATAATATCTGGGATATCTAGTGACAAAATCGATCCATCCCGGTTGAATCTCAAACACTGCACAAATGTCAGGCAGGATTTCATCCACCTCATTAAAATCGACAAGACAAGGGTTGATAATGGCCCTCGGAGGCAACCGAGGTGCGCGAGGAGGTGCAGGAGCCTGCCATGGTGGAGGAGCCGGAGCCTCACGTCTCCGAGTGCTAGATTCCCCCTGGGTAGAACCCCGAGAACTCCTTCTAGGCGGCATCTTGGACTAGGAAACCCTTGAAGGGAATGATCTCAACCCTGGGAGAAAGACAGACCAAAGGACACTCTGGAGACTAGATACGGCCTTCTCCACACTCTAGAAACTGAGAATGAGCTGCACAAGCGCATGAACAACCGTGGAGATGTCGTCCCGAATCCGTGATGAATCTGCCGGATGATGTGCGGATGGACAAAGGATGAGATTTTAGGGCTTGTGGAGTGGAGGTTTGATATGATAGGGTTTGGGGAGTATGTGGGAGAGAGAATGGGTGAGATAGAGTGAGTGAATGGGGTGAGAAAACCCCTTAAAATAGGGTTTGGTCAAGGGTCGGCCGGCATGGTTCGCCGCAAACGGTCGACCGGACCGAGGGCGACGGTCGACCGGAAAGGTCGATTTGCCCCTTCAAAACCCAGAAACTGAATGTTAATTTCCACCAACCCTCCTTTGTGAGATGTTGAGCTCCATTGACTTGCTGGCCTGTCTTCCCCATTCTTCCCCCTTTTTTGTTTTGCCCTTTTTTTGTTTGTCTCTTTTTTTTTATTTTTCCTTTTTTTGTTTCTCAAAACCTAGTGGGTTCCTATTACGGGTTGATTCTTAGGACATGACACAAGAGTCCACACCTCGTTTCTTTTAAACTGGTGTAGCTCTTCGTACGTAGTCTGGATCCAGGATTTATTTTGCAAAGCTTCCAATACATCTTTAGGCTCTTCTTGTGAGATTAAGGCCATTAAATCCTCTTCTTCTACTTGCCTTAGTGATGATCTAGTTCTTACCCTGTCTTGAGGATTATCGATTATGTTATCAGCTGTGTGATCCTTTAAGAACGTAGAAGAGCTGGACAAGTCGGGGTGTTGCACTTGTTGCTCTTGAAGTGTTTCAATTGAAGGATCTTCATCTTCTTCACTCTTGCTGGGTATCCCTTCAGTTGGTTCATCCTTGGCCTCAGCGTCAATAGAACGTTTGTGATCTTCATCTACATCCAAGATTGGAATAAATTGATTGGTAAGTCTTAACTCAGATTCATAAAAAATCACATGAGGACTTTCTTCAACAACCAAAGTCCTTTTATTGAACAATCGATAAGCTCTAGAGTTAAGTGCATAACCTAGGAAAATTTCTTTGTCACTTTTCTTATCAAACTTACCTAGGTTAGACTTACCATTGTTCAAGATGAAACATGGGCATCTAAAGGGTTTAAGATGAGAAATGTTTGGTTTCTTACCCTTGTAGAGCTCATAAGGAGTTTTCTTTAAAATGGGCCTTACCATCGCCCTGTTGATGATGTAACACGCTGTATTTACCGCCTCAGCCAAAAAATATTTTGGTAGAGAATTTTCACTTAACATAGTCTGTGCCATGTCTATCAGGGTTCTATTTTTTCTCTCTACCACTCCATTTTGTTGAGGCATCCTTGGTGATGAGAAGTTGTGCGTCTACCCCTGCTCCTCACAGAAACTGTTGAATTCATGATTCTCAAATTCACCACCGTGATCACTTTAGATGGTGGTGATAAGGTAGCCTCTATCATTTTAGATTTTCCTGCAAAACACTTCAAACTCCGTCAAGGCATCACTTTTATTGGTTCAAAATAATACCCATGTAAATCTGGAGTAGTCATCAACAATAACAAATCCAAAAGATTTACCTCCTAGGCTGGATGTCCTAGTAGGACCAAATAGATCAAGATGTAGCAATTCTAGAGGCCGGGAGGTAGAAATAATATTCTTATTTTTGAAAGATATGCGTGTTTTCTTGCCTTTTGTGCAAGCCTCACAGATTTTATCACTTTCAAATTTTAATTTTTGGCAAACCATTCACCAAGTCATGTTTAGACAACTTGGAGATTACTCCAAAACTAGCATGACCTAGTCTTCGGTGCCATAGCCATGCATTATCATGATTATTTGCTACCAAACACACATCATCACCAGAAACATCATCTAGATTAATAGTATAGACATTGTTATTTCTCTTGCCGATGAATCTGATTTCATTGGAGGTTTTATTTATGACAAGGCAGTGGGTTTCATCAAAAATAATTCTAAAACCCTTGTCACACAATTGGCTTATGCTTAGCAGGTTGTGATTTAAGCCTTTCACTAAAAGGATATTTTCAATCAAGGTTTCAGAATCCTTACCTATGTTGTCAATTCTAATTATTTTACCTTTGTCCTTTCCACCAAAGGTAACTGAGCCTCCATCTTTATCTGGCAGCATAAAGAATGCCTTCTTGTCCCCTGTCATATGCCTTGAACAGCCGATGTCCAAGTACCATTTATTCTCCTTGGCTTCAAGGCATATCTGCAAGAAATAAAATTCTCATCCAATTATTTTTGGTACCCAAACTAGTTTGGGTCCATAGGAGTTAGTCCAATTCTGTGCATATCTTTTCTTGGTCCAAAACACATGATTTCTTGGTGAGTTTTGTTTGAACTAGCAATTGGCAATAACATGACCAAGTCTACCACAGTGAAAGCAATTAACATGTGTAAACTTTCTTTAAAATTGTCGTGGTTTGGTTTGGATATGTGTTGGCTTGGAGTGCGAACATGAAGCACAATATTTTTCTTTTCCATGAACATAGGATGTAGTGATCTTATTCTCAAAGGATTTTTTGTTTTGGGGAATGTACCCCAATCCTTCTTTCCGGAAGTTAACCTTAATTCCCAACATGTTGTCTAGGTTTTGTTTTCCCTTAACAAACCTAGAGAGGGTGAACTGCAAGTCAGTCACCTCCTTATTCAAACTCACATTTTTATTTTCAAGTTCTGAGATTGAGGATTGCAAAACTTCTTTTTCATTTTTCAATTTTTTAAAAGCTTTCTCTATTTTAGACAGCTTACTCATCAATTCCTCCCGGCTTTTCTCATTTGCTGAAATTATTTGCAACAAGCTTTCTTTTTCTTTCGATAACTCAAAACATTCATGTTCCAATTTTTCAAATTTAACAGATGTATCCTCATGTGTTAATTCATCAATTTTTTTTGAGATTTTTATTTTCAGATATGATTTTCTGTATTTCGTATACAGTTTTTCATATTTTGACTCCCATTGTTCGTTTGAAATGAAATCTGGGTCAGAATTTACCTCTGTTGATTCATCTTCATGTGCCATGAGGCTTAGACTTTCCACAAGCTCTTGCAGCTCCTCATCGGACGGTTCGTCCTCTTTGTCGCTCCATGTGGCGACCATGGCTTTGGGCTTCTTTAACTTGTCCTTCTTGAATTTCCTCTTCAGTTATGGGCACTCTCCTCTCATGTGCCCGGGCTTCTTGCATTCGTAACAAATGACAGTATTGGGCTTGCTCGGCTCGCCCTTGGTTTGAATGGGCTTTCTTTGCCCCTTTCTAAAGTTGCCTTGAAAATTCCTCTTCTTTCTCAAAAATCTCTTTACTTGGCGAGTTATCATGGCCAAGTCTTCTTCTTTATTGCTTCCCTCGCTGGATTCTTCTTCTTGAAAGTCATCAACAGATTGGTGAGCTTTCAATCCACTTACTTTCTTCTTCTTCGTATCTTCCTCGGCTATTCTCTTCATGTTTATCTCATAGGTCATGAGTGACCCTATGAGCTCGTCCAAAGAAAGTGTGGACAAATTTTTCAAATCCTCAATTAATGTGGCTTTTGTGTGCCATGCCGACGGAAGTGATCTCAGAACTTTCTTCACAAGATCGGAGTTTGTGTACTCCTTCCCAAGGCTTTTGAGACCATTTGTGATCTCCGTTAATCTTGCGAACATTTCTGAGATGGTTTCTTCAGGCTTCATTTTGAGCAGCTCATAATCTCTGACAAGAAGGTTTGCCTTGGTCTCCTTGACCTCGAAGGTTCCCTCATATATGAGCCGCAACTTGTCCCACATCTCCTTGACTGAGTTGCACATGGATACACGAGAAAACTCGTTAGGATGTATAGCACATTGCATGATGTTCATAGTATTAAAATTAACTATGGATTTTTTAATTTCCTCAACTGACCATTTATTCTCATATTCAGATAGTTTATAAGGACCCTTGTCCACAACCCTCCAGACCTCGTACTCTGGAGCCCTTTGAAAAATATGCATTCTATTTTTCCAGTAGGAGTAGTTCGAACCATCAAAGAATGGAGGACGGTTAATGGAATGACCCTCAGGCATCATCCCCTTGTTGGCCATTGATCTGGATCTTTCTCTAGATCGTTAGATCTGTTAAAGTTTGAGCCTTAGCTCTGATACCAATTAAAGTCCCGCGATCAATGACACCCAAGAGGGGGGTAAATTGGGTGTTTACAGACTTTTAACAAAATCTTTCCCAATTCAAACAAGTGTGAAAAATAACCGTAAAGAATTTCAGATCTATATGAAAACTCTCAGATCTAATAGAATCTACCGCACTCAACCGATCTTAGGTACGATGGCGGAGGTGGGAATCTGGAGATTCTACTCACGCAAGATGTTATCTTCTTGATAAGATTTGCTTTGCCGATCTGAACCCACCTTTTAATATACCCAAGATCTAATATGAGAATGATAAATTACACTAGATCTAACTCAAACAATGCAACCAAAAAAATCTATGCGTGTGCTGCATAGAATAGGGATAGAAGAAAAGGAACAAACCACATAATAGACAGCGGTTTTTAGGTGGTTCAGATGCAACAACAACAACCTACATCCACCCCTCACGATCTGAGAGGATTCCCACACTATCTTGTAAGAGATTACAAGATTAAAAACACACATACACACGCATGAGGAGTTCGGAACTCCCACGAAGGTGCACAGGCACCGAATCACATAGAGGTGTGAGGAAACAAAGAAATCACACACACACACACACACACGCACACACACACACACACACACACACACACACACACACACACACACACACACACACACACAGAGAGAGAGAGAGAGAGATCTGCATAGATCCACACACACATAGGTGTTTGATATTACAAGAACACAAAATTAATGCCCAACAAGAATAGAAGGAGAAAGCAGGAAATAAAAGCTAGATTCAAGCTCCCCCTTAGTGGATGAAGGTGATCTTGGATGAAGCCAGGTCCCCAGCTTGATCTGTACTTGAATGGCCTGCAGATGGTCTTAAGAACCTTGCTCTTAAATGAAGAACTCTTCCACGTATCACTGTTCATGGAGCTACAGTAGCAGCTCTCTTCCACCCTTTGATAGCCTTCTTGATCTCCTTAAGTGATTAGGGTTTTTGACTACAATGAGAGTTTTTTATAGATCTTGTCAAGGGACAAGCCAGGGACCAGATCCACAATTCATGGCATGAATGGAGGGTTTGGGTTTAAACAAAAGAGAAATAAGACCTCTCCCCGTGCTTGAAATAAAAAGTCAAAATAAGCTACTTCGGGGCGGGCGGTCGACCGTATGACATGAGGCGGTCGACCGGTCTGTAACAGATTGTTGATATTTCATCCCTGGAAATTCCGATCGACCGGACTGTTACCTTAGGTCGACTGGACTGTAACAACTCTGTTCATTTTTGATTGCTGGAAAAATTGGTCGACCGGCCCTTATCCGTTGGTCGACCGGACTGTTGAAAACCTACAGAAATGAGTTGTTAGCCTAGTAAATCATATCCACATGATGAAGGAATGAATTGAACGTATATTGTTATTGATTTCAAGTCCATTTGAGCTCTTTTTACGCGTTTGGAAAGTTATGAACTTCTAAGCATAATTCATGATGGAATTAGTCCTTAATTACGTACGAAGCTCGTATTTAATCACTAATACATGGCACGTGATAGAACACATGTTCGGGATTTTGTTTTCATCAAAATCAGTTGAATACACTCAACATAAGGATCATAGCCGAAAGATCAGCACAGACTGAATCAAGGAGCATCGGTTGACCGAAGTGAACAGTTTGGTCGACCAAAATTGACAGAGAGTGAGTGATGAAACAGATATTTTAAACACCCATTTTCAGAATCCTATAAATGCTCCCCCTGAATGTATGCATGAGACAACCAACTTGACATATCAACGTCAAGAAATGACATACATGAATGCATACAATGGTCAGGCATTATGATGCATGCTAATAACCTAGTGCATATAAACAACCTGCAGAAAGTATGAACTGCTCCTATGTGTATGCATGCATGTCATGCAATCAGTTCTGACTTTTCAATAGGAATATCATGCAATTTATTTTGAAATCAGTGTATGCATAAGAATAGACAAATGCACATTACTAAACGGTGAGATGCAGGGACTCCCCCTCTCTAAGTGCACTGAAACATCTAATGTGACTTGAGGGCTGTTCAGGGAGTTTAATGAGTTATGCTCTTGAACAAGTTGATCGTAAAAAAAATTATGCAAGACTCAAGACACACACTTGACCCATGGTACCAGGTAGAGGACTTGGTGTAAAGACCACCTCACACATGGTTAGAACTTACAGACAGACCTCATCTGCCCTTTAGCATTATACCATTTGATATACCATGTCATCATGCATGAAGGTGCATCACAATTTCAGTGCAGTCATATATGCAGTTCTATGTGCAATGCAAATTTTAAATCACAATATTCTAAGCACATATGAATGCAGATGATGATTGCATGCAACAGATATTCAGTATTTGCGTGAGATGTGCATTATGACTTATGTAGATATTTAGACAAATGCAAATGGACTTATACAATTAACAATCTCATGTAGTGCAGATTTTTAGAATATGACATTCAAATCATTCTCAATCTTATGTATGCATAAATAACTCAGCATAAGCATGAAGGAACTCATGTAGAGCAATTGCAAATGTTAGATGCATGAATTTTTACTGGCAAGTGGACCATGACATGCAGCTATCTAAACAGGATTATTGAAAACTCAAATTGTCTATCAGTGAAATGAAGAAGTGGGGTTTTACCAACCTTTGGATGCCTTGGTTTATTGACCTCCCCTTTTTATTTACTTCCTCCAAGGCACACCTGCAAAACAAGGACTCTCATTTTTGGTATAATGGTCCCCAATATTTCTTGGGTCCAGAGAAGTTAACTGCACCTCTTTTAGGTGTTGTACTTGACCTCAGGGTAATAACTTCATCATTCTTTAAATGACAACATTCTTCTATGATATGCCCTAGCAATCCACAGTAATGACATTGAACATAGAAATCATGCTTTTTAAAGAATTGTGCATCATGTGTTCGAGTGAAAGCATGATTTTTGCCCTTTCTGGCATGAGTGCTGTGATTGTGTTTCAAGTACCAACTGTCTTTGACTGTATGGCCGGCCTTACCACATGCATTGCAGTATAGTCTCCTTGGAGCATCTCTAGGAATAGGGTTCCTTCTAAAAGCCTCATACTCATTCTTTTTCACAAACCAACAGTCATGCATTGCATGACCGAAATGACCACAGTGAAAGCATTTGTGTTGCCTATTCTGGGCAACTTGTTTGTTTTGTGAACCCTTAGTGAAATGCATGTGTGTGTTTCCTGGATTGCTCATTTCCTTCATTCCTTTTTGAACATTTAATTCACCAGTGCCCAGGATGTAACAATTGTGCATCACATGACCGAATCTTCCACAATAATGACATGAGTCTTTTCTGGTATGAGTGTGTGAGAGATCATGTGACTTCTATGCATCATTCTTTGTGCCAGCCGGAGTGTTTTTGAACTTTTTCTGTGATTTTCTTTCTTTTTCAATTTTTGAGTTTGTTCTACAGTTTTGGGACTGACAGTGGATTTTTGGTTTCTCTGAGCACTGTTTTGGAAGATAGGCGCATTGGATGTGCTAGTCGGCTCAGAACTACACACAAATGAAGTGTGAAGCTTATTGTCAAAGCCCTTTTTATTAGCTGGGTTAAAACCCAGACCCTCACGTTGGAAATTCACTTTACAGCCAAGGAGCTTGTCCAAATTATCTTTTCCATTCACAAATTTTTCAAGAGATTTGTTTATGTCAGAAATTTTAGATTCAAGTTTTGAGACATGGAGCTCATATCCCGCCATCTTCTCTTTATAGCAAATAGCATTTTCATTCAACATTTGATTAACGATTTTTAGGCTCTCAATTTCTTGCTCTGCATTTACCAACTCATTAGAACTATCCATGCTCACGCACTTACCTTTTTCAAATGTGATTAGTCTCTCAGACAGAGCTGTGTTTAGGTGTTTCAGCTTGTTAATTTCCTCTTTCAGTTTACTATTTTGCTCCTGGAGTTCATCATCAAACACCAAATCACTTAAAGAAGTCTGACACTCATTAAACACTTCTTGTTGATTTTCTGAGTGAAGTTTGTCAAAAATTTTCTTAAGCTCTAAATTTATTACTCTAACAGCCTCCAGTTTTTCAGAGATCAATCTATTTTCACATTCAAGATTCATTGATCTATGTTCAGATTCCTGAACCCGGTTTTTGAGTTTCTTGTTTTCAGATTTTAAATAATCAAGTTATGATCTAAAAGCATCAAGATCTTTCTATTGTCTTCTAAATATGTCATTTTTTGTTTTTAGGATTTCAATGTCCTAACCTACAGAGTTAGCATTCTCAAGATTGTTTAACTTCTTTTTCAGAGATTTATTCTGTTTTCTCAATTTTTCAAAGGACTCTAGCAAATTAGCATATGCATCTTCCCAGTCCTCTAGAGTAAAGCTAGAGAAAGGGTTGTGATGAGGGCATCTCCCGACACCCCTCTAGCTTTGATCGCCTGCACACTCTTGATATGGATTGATTATGGTCTACACTTGTTATCTTCATTTCCAAAGTTTCATTTTATGTATTTTCTTTTTATTGAGTCCTATATTATGTATTTTCCTTTATTGAGTCATATGGTTTTAGTCCATTTCCCTTGTTATGTTTAATTGGGCCTTATTACTTTAGTTATGGGCCCATAGGATTGAGTCTAGGATATGCTCGGTCTTTTATCTTATTGTCAAGGGTATTTTGGTCATGTAAAGAATGGTTGCCTATATATAGGCCCCATCTCTCCTCTTGTATTCAACTTTTGATGAATATTGAAGAAAACCCTTTCAAACTCTCTCAATATCTCTCTCTCTCTCATTATCTCTCCATTCTCTCTCCTCCTCTCTCTAAATTTCGAAATTCACTCTCTCTCCTCCCCCTCTCAACCACTTCCAACCCCCACCTACCTCCATTAACTCCCCACAACTTCCCACAACCCCTCTTTAATCCTCACCTAGTCCCAAGGAAGTTCCACCACTCAAAACCCCACCCTCCAACCACCACCTACCCCTTTCACTTCCCTAAGCATATCTCCACCTTCCCAAGGCTGAATTAACTCATTCCAAAGCCCAAATTCGAATCTCCCCTTCCCTCCTTGCTCCCTAGGTCGCACCCCTCCTCTCCCCTCAAGCCAAGTTCGCCCCCTCCTCTCTTCTCCACTCCAGCTTTGTGTGCAGGCCGACCTGCAGTTTAGCACTCTGTTGCAGCGACGTCCACGACTGCATCCTGGTTCTTCTGGTGGCGTGGCCTAACTTTATGGAAAGGCCTCCCTGTGCTCTTCGCAGGCGAGGTGGAATCACTCCATTCCGAGTTCGTGGCCGTCCGTGAAGGCTGTTCTTCCCCGACTGCGCAGAACCTCTCAGACCAGGAGCCAGAGCGGCAGAGAAGACTCTCCCACGACGAACCTTGAAGGAACCAGTCTTCGAGGTCTTCTACAAAGTTCTTCCTCCCCCTGTCAGCGTCCAGGAACAGAAGGCAGAACCCCGTTCGGCATCCGAAAACCAGAGATACCAATTTTCTACCACACCCACGCCGGTCTGCCTCCTCACAGTCTGCACCGACCACCGTCCACTTCTCTGGACACCCAGCTCATCTCCAACATCAGAAGACTTCCCCGTTTGTTTTTCTGCAAAGTAGACTCGTCCACGATTCCAACGAGTCTAGCGGTGCCAAATTTGGAGCTCAGGAGCGATCGTGGCAGCTTCTGCAACCTGCTGTTTCAGACTGAGCTCGGCCAGAGACCAGAGCTGCATCCATCTTCCAGTCGCTGGAGCAGTCAGCCCCCAGATCAGAACGTCGTCCAAAAATTCAAGCCGCACCCCTCTCCGGTTAGCAAGCTTTTGGCGCAAGTTTCATCAGATTCCAAGCTCGGTGGAATTATTGGCAGCATCGACATCGGCCCTCTGTCCAGAATTACAGAAGCTAGGCAGAATCGGCAAAGCTCGGAAAGTCGACTCTATCTCGCTCGTTCCCCTCCCCGCTTGGCCGGCTGAAGGCCCCTCCCTACGTGGAGGTAATTTTTGGTTGTAATACATTAACCCCCACCCCAAGATCCCCCCCCTTGCAAGGGGCGTAGTGCTATACCTCTTCACATTTTCAGGTCAAGCTCCATCGCCGCGGCGATCGGGTGTATACCCTCGCCTCCCGGCGCGCCCTCGTCTCCGAACGGGATCGGTGTCTTCACACCGATCAGGTGAGCTTCTGATCACACCCTTGTAGCTTCATTTCTGCAAATGTAGTATTGCCTTGAATGCCCGTCGGACGGTAAGAGAGTGCTCGGAATTCATTTTAAGCAATATCGTGCCCACCGCGGCCCGTGAGTGAGTGCCACCCCACACCCCGCCTTGCGGGCCAGCCACCCACAAAGTTGGGACTCCCAGGCCCATTGGAGGTCAGCCTTAGCATTGTAAGTCCATTAGGATAATTGGGTCCCGCCTCGGACCCTCACCATCATCTCCCGGACCCACCGGGTGAACGTGTGAACCGAGTGAGCAGAAATCGTTGTTGTGAGAATCATTGAGCGCTTGTATGCTTGCGGGTCTAAGTCCTAGGGTCACCTTATCATATTTAGTGGTCTTTGGGCTATGCCACATCAAGTGATATCAGAGCGGTCATAGGCTTGTCCTTACAAGTCTAGTCTTGGGTCACACTAAGTCTTTCATAGGTGCATCCGCACACCCTTGCATAGCCCACCCAACCTTGCATGACCACTCGTAGTGGTACTCGCTTTCAACCCAATACTACATCTTCCAATCCCACAATGAATCCAAAACCCCAAGGGATGCCTACCACTAACACTCATGACTTCAACTACTTCATGAAAGCCTTGACCTATGCCAATGAGCGGCTTGATAACATATCGGGCCGACTCAACCAACTTGGAAAAAATAGGCCCGCCCTAAGGACGGACGATAGGATGGCCCCTTTCCCACTTCCCACCTTTGATGGGACCTCTCCTAGCAAATATTTAGATTGGGAAGCTACAATGGACCAATACTTCAATTGGTATCATATTTCCGAGGATGAAAAGGCATGGGTTGCCAAAATACAACTAACCAAAAGGGCTCAAACTCATTGGTGTAAAATTGAGGGCTTAAGGATAATTAGACGGGAAGCTCCCCTCACCACATGGGAGGACATGAAGGATCAACTAAGGGCTAGGTATGTGTCCCCTTCCCACTCGGATCACCAAAACCCAAGGAGCACTCCCACTCCTCCCACCCCACCCGTCCAAACCCTTATCACTAAAACCCAAGTACCTAAGACCTCCACCTCCCCACCTAACCCCATGAGGTCCCCCACATCCCAACCAAAACCCCCTTCCCTAACCTACACTAGTCAAGCCCCTTTAGCCCCCACTTCCACCCCAAGTGATCCCAAGGGCAAGAGACCCCTAACTAACCCAATTCCATCCATGGTGACCACCACTCATCCAACCCTCACCATTAAAAACCATGTGGACACCATGTCCACCCCTCCACCAAGGCCCATAATGGCCACCACCCCAAAACCCAAAACCCCTCACCCAACCCACCTCCCGCTTCCTACACCAATCTTACCCCAAATTAGGCCTCCACTACTTCCACTCCCAAGTCCAACCCATGTCCGACCTTGCTCACCTCCTCGAGTGCGCCATGCCTCGACTAACACCAACCCACCCACCATAGACCTTCCTACCCCATTGTCCTTAGGAGTTGCAACCCACACACCTACCCAAGTGGAGAGGGATACCAATTCGGATCCACCTCCCAAAATCAAGGAAATCCAAGGGCCATACAACTCACCCACCCCTCCTAACCTAGTTCCTCAAGAGCTATACACCCTTCCCCATGACACCATCACCATAGATAAGTCCATATTCCTATGGCTCAAGCGAGGCCTCACCATTCCTAGTTTACAACCAAGCCACCTACTCATGGGACATCAATCCCAACTCATTCCCACTCAGCCTCATGTCACTTATCAAACCTCCTATTGTGTAGAAGATTTGGGAGACTTAGTGGCCTACCTACATTGGCAAGTCCACTTGACCGATATGCTAGCCATGAGGCCATCAGAGTCTAGCACCATTAGCCTAGCTTACCCCACCATTGGCTCCATCACTTCCATCTACACCAATGGCCAATTTACAAGTGAGATCATACTCCTTCTTCCCATGGAGGAGGAACCCATCATAGTCTACTCCCCAACCATTGAGATCCCAAGTACTTTGATTGGCCAACCCATTAGCAACCTTGGCCCAATTATCTTAGAGAGAGATGATTCGCCATTTGAGGACCTTGAGAACATGGAGTACCCCTACCTAGGTGACCCTTACCATAATCCCTTTGACCCTTTTCTATGGGAGCCTAAATCTCCATGTGACCCACTTTCCCTATTCACCACCCACCTCACCTTACCCACATCGCCCATGTCGACCCAAACTCCTCCCTTCCTAGAATCGGGTTACAACATGAGAGCCTTGACCTTAGGCAACAAACACCTTGGGATTGATGAAGTGCCCCACCCCATAACCACGTTCGTAGATCCCTTCGACCCATTCACGTGGACGTTCAAAAGTCATCCCACATCTATGCACATGGAAGTCACCTTTGGGATAAACATGCATGTGTCCACGCCTACCACACCATTTGACATGATTCATAAGTCGGGTACATTCATCCACATCACCCACATGTCAAGTAGGCAGCATAAGTGGACCATATTCGGATGTATTGGCCCACCTTCATTCATCATGAGTCTTAAGCATGATAGGAGCATACATGGATGTCCGGGTCCCCCGACATTTATCACACCCATGCATAAAAGGTTCATCTATGGATGTCCCGGCCCTCCTAAGACTACCACAGTCTTCATAGCATCAAAGTGTGATCGATCTACATTTGGCTGCCCAGGTCCACCTTGGCATGCCATTCGTTTCGCACTAACATCGCATCATCATGCATGGCATACGCATTCTCGCAAGCATATAGGAAGGATCAATGAGACTTACAAAAGGCGGGCAGATGCTCATCGGCGCCACTACGAGTTCCAAGTGGGAGACTCGGTGATGGTGAGGACGGAGCAGCTCCTTTCGGGACCTGCCTCCAAGTTGAGGGCACGGGGTTCGGGACCCTTTCGAGTTCTACGACGACTTGGCAGCAATGCTTATGAGCTTGACCTACCAGAAAGCTATGGGGTGCACCCTACCTTCAGTGTGGCGGACCTGGTACCCCACAAAGGCCCCGCGGTGGAACCCAGTGAGGAGCTTGAGCCTTTACCCCCCCCCTTATGAGAGACACTCCCGGAGGGACTCCACTTTCTAGCTTGAGAGACCGACGAGAGCAGGTAGAGGCAATACTGGATGAGCAGAGTATCATTACGAGGCACAGGGTGTATCAGCGCTATCTGGTTAGGTGGAAGAGCCGTCCCCCGATCGAGGATACATGGGTGAGTCGGGAGGATTTGATATGCTTGGATCCCGACATGATGGAGCAGTACGACAGCCAGGCAGACCCATACTCGACAGGGTCGAGCTCTCCCCACCCCGGGGGATTTGATGAGGGCATCTCCCGACACCCCTCTAGCTTTGATCGCCTGCACACTCTTGATATGGATTGATTATGGTCTACACTTGTTATCTTCATTTCCAAAGTTTCATTTTATGTATTTTCTTTTTATTGAGTCCTATATTATGTATTTTCCTTTATTGAGTCATATGGTTTTAGTCCATTTCCCTTGTTATGTTTAATTGGGCCTTATTACTTTAGTTATGGGCCCATAGGATTGAGTCTAGGATATGCTCGGTCTTTTATCTTATTGTCAAGGGTATTTTGGTCATGTAAAGAATGGTTGCCTATATATAGGCCCCATCTCTCCTCTTGTATTCAACTTTTGATGAATATTGAAGAAAACCCTTTCAAACTCTCTCAATATCTCTCTCTCTCTCATTATCTCTCCATTCTCTCTCCTCCTCTCTCTAAATTTCGAAATTCACTCTCTCTCCTCCCCCTCTCAACCACTTCCAACCCCCACCTACCTCCATTAACTCCCCACAACTTCCCACAACCCCTCTTTAATCCTCACCTAGTCCCAAGGAAGTTCCACCACTCAAAACCCCACCCTCCAACCACCACCTACCCCTTTCACTTCCCTAAGCATATCTCCACCTTCCCAAGGCTGAATTAACTCATTCCAAAGCCCAAATTCGAATCTCCCCTTCCCTCCTTGCTCCCTAGGTCGCACCCCTCCTCTCCCCTCAAGCCAAGTTCGCCCCCTCCTCTCTTCTCCACTCCAGCTTTGTGTGCAGGCCGACCTGCAGTTTAGCACTCTGTTGCAGCGACGTCCACGACTGCATCCTGGTTCTTCTGGTGGCGTGGCTTAACTTTATGGAAAGGCCTCCCTGTGCTCTTCGCAGGCGAGGTGGAATCACTCCATTCCGAGTTCGTGGCCGTCCGTGAAGGCTGTTCTTCCCCGACTGCGCAGAACCTCTCAGACCAGGAGCCAGAGCGGCAGAGAAGACTCTCCCACGACGAACCTTGAAGGAACCAGTCTTCGAGGTCTTATACAAAGTTCTTCCTCCCCCTGTCAGCGTCCAGGAACAGAAGGCAGAACCCCGTTCGGCATCCGACAACCAGAGATACCAATTTTCTACCACACCCACGCCGGTCTGCCTCCTCACAGTCTGCACCGACCACCGTCCACTTCTCTGGACACCCAGCTCATCTCCAACATCAGAAGACTTCACCGTTTGTTTTGCTACAAAGTAGACTCGTCCACGATTCCAACGAGTCTAGCGGTGCCAAATTTGGAGCTCAGGAGCGATCGTGGCAGCTTCTGCAACCTGCTGTTTCAGACTGAGCTCGGCCAGAGACCAGAGCTGCATCCATCTTCCAGTCGCTGGAGCAGTCAGCCCCCAGATCAGAACGTCGTCCAAAAATTCAAGCCGCACCCCTCTCCGGTTAGCAAGCTTTTGGCGCAAGTTTCATCAGATTCCAAGCTCGGTGGAATTATTGGCAGCATCGACATCGGCCCTCTGTCCAGAATTATAGAAGCTAGGCAGAATCGGTAAAGCTCGGAAAGTCGACTCTATCTCGCTCGTTCCCCTCCCCGCTTGGCCGGCTGAAGGCCCCTCCCTACGTGGAGATAGTTTTTGGTTGTAATACATTAACCCCCACCCCAAGATCCCCCCCCTTGCAAGGGGCGTAGTGCTATACCTCTTCACATTTTCAGGTCATGCTCCATCGCCGCGGCGATCGGGTGTATACCCTCGCCTCCCGGCGCGCCCTCGTCTCCGAACGGGATCGGTGTCTTCACACCGATCAGGTGAGCTTCTGATCACACCCTTGTAGCTTCATTTCTACAAATGTAGTATTGCCTTGAATGCCCGTCGGACGGTAAGAGAGTGCTCGGAATTCATTTTAAGCAATATCGTGCCCACCGCGGCCCGTGAGTGAGTGCCACCCCACACCCCGCCTTGCGGGCCAGCCACCCACAAAGTTGGGACTCCCAGGCCCATTGGAGGTCAGCCTTAGCATTGTAAGTCCATTAGGATAATTGGGTCCCACCTCGGACCCTCACCATCATCTCCCGGACCCACCGGGTGAACGTGTGAACCGAGTGAGCAGAAATCGTTGTTGTGAGAATCATTGAGCGCTTGTATGCTTGCGGGTCTAAGTCCTAGGGTCACCTTATCATATTTAGTGGTCTTTGGGCTATGCCACATCAGGTTGTTTACCTCTTCAGCATCCTCGCTTTCATCGCTTCCTTCAGCCATCATGCATTTGTGGTTTTCCTTCCGATGAATATCGTTCAAGTAATCCCAAATTTATTTGGCAGTCCTGCAGGTAAATACAAATAAAAAATTTTTAGTGTCGACTGCTCTCTTGAACATATTCAGAGCCTTAATGTTCTCAAGATATTTCACTTTATGATCCTCAGTCCAATTGGACTTACTCTTGGGCAATTTGTGTGGCCCTTGAGTAATAATTGTTCATAGGTTTGGATCAGTCAGTTTAACATAGCTACGCATGCTGTTAAACCATGAGTTGGAATTGGGTCCATCAAAAATAGGTGGGTGAGCCATTGAGACAGATCAACAAACAATTCAATGCAACAAACTAAGCACGCTCAGAAATGCACCAAAGAAACTGCAGGATCTTCTGCGGATCATTGGATCTGATGAAATAGTAACCCGCTCTGATACCACTTGTTGGACACCTTGAGACTGCTAGTTATCAGAGATACAGATAGGATCTAGAAGGGGGGGGGGGTTGAATAGATCCTGTAAAGCCAAATTAAAATCGCACACTCAAAGCCGGTTACTCAACCATGCAGATCGTCATGTTTCCCTCGCCTAGGACAACTGTGAGTTAGCGCTTCTTGTTTGGGGCATGATCGCCTCTTCTAGAGCTCGTTAGGTGCCGCACGTCGTGGTGTTGTTGCTGGTCGCGTCGTCCTTTAGAGTCCAAGGTCACAACAAGTCTGAGTCGAGTCTCATAGTCATTCCGCATCAGCTCGCATCAGAGAATGCAACTTCCTTCCCGGAGACCTGGTGCTACGACGAGCAAGCGTGGCAGACCCCAGGGCAGCCATGGGAAAACTAGCACCAAATTGGGAAGGCCCGTACAGGGTAACGGAAGTGCTCAGCAAAGGAGCGTACAAGCTAACGACGCTGGAGGGGCGAGAGGTACCTAGGACATGGAATTCTGTAAATCTCAAATTTTTTATGAATAAGTCCTTCTTCAACATAATAAAAGCGTCGCCAGCTGTACACCATTACAAACGATGGTGACTCTTAAGTCTCCAAGAGGCGAGCACTTATGCTCCCTTAGAAATTATGGTGGCCTCCAAGCCTCCAAGAAGCGAGCACTCATGCTCCTTCAAAAATTATGATGGCTTTCGAGCTTCCAAGAGGTGAGCACTTATTAGAAAACAATGGTAGCTCCCAAGCACCCAAGAGGCGAGCACCCATACTCCCTCAGAAATGCAAAAGGGTGGCTTTTCAATTTGCAAGAGGGAGCAATAATCTTCTCCTCTTCAGGAGACAGACGTATGCTCACCTCCAAAATGTTAAGGGGGGCTCCTAAGACCCCAAGAAGCAAGCACTCATCCTCCTTTGAAAATAGCGTTCAAACCTGAGGGCGAGCCATAGTCTTTTCCCGCCCAGGGAAGACGTACATGTAAGCCTTCCAAGGTTAACCCCCATTGTCACCGAAGATGAAGCACGTCGAGAGCCTAAGGCAAACATGAGATTCCTGGTCTTGCTAAGGGACGGAATACGTGCACGCAATGGAAGGACGGGTTTGAACGATGAGTTTATCTACTCTCAAGCTCACCACACATGAAGGTAGCTTGCCAAGCACATACCATAAGGCAATGAGAAGATGGCGAAAGGGAGAGTTTTATTAATAAGCGGGGGGGGAGAGTACAAAGAGATTACTCGACCTCCTTGGGACAGAACCTGTCAGGATCAAGAGACAGGACCCCCTTGTTACAGTACAGGCAGTTGACCTTCTCCAAGGCCTCCTGCCATCCCTCGAAGTATCCCCGCTTGAAATCCTCAGAGGCACCGCTGCAGCTCTCTCCCATCGCCGGCTCCGGCACCAGCAGTGCTTCCTTCCAGAAGCACAGGCACTTGCTGGGGGCTTCATGAGGCGAGACCTTGTCAGACGAAAAGCCAGAAGTCTCCGACGACTTCCTGCAGAACTCCTTATTAGCAACTCAGCGAACCAAGGATTGTTGGACACCTTGAGACTGCTAGTTATCAGAGATACAGATAGGATCTAGAAGGGGGGGTTGAATAGATCCTGTAAAGCCAAATTAAAATCGCACACTCAAAAATACTTTGGACACAAAAAACACTTGATATCAAATTTGAGATGGAAGGGTCGAAGCACACTCTCAGTACCAGGGTCTATTAAGACCTTCCACGGATGAAGCCAAAGCGATGGCAGACACTCAACACATAGAAGCGATCGATGCAGAGATGAGACAGTGATACACTAATATCGTCAAGCACTTAATGCACAGGGTTAGCAACATGGATTGGCTCACAGTGCGCACACAACTGTTCGAATGAGGTAGCCGCAAAACACAGGGAGTCACAAGCACAATCACACAGATAAACACCCAGATTTTCAAGTGGTTCGGCTCGACGCAGAGTCAGCCTACGTCCACCCCTCGCTCACATCGAGCGAGGATTCCACTTGCACATGCAAGAAATCTGAGGGAGACAAATCCCTTAACCAGATTCGGCAACCCGCAGAACTGGAACAGGAGGACAACCTCCCTTCCTCTGAGACCACAGAGGGAACACCGTGAGTGACACCCTATCACTCACAACCGGAGACACCAGTCTCCCTTCCTCTGAATCCTCAGAGGGCAACCGGAGATAAATCTCCCTTCTCCTAAATCCCCAAAAGGAACCCATGAGTGACACCCCGTCACTCACAACCGGAGAGCAAGTCTCCCTTCTCCTGTTCGTGCAGGAGGAACCCCGAACCCAAAACAGGGAATTGTAAAGCACTAACGAAATGGAAAATGAAAACAACAAAGAGAAAATAGAACTGTTAGAAAACCCAAAACCAATATAGCTCACGCAGGAGTAAGACTGTTCTGGATCTGATCCAAGAACATATGAACACAGATCTTCAATGTTGAACCGGCTGCTTCAATCTCAATCTCTCTCTTCTTCTTTTTCTCTTCACTTCTCTCTTTTCTTCTTCTTCTGCTCAGACTCAGACTCACTTTTTCTTCTTCTTCTGCTGCCTCTCCTTTCCTCTCTTTCTGGCACTTCTCTCTTCTTTCTAGTGCTTCTCTCTTCTTTCTGGCGCTTCTCTCTTTTTCAGATGGGATCTTCACACAGTAGGAGCTCTAGCAACTTTCAACAGTCGCAACCCTCTCTTCGAAGGACGTGACATTCTTTAAATAGAATCGGGGCTCTGAAAAGGTTTGGATGAGGCAGAAAAGCTAGTGAAATTCTATTGGTACACCTGGCATTAGAATATTCTTCCTCTAGAAACCTCTGAAAAGGTGTGTCACTTTTACTTGGATCACGTGCCACTGTATGGCTGGAGTTCGTTTTCCAATCGAGTCTAATTTTAAGTTCCGAAACAAGGATTCGGATCTTCCGACCTGTTAACCCATGAATATCTGCATCGACCTGACAGCCATAGGCTTGTACTTATGCATCGACTTGTTTTAACAAGTGCACCGACCTTGTGTTCAGGACATGTTGATGTGCACCGACCTGAGTAGGTAGTAATGAATCACTGCATCTACCTGATTGTCACTAACAACAGTAGCTGCATCAACCTTTCATTAGAAATATCTAATGTGCATCGACCTTTCATCTTGAGTTGCTTAAGATGCATCGACCTTAAGTTCTACATCTATTGGCAGTACTGCATCGATGTACCTCTATGTTGCGTCGTTGCAGTGTACTGGGTTCACCAACCGAAGGGTCTACTACGTCGAGGCAGCTGCTTGCTGCGTCGGTGCGGTTAGTGCAGTAGCTTGATGCTTCAACCTGTCACTTTGATGCTCAGACCTTTCTATCTTTCCTTTGTTCACTGAGTCTTCCTGTCAATAGGTGCTCAGACCTTCCTGTCTTGAATGCATCGAGCCATCAGCTATGCAGCACCTGATGCATTAAGGTAATGGTCATGGAGACTTGATCTTGTAGAATCTCAGGTGGTCGAACCGCCTTCAGTGCATTGACCTTATGGCTTGAAGTGTAGATATGCTACGACCTGAGTAACATATTAGTCAACTACTGAGCCGACCTTCTTGGCTTGATGCATCGAGGCATTGCTTCATTGCATCGAGGCAGTGGCCTGAAATCCCACTCAGCAAGGTCTGCTGCATCTAGACATGGCTTTGTTGCTTCGACCTTTTTGCCTTAACCCTCGCCGCTGCATCGACCTTATCTTGCAGGAACCACTCTGCTGCGTCGAGACAGTGCTTCATTGCATCGAGGTAGAGT
Source organism: Amorphophallus konjac (assembly GCA_022559845.1). Taxonomy (NCBI): domain Eukaryota; kingdom Viridiplantae; phylum Streptophyta; class Magnoliopsida; order Alismatales; family Araceae; genus Amorphophallus; species Amorphophallus konjac. Next base: position 383,447,667 of record CM040123.1, read on the forward strand.
TCTTGATTCTGACCCTGCAAGCTCCACTACATCGACCTTTCTAGTCCAAGATGCATATGTGCATCGACCTGATCAGCAAGAGTTTCTTCAGGTGCATCGACCTGATTATCAAGAACCTTCAAGTGCATTGACCTTACTCCTTAAGCCAACTTTGAGTGCATCGACCTATTTCTTCTTTAACCATGGCAGCTGCTTCATTGCATCGAGGCAGTGTTCTGGAATCTCTACTGCGAGCTCCACTGCGTCGAGGCAGTTTCATTTGGTTTGTTTCTGATGCCTTCTCTACATCGAGGCAGTGCCAAGTTGCATCGACCTTATACCCTTGCTCAGTCAGAGTATGCACCGACTTTTTAACCTTGATGACTTTTTCTTATCGACAAAGCATGTTCTGCAGAGATTTTAACACATCTTCTATAGACAGTGAAATTATCATTTAGGCAAATGATACATTGAAATCATCATACTCAAATGCATCACAGTCACAATGCAACATAAACAATATGTTTGCCAACATCAGAACCATATAGTGTTTGCCACATCAACACATATGCCATCACACATCTTAGATGAATCATAGTGTTTGGCATCATCAAAACTACCGGGGTACAACAATCTCCCACCCTTTTTGATGATGGCAACACTATGAGAACACTATGAGTCATAAAAGAACATGCTGACTCATATCAAACTATTCTCCCCCTTTGACTTCATCAAAAAGGAAATTAAAATTTGAGAAAATCAATAGAAATAAATGCGAAGCATGCATGGACATGATTGAGACAAAAACTGTTCTCCCCCTTTCCAAATGAACTGTAAACACCTAGACATGCAAATCATGTAACTTTATTGCCGCTGAAAATGTGAGGTAATCAAGCAAGAGAGAATATTGAGCAGTTCATGTAGAATGCAAACTAATCTCTTCCTTAATAGCAGAGGTATGCTGATGAAGCAATCTTCACCTTTGACATAACAAAGGGATTCGAATAGAAGAAATGATCATAATATATCAGCAAAATCACAGGGGTAGTTGGACAATTCAGGCAATGAGAGAATAACTCAAGAGGTAGTTTAATCTACAGAAAATATCAACCAGTAGAATCTGAAATGATGCAATCAGTGAGGAATTGAAAACAACCAAGGTGTTTCCAGCAGAGTAAAAATGAGCACAAGAAATCAACACATCTTCCAAAGGAGTAAGGAAGATTTTCAATGAGATACCAATGCCATAAATTCAAATCTAAAGATGTTTCAGAGTCTTCAATTGTAAGGGCTTATGAAGGAACTTTACTGAACTGCATGGTTTAAATGTAATGAATTCAGAGATAATCCAAAAGAAAATTTCTATACTCATATTTGAAATCAATCTTTAATAAAAGTGAACCATGCTGTCATATAAACATCAAGTTTAACCTCCCTCCATCTTAATCATTCAATTCCAATGACACCTTTAGGAATTATAAAAAGTAGTATTGAGGTTAAACACCCAAGTCTGCACTTGATCTATGGTTTCAGCAATTTCTGTTGAAATTATTTTTCAGACCTTTTCTTTTGGTGCATTAACAATTTTTCATAACAAACATTTTTAAGAGCAATCGAATTTAGTGCAGACTTTGTAAATAGAGGATACACGTTGTTTAGATGTCAGTATCCCTAAGCACTTAGTATGATTAATTGTCATGCTTCATATTGAACACAGATAACTAGGGCACTTCATGACATAGGTTGACTCCATTTCTTTGATGAATGTCCCAGTTTCTCGGTGCAGCCTAGCCATTGCTCTACCTTCTATTTTCACAGAATTTTCAGTAAAATTTTTCAGTAGAGATAACTATGGCACTTCATGATACAGTCCGTTGGACATGATTTCTCGGTGACCAAGGTCATTGCTCTGACTATTTTTCCTTTTTGGACATAACAGAATAAACAGATGTTTAAAGACAATACTTACATTAAGTATCTCATCCAAAGAATGCCATTTTTTTAAAAAAAATTCAGATTTTAGAAGGCCTTACTTGATATATCATGAATTAACTGGTTAAAGTTTATTAAAAGAATTGACTCAGATATTTTCAAGATGTTCAAATCAAAACTCACAAATTACATTAGGTGTAAACCACATGAACCTTTCAGATCTTCATAATTCCCTATAATAAAAGATTCCTTTTCCAGATCGTTTTCAAATTTATGAATAAGGTATACGAATTGAAATCTTCATGAGACTTAGACGAATCAAAGGAATTTCAGAAGAAGAAGCCAGAACATCAAGCAGTTAAGAGCATTAAGCATGAGTGATAATAACTGATGCAGCAGTTAAATAGCAGTGATATCTAGGAGACCATCAGATAGGTTGACTTTCAAGCAACAATTGAATTCTGATCAAGTGACATAAACATGGCAAGCTCCCTTACAGCAAAAGCAAGGGCAACAAACAGTAGCTTCCAAGGCTATGAAAGTAAAGAACTCAAAAGATTTCAATACAAATATGAGTGGAAACTTGACTACAGCTGAAATCAAACAGATTTTTCAAAAAATAGCTGGGGATAGCCAGGTCGACCTGAACTAGCAATGGGTCAACCTGTGGTTCAATCACAGAATTCAAGGAGCTGAGATGAATTTCATTTCACTTGCAGCATAGAGTCTTGATCAATAAGGATCATAGCCGAAAGATCAGCACATGCTGAATCAAGGAGCATCGGTTGACCGAAGTGAACAGTTTGGTCGACCGAAATAGATAGAGAGTGAGTGATGAAACATATATTTTAAACACCCATTTTCAGAATCCTATAAATGCTCCCCCTGAGTGTATGCATGAGCCAACCAACTTGACATATCAACGTCAAGAAATGACATACATGAATGCAGACAATGGTCAGGCATTATGATGCATGTGAATAACCTAGCTAGTGCATATAAACAACCTGCAGAAAGCATGAACTTCTCCTATGTGTATGCATGCATGTCATGCAATCAATTCTGACTTTTCAACAAGAATATCATGCAATTTGGTTTGAAATTAGTGTATGCATAAGAATAGACAAATGCACATTATTAAACGGTGAGATGCAGGGACTCCCCCTCTCTAAGTGCACTGAAACATCTAATGTGACTTGAGGGCTATTCAGGGAGTTTAATGAGTTATGCTCTTGAACAAGTTGATCGTAAAAAAAATTATGCAAGACTCAAGACACACACTTGACCTATGGTACCAGGCGGAGGACTTGGTCTAAAGACCACCTCACACTTGGTTAGAACTTCCAGACATACCTCATCTGTCCTTTTGCCCTATACCATTTGATATACCATGTGATCATGCATGAAGGTGCATGACAATTTCAGTGCAGTCATATATGTAGTTCTATGTGCAATGCAAATTTTAAATGACAGTATTCTAAGCACATATGAATGCAGATGATGATTGCATGCAACAGATATTTAGTATTTGTGTGAGATGTACATTATGACTTATGCAGATATTTAGACAAATACAAATGGACTTACGCAATTATCAAACTCATGCAGTTCAGATTTTCAGAATATGACATTCAAATCATTCTCAATCTTATGTATGCACAAATAACTCAGCATAAGCTTGAAGGAACTCATGTAGAGTAATTGCAAATGTCAGATGCATGAATTTTTACTGGCAAGTGGACCATGACATGCAGCTATCTAAACAGGATTATTGAAAACTCAAATTGTCTATCAGTGAAATGCAGAAGTGGGGTTTTACCAAACTTTGGATGCCTTGGTTTATTGACCTCCCCTTTTTATTTCCTTCCTCCAAGGCACACCTGCAAAACAAGGACTCTCATTTTTGGTATAATGGTACCCAATATTTCTTGGGTCCAGAGAAGTTAGCTGCACCTCTTTTAGGTGCTGTCCTTGACCTCAGGGCAATAACTTCATCATTCTTTAAATGACGACATTCATCTCTGATATGTCCTAACAATCCACAGTAATGACATTGAACATAGAAATCATGCTTTTTAAAGAATTATGCATCATGTGTCTGAGTGAAAGAAAGATTTTTGCTCTTTCTAGCATGAGTGCTGTGATTGTGTTTCAAATACCAACAGTCTTTGACTATATGGCCGGCCTTACCACATGCATTGCAATATAGTCTCCTTGGAGCAGCTCTAGGAATAGGGTTCCTTCTAAAAGCCTTATACTCATTCTTTTTCACAAACCAACAGTCATGCGTTGCATGATCGAAATGACCATAGTGAAAACATTTGTGTTGCTTTTTCTGGGCAACTTGTTTGTTTTGTGAACCCTTAGTGAAATGCATGTGTGTGTTTCCTGGATTTCTCATTTCCTTCATTCCTTTTTGAACATTTAATTCATCAGTTTCCAGGATGTAACAATTGTGCATCACATGACCGAATCTTCCACAATAATGACATGAGTCTTTTCTAGTATGAGTCTGTGAGAGGTCATGTGACTTCTGTGCAGCATTCTTTGTGCCAGCAGGAGTGTTTTTGAACTTTTTCTGTGGATTTTCTTTCTTTTTCAATTTTTGAGTTTGTTCTATAGTGTTGGGACTGACAGTGGATTTTTGGTTTCTCTGAGCACTGTTTTGGAAGATAGGCGCACTGGATGTGCTAGTCGACTCAGAACTACACATAAATGAAGTGTGAAGCTTACTGTCAAAGCCCTTTTTATTTGCTGGGTTAAAACCCAGACCCTCACATTGGAAATTCACTTTACAGCCAAGGAGCTTGTCCAAATTATCTTTTCCATTCACAAATTTTTCAAGAGATTTGTTTAGGTCAGAAATTTTAGATTCAAGTTTTGAGACATGGAGCTCATATCCAGCTATCTTCTCTTCATAGCAAATAGCATTTTCATTCAACATTTGATTAACGGTTTTTAGACTCTCAATTTCTTGCTCTGCATTCACCAACTCATCAGGACTATCCATGCTCACGCACTTACCTTTTTCAAATGTGATTAGTCTCTCAGACAGAGCTGTGTTTAGGTGTTTCAGCTTGTTAATTTCCTCTATCAATTTACTATTTTGCTCCTGGAGTTCATCATCAAACACCAAATCACTTAAAGAAGTATGACACTCATTAAACACTTCTTATTGATTTTCTAATTGAAGTTTGTCAAAAATTTTCTTAAGCTCTAAATTTATTACTCTAACAGCCTCCAGTTTTTCAGAGATCAATCTATTTTCACTTTCAAGATTCATTAATCTATGTTCAGATTCCTGAACCCAATTTTTGAGTTTCTTGTTTTTAGATTTTAAATAATCAAGTTCTGAACTAAAAGCATCAAGATCTTTCAATTGTCATCTAATTATGTCATTTTCTATTTTCAGGATTTGAAAGTCCTTACCTACGGAGTTTGCATTCTCAAGATTGTTTAACTTCCTTTTTAGGGATTTATTCTATTTTCTCAATTTTTCATAGGACTCTAGCAAATTAGCATATGCATCTTCCCAGTCCTCTAGAGTAAAGCTAACGAAAGGGTTGTTTACCTCTTCAGCATCCTCGCTTTCATCGCTTCCTTCAGCCATCATGCATTTGTGGTTTTCCTTCCGATAAATATCGTTCAAGTAATCCCAAATTTCTTTGGCAGTCCCTCAAGTAGATACAAATGGAAATTTTTTAGTGTCGACTACTCTCTTGAACATATTCAGCGCCTTAATGTTCTCAAGATATTTCACTTTATGATCCTCAGTCCAATTGGACTTACTCTTGGGCAATTTGTGTGGCCCTTCAATAATAATTATCCATAGGTTAGGATCAGTTAGTTTAACATAGCTACGCATGCTCCTAAACCATGAGTTGGAATTGGCTCCATCAAAAACAGGTGGGTGAGCCATTGAGATAGATCAACAAACAATTCAATGCAACAAACTAAGCATGCTAAAAAATGCACCAAAGAAACTACAGGATCTTCTACAGATCATTGGATCCGATGAAATAGTAACCCGCTCTGATACCACTTGTTGGACACCCTGATGTTGACACCCATTTTTAGCCCACAAGTTGCGTCATTTCTTTTATTCATCATTTTTGATGTCCCGAACTAGCCATTATTTTGGGGCCTTCCTTGGATGGATTTCGAGCCCATTTTTACTGTTCCCTATCCTTTGAGTCTTGGAGATCATGATTTTCTAGAGCCTTGGAGCTTATCTTATCAACTTCCATCTTCCAAGTCAGCTTACGGCCCATTTAGGCCGGCTTCCTTCAAGCATTTGGCTCTCTTTTGTTGCACAGTCTTGAAGACGATCCTTTTTCATCCTTTTTAATTCCTTTATTCAAAACGTTGTCTTCACCAGAGTTGTTCTTCTTTCAAATATCTACAACTTCTTCTTTTACGTCATTGTCCAGTTCCCCAATGATTTCAAGTTATTTATATTTTTCTGGAGTGCTGTGCTGTTCACCTGCGTCCCATAATTTTCTCTCTGTTCTAGCCCCATTTTCTCCCTCTTCTGATCATTTTCGCAACTTACTTTCTTCATAAAAGTTGTTTCTCTCTTAGTTATCTATAATTTCTTCTTCTACCACTTTCACTAGTGCTACCCCGTTTGAGAGATACGCTTCAATTTCTAAAGTCGCGCGTAGTCTGCCTAGAATCTTCCTCCATCGGTGTGAAGGTCTATTATTAGACCGTCACAGCCCATGTAGTGGTCTATTATTAGACCGTCAGAGCACGTGTGACGGTCCTATGATAGACCGTCACAGCCAAACTTGTCCGAAATCACCCCGTTCGACCCCTAGAGCGTGGCGGTCCCACCTTAGGCCGCTACAGCCTCTGACGGTCTTACGATAGATCGCTACGCAAACTGAGAGTCCAATTCGTGCTGGACTCTGCACCGTTTCTGTGCGCCGTGGCCCTGTTGCAGAGCCCATAACTTCTTGAATTCTACTCTGAATTGAGCGTTGTTTGTTCCTACGGCTTCTCCTTGGTATTATCTTGAATTCGGTCCAAAGAACTCCAAATTTCATTAGCTATCTTGCTCAGAATCACGGACGAAAGTTGGGGATTTAGGTGTCCTGCTATAACACAAACTCTACTTTTTGGGCGACGGGGCCTCCTTCTAGAAGCCATATCTTCTAGATCCTTCCTCCGAATTGAGTTCCACTTGTTCCTACCTCTTATCCTTTGTATTATCTCGAGATTGATCCATAGATCTCAAGATTTGGTGGATTCTATCTCTTAAACTCGTGGACGAAAGTTGAGGATTTCTGTAGTTTTCTGTATAAAGGGCCCTGTGCGAACTTCGCGACAGGGGGCTCTTTCTTGGCTCGGAGCGAAGCCATGCTGCACCGCCGACACAATCCTTCGACCCTGGCTTGAAGAGGGAAGTATTGGCTTTTCATTCCATCCTTCTGGACTTGATTTCATGGTCTATATTCTTAGTTCTCCTCTCCTCAAAATCATAAATCATCATAAAACACTACACTTTCTGCTACATATGCGTTTTCCCCCATTTTGCATCATTGTTTTCTCTCTATTCTCTCAATCAAATCTTGTAATTTCAAATCCTATGCATGCACAACACACCCACCTATTATTTCCATCCTTCCACAGGGGTTAGAAACCTCTCCCCGGTGCGTTCTCACTCAATTTCTACCCCTATTTTATCACTCCGGCATTGATACTACACATGCATGTTCTAATGGGTTTTTTATCCTTGTTTCAGCTTTGTTTTGCAGGAGAGCATGAACACAACGTGAGGCATTCTTCATCTAGCCGGCTGGAAGGAGAAGAGGTTTGAGTCCACAAGTTCCCCGCGTCCCGTTCTTAAGCGCGATTAATTCATCATATTTCCAAGGTTCACGATGCCCTTTCCTTTATCTCTTCATCCCTTTGGCGTCGTTGCAACTTTGGTGGCGATCACGGTATGTTTCCATGTCTATTTACCCATCCTTTGTTCATACTTTCATGCCGGTTCATGCTTGTTCATGTGCATACACACATAGTTAGTTTAAAGGGGCGGGATAGAATATAATAAACAATCTACAATCTTTTTGTCGATCACGGTGGGACACCAATGCCCATCACGCTTGTTTTCATGCTCATTTGTAGGTTGGGTGGGTGTATGTTCATGTTTAGGTAGTGTTTTCTCCATTCTCCCACTATTTTTGGCGTTTTAAGGGCTCTGGTAGCTTGGCGGTCCTATATTAGACCGCCAGGGGCAAGAAACGGTCATTTGGTAGACCGCAAGAGGATTCTAGCAGTTCTGCGCGCATGCTCACGGGGCCCTGTTCGTTGAGGCATAACTTTTGATCCCGGAGTCCGATTGCGCTGATTTTTATTCCGTTGGATAGCCCTTTATATTGTCTTTCCATCCTTATATCATTTGCATCATTTGGGTAACATTTGCATAGTCTAAAACTATCCAATGTTTTGAGTTTTGTGCAAAAGTTCTGCGTGCAGGTGCAGGGACAGGTTCACAGGTACATCTTTGCTCAGTGATTTGACTGCCTTCCCGATGTCTAATTGCACTATTTTTTCTTCCGTTGGATAGTCCTTTGTATTATCTTTCCATCCATATCTTATTTGCATCATTTGGGTCTCATTTGCGTAGCTAAAAATTATCATCATTTTATCATTTTGTGCATAAAATCTGCATGCAGTCTGCGCACAGGTTCACGGGAGCAACTTTCTTGGATAATTTGATTGACCTCCCAATGTCCGATTGACTTGTTCTCGGGCTCATTGTGTAAACCTTTGTATTATCTTTCCATCCATATACTACTTGCATCATTTGGGTCACGTTTGCTTAGTTAAAAATTGTCATCATTTTAGCATTTTGTCCATAAAATCTGCATGTGGTCTGCGCACAAGTTCACGGGGGCGACTTTGCTCAGTGATTTGATTGACCTCCCGAGGTCAGATTGATCTATTCTTGAGCCCGTTGTGTAGACCTTTGTATTGTCTTTCCATCCAGATACTATTTGTCTTATTTGGATCACGTTTGCATAGTTTAACCTAGTCTTGATTTTCTAGTTTTAAGCTAGAATTTGCATGCACTCCGGTGCACATAGGGCCATGCATTGCATATCATAGTTGCATTCCCCCTTGGTAAGTGATCCTCTCGCCTCTATATTCCTTGGGGTCGACTAGGTGATCTTATCCGGGACCTCCATAAGTCCCCGTGAGCCGTGGATTCTCACACGGACGCCGGGCCGGTTGTACCTTTTCCACCCCTTAGGCTTGCATTTGCATAAGTGTGAGGGAGTTAACCTTAGCCAAACCAAAGTTTGGACCTTATTCCCATAGGATTTCTATCTTGAGGGAATTATTCTTAATTTAAAATCATTAAAAGGTCCATTAAAACTTCTAAAATATTTCCCATCATATCAACTGGTTTGACTTAGGTGAAAACTCTCACATTGCATTGTTTGTGTTGTTTGGGCTTGTCCAAGCCCATTAGTGGTGTTTTGTGTTGCATGCACATGTTTTGCTATTTTTAGGCCCATTTAGGCTAGCCCATTTTGTGTGTTCATTGTCTGGTCCATTATCCCGTGGTCCGTTGTCCATTGATCTTTGCATTAGTGGGTCAATCCCCTATTATCCTCAAGCCCATTAAGCCCTTGCTTCCCCACCTATATTCTCCTTGATATCCTTATATTAAGTCTCCATTTTCCCTCATGGAGCATCATTCCAACCCTTTGTATCATTCTTTTTCCCAATCTTCTTCCTATTCCCGCGTGGAATCCTCTTCCCACGCGGGCCCATCTTCCCGTGGTCCCTCTGATCCCTCCGAGGAACAAGCTAATCTCATGGCCCATCTTTCAAGCCTTGTTCGCCAAATGGACTCGGCCCAGGCCCAGCGCCTCATTTCATTTCATCTTAATGGGCCTTCTTCTCATAATGGGCCCTCTACCCTTCACGGGCCTCTTTCTTCTCCTTCATATGCCGCTGGCCCAATTTCTAATGGGCATTATTCTCTTAATGGGCCTCATTCTTCCAACCATGTTGTTGTTGGCCCATTCAATCCATATGCCAATGTTTCTTCTAGGGCCACATACCCTTCCACTCCCGGAATGGGCCCTTCTTCTTCTCAGCCCGGATCCTCTTATCTGACCCAATACCGTGCTCCTGGTCCTAATTCACAACCTCTTGCTCAAGTTGACCCATATTCTTCTCGATCTCTCCCTACCCAGGAGATGATTGCTCAAGCCCAACGCCAGCTTGATGAACTCCAACGTTGGATCGATCCTAAGTCCTCCTTAAGTATTCCATTCGCATTTCAAGGTCTTCGGCTTCCACCATCTTCGCAAATTCCCGCATATCGCCGTTATGGTGGAGTCGGTGACCCGTATGTGCACATTAGGGAGTTTATTTATGAGTCGGTCCAGTTTCAGCATGACCAACGGTTGATGGCCTATCTATTTGGTCTGTCATTGGAAGGCCCAGCTCAGGATTGGTTCTTTTCGTTGCCGCAAGAGCAGGTTGTGAATTTTCAAGCCGTTCAAGAGAAATTTATTCAGCAGTATCAGGACCAGGTTGGGCCGAAGCTCTCTGTCATGGATCTGGCCCATGAGAAGATGAAGCCCGACGAGGAGTTCTGCACCTTTGTTGACCACTGGCATCACTTGGCCACGCAAGTCCCGGGACACATTTCGAAGGGAGAACAAATTAAGATGCTTATTTCAAATGCAACGCCCGAGTACCGCTTTATCTTAGCCCTCAATGACATTACCTCCTGGCAACAATTATACAGCCGAGCCCGCTTCATTTGCCAACAAATCCAAGATTCCCTTGACCCCGAGTCTTCACCATCCACCTCCACATATCAACCTTCACCCTCCACGTGCCAACCCTATGCTCCCATGAGTCAGCCTGCCATGAGTCAGCCTTCCGCCGCATATCCCTCCACGAGCCAACCTCCCGCCTCTACATAACTATACGCCTCCGCATATCAACCTTCCATGAGTCAGCCTCCTGCGTCCGCATACCCATCTCTGTCTCCACCCCCGGTCAAGGTCACACCACATCCCAAGCAGGTGGATACCGTCTACATACCTCCCCACTCTGTTCCACATATGCCTTCACCAAATCCCTCCTCCGCCGGCCAAGCATTATTGCCTACGCAACATTCACTTCTGTCTCCACAACCTTCTCCACCACCTCATACCCCTCAGCATCCACCTTGCCCGAAGCAGGCTCCTTGTCCTCTGTTGCCGGAGTGCTTTACCGACATTTTTAGGGCTTTGATGGCCGCTCACGCGTTGCCGCTCTCTCCGGCTGTGCCTTGCCGACCCGCGGTCGGGAACATGCTTCAATATTGTGATTTTCACCGCCAGCAGGGGCATTTGGTTGAGGATTGTCCCGAGTTCTAAGAGTATGTTTATGGCCTGGAAGATAATAAGAGGATAGATTAGGCCGCCATGCATAAAGTTGTTTTAGATCTCCGTAGCGAGCAGCAGCAACAAGAAGCGCCGCCTAAGCAGGCGTCTCCATTTCAAGGCCAGGGGCACCCCTATGATTCTTCATCTAGTGCTGCACTTGCTCCGTCACCTACCCCGTTACCTTCGCCATCTCCTATCCAATCTCCGCAACCTCCACAAACCCAAGCCTCTACTCAGGCTAGTGCCTCCCCTTCTTCTCCCGCCGCCGCTTTCACTACTTCTATCCCTAACGCCGCTCGACGCGTTGTGTCAACACGTCGACGGTGGTAACCACGACCTCCCTCTTCACCCTCTCCACCTCCATGTCCATTACCCTCATCGCCTTCATCACCATCCTCACCTTCTTCATTGCCATCACTATCATCTCCGTCTCCACCACCAGTGCTTCCATCACCTCCACCATCTCCACCGCCTTTGCCATCTCCATCACCATCATGGCTCGGGCCTGAGCAGGCTATACCTCCACCCTCACCTCCGGCTTCACCTTTGCCCGCACCTGAGCTTGCCATCATCTCAACCCCTTTGCCTCCACCTAAACACATCACCACTCCCGTTGAAACCTCCATGCCATCCAAATCGATTCCTATCCCCATTCCTCCATCCACTTACCCCCCACGGAGCGGGTGCGCGTTACCCATGGTGCCCCTTGGGTCTAATCCCCAGGGAGATAATAAGCCAAGTCAAGATGATTCAGTACCGGCCATGCATTTCAAGATTCAAGATTTTATCTGTCGAATGCCGATCCGCATCCTAGTCCCTGGTTATTTTGGGGATGATGCATCTCTACTTTCAAAGATGACAGTTGCTAAGAAGAGTTCCCTTGAGTTGATGCCAGTTTCTTCCCGAGCACGGCCGGTGGCAATCTCTTTGCTCGCCGGAGAGTTCACCGTTGATGCTATTATTTCTCCTCGCTCTATTGCCATTCAGATGACAGGCCAAGAAGGGTTCTCGACCCGTGTTGTGCTAACGCATACGACCGCCAAGTAGATTATGGATTCTATGTTCAAGGGGCAATTGGCCATATCTTCTACACTTTCCAAGGATATTCTGCACTTGTTATGCAATCTTCCTCGGTTTATTAGCAAGCCGGACATGTCAACGCCGTGTATTACTCTCCCTCAGCTTCACCCGTCTCTTATATCAAAGGAGTTGTGCTTCAAGGCTGAGTTTCAAGTGGAGTTGCCGAATCTCATGCTTCTAGTGTCGAGAGATAAAACCCCGTGGGTTTGTAATATTCATCACTCTGAATGTCCACCTACTGTTGTTAGCACTAGGTGTCTAGGGGCAACCGCCCTAGCAAACCTACATATTCATAATTGGGCTAGGCCATCTGCCAGATGGGCCAGTTATTTAAGACATTGCACGTCAAGAAAGTCAAAGGTACGAGCCCGCACCAGGCGAGTCCATTACAAGTCAGTTTCTGCTAAGAAGAGGCGGCGGCGCAGGTTCAAGAGCCGTTAGTTGTGCATTCATGGGTCCACCTCTTCCTCCCTTTCTTTTCATTCATCCTTCCTTCTACTCAGTTCCAACCCTTGGGTGGTGTACCTTCCTCCATCTGATCCTATCTCTATCATTTTCTCCTCCTTCCGTAGGTCTGTGCATCCCCATTCCTCTCCTTTTTCTCTGGATCCTCCAGATTTTCCCTCCTCTCACAATTCTAGGCCTCGGCCTATGTCTTTTCATCCCGATCTCGGGACATCTCCCAGTTCTTCTCCTCCAGTATCTCCGGGTTCCGTCTCTAATTCTCCTTCACCGACCCTGTCGGGTGATTTTCACTCTTATTCCCCGACCCTGTCGGGTGTCTATGTCTCTTCTTCCTCGACCCTATCGGGTGATTCTAATTCTCCTTCCCAAACCTTGTCCGATGATTATAATTCCTCTTCTCCGACGGTGTCAGATGATTCTTATTATCCTCTTTCTACTCACTCCTCTTCACCCTTTCGGGGTCATTGCCCTTTTTCTTGCTATTTTCGAGGCTTTAGTCCGCCTTGATCCCAGCTAACCTTTACTTTTTCTGTATCTAGTTCCTTGTTATCAAGGTCTCTGCACCTTAACGAGGGAGTTCTAGCCCTCGTCTCTCTTCCTTTATATCCTTATTCGTCCAGTTTGATGTCTGCCGCTCCTCCGTATAGGGGAATCTTTGATCCTTTGCTATCCTCTCATCTTTGTCCTGTCACGTAAGGAATACAAAGCTCGTGCTGCTCAAAAGCTCGATGGTCAAGATCGCTTTAGGACGCTGGTTTCTGTTCCATGGATTTGCAAGGTATCGTCATTTTGTGTTATCATCGCTATTATCTCTCTTACTCCTGCACACGCTTATAATAATGCTATTCCTCAACATGGTTAAGTGGCTTTTAGAAATTTGCTTAGTTAAACTTAGTCAAATGAGTTTGCTTCTGCAGCATCCTTAGGCTGGTGATAGCTCCGTGCTGGGAGTCCAGTTCTTTCCCCGATCATTGAGGGTGACCTTTGAGCATGAGTTTTTCACGCACTTCACGGCAAGCCATAGCTGATTCCTCTAAGGCACACCGTTGCTGCTTTGGCCATACTTTGGGTATGCATAAAGGTCTTTTTCTCTTCTCTGCTCGGCTAAGTGTAGGGGCAAGAGATGGATGGATAAGATGACCAACCTAGGCGCTCTCCAATACGGGAGAGGTCTCAAATAGGGGCAGTCTTGACCCTCGAAAATGAGCTTTCACGCTAAATCTAGCCAGTAAAGGTTATGAACGAGAAGATCAATGCAAAATTATAAATCAAAGGCATGGCAAGAGTGGCAAAGCCCCGCGGGACGTCATGAGCCCGGTCATACGCGTGCCTAAGGGTCCTAAAAATTAAAGACACAAGGCCCCGTGCAACAGACCTATATCTTTGAGGGGTAGTGCCCTGGAAGGAATTCAAGTCTTGATGTCTCCCATCCTGCATGAAACTTATCTCTAATTTTTCTTCTGTTTCTCCCTCTTAGGCTGGGTTGTATCCCGGGTACGGCCTTAGTAGGGGCACCGTTCTTTAGAGGCGGTTGGTTGTGGTAAGCCACCCTCACATGCATGCCCTGCTCAAGGGAAGTCTTTAATGATAGGGGAGGGACGTCGATCCCTAGCCAGTAGTTCGAGCCTGTCTTTGGGTGTTGTGGATTACTATTTCAAAATCCAAAAAAATGAGATATTGTCAAAAATCCAAAAAAATGAGATATTGTCAAAAATCTAAAAAAAATGAGATATTGTCAAAAATCCAAAAAAAATGAAATATTGTTCAAAAAGAATCAAATATTTTTAAAATTCAAAAAAATCAAGAAAATTAAAAATTCTAAAAATATTTATCTTTTACATTTTATTTTGAGAACAGATACGTAATCTGTTTGCTAAGTGTGCAGGTTGCAGGTACTCAAGCTTTCCTTGCTCCATATTTTATTCTATCTGTCTCCTGTTTACATCTTCTGATCTGTTTTCTTCTTCAATCATATCTCTCGATCTATTCTGAAGCTTGTGTCCTTCTTAACTTTTATTTGCAATGATTATATCTATATGAGAGGGCTTTGTCTCACGACTATGAACCTGGCGGTTCTGCTTCATCTGATCTTGGGCTTTGATTGAAGGGCGTATTTGTCATGTCTTTTGTCCCGTCGTGTCCTTGTCACGTGTTTATGTCCCTCTGTGTCATCCCACGTATGTTATTTTGTTCCTCATCACGTGTTGTTAGTTGTCTTGCATATGTGGTTAGTCGTCCTTCTATATCTCGTGTGTTGTCCCAACCGTGTGGTCATCCCTCATGTTCTTGTCCCAACCGTGTGTTGTCCCACTGCATTGTTGTCTTGTCCCCCACGTTCATCTTGCATACGTGTGGTTTGTTCATGCCATTGCATATGTTCTTGTTCGTCTTGTTGTGTTGTTTTCCATTCGTTTGATCGTTATGTTATGTTGTGTTGTCGATCGTTCAGTTGAGCGTTATGTTATCGTCGTTATATTCATGCTTGTTCATCATGTTCATTCATATTGTTGTTGTCTTATTTGAAAATCCACAAAAAAATCAGAAAAAATCTAGAAAATTCAAAAAAATGCCGCTTCGCTTGGCAGGTAAGTCAGGTATGGCTCTCTATCCCTTCTCATTGTTACATTACTATATGATATATACACTATTATAGCCTCTCAAGGATCGGCTGGTTGACCGTGTGTTCTGGGATCTGATATTCCCCTTTAACAAAAATGATGATGATCTAGGAGCATACGGTTAATCGTTGGATAGGTCGCTCGGTTGAGTCGGGTGGGGGACGACGGACTCTATCTCGCACGTCGTGGTTGCAAGAAGACTCTTGACCCCGTCCTGGCTTAGTCTAGCAATACTATCCTTGAGTACTTTCTATTTTATCTTTCTTTGCATTCGTTTTGATGATTTCTTTATTTTAGCCCAGCATGCATCATGTCATTTTTTGAGCATTCATGTCTCGTGATCTGTTCAATGTTTCTCCTCAGCAATGGGTAATTGCATCTCAGTATTCTTGAATAAGAGATTCTACATTCCACTTTGAATTTGAACGATTTCTCTGATCTTCCCGCTCGGTCTGGTTGGCCAGCGTGATTCTTATCTGAATTTTATCTCAGTCTTATCTCTCCTTTTCCAGCTCCTATGATGTGTTTCCTGCCGACCCACTCATTGTCCGTGGATTGTGTCCCCGATGAGGTTGGTCGTGTTTCCTTTCCTCCCTTAGTTAGTTCTCCAGACATGTCTCATCCTTGTCAATCATTCCTTTTGGTTAGTTCGGCGTTTTCGAGAGAATTCCTGTCGATTGTTAGTTGTGATGGGTGTCTTTTTACCTTGATGCCCGCTTATCTGTTCTCTCCGCTTCATCTCCGCTTCATCTCCATTTCACGTCACTATCGCTTTCGCTCCATCTCCTTTCCATTTCACCTCCGCCCCGCTTTCGCTCATTCTCTTGCAAAGCGGACATCAAAGAGGGGCATCTGTTGACACCCATTTTTAGCCCACAAGTTACATCATTTCTCTTATTCATCATTTTTGATATCCCGAACTAGCCATTATTTTGGGGCCTTCCTTGGATGGATTTCGATCCATTTTTACTGTTCCCTATCCTTTGAGTCTTGGAGATCATGATTTCCTAGAGCCCTTGAGCTTATCTTATCAACTTCTGACTTCCAAGTCAGCTTACGGCCCATTTAGGTCGGCTTCCTTCAAGCATTCGGCTCTCTTTTGTTGCGCAGTCTTGAAGACGGTCCTTTTTCATCCTTTTTCATTCCTCTATTCAAAACGTTGTCTTCACCAAAGTTGTTCTTTTTTCAAATATCTACAACTTCTTCTTCTACGCCATTGGCCAGTTCTCCACTGATTTCAAGTTATTTGCATTTTTATGGAGTGTTGTGCTGTTCACCTGCGTCCCAGAATTTTCTCTCTGTTCTAGCCCCATTTTCTCCCTCTTCTGATCATTTTTGCAACTTACTTTTTTCATGAAAGTTGTTCCTCTCTCAGTTATCTACAATTTCTTCTTCTACCACTTTCGCTAGTTCTGCCCCGTTTGAGAGATACGCTTCAATTTCAAAGTCACGCACAGTCTGCCCAGAATTTTCCTCCATCGGTGTGAAGGTCTATTATTAGATCGTCACAGCCATGTGAAGGTCTATTATTAGACCGTCACAGCCCATGTAGTGGTCTATTATTAGACCGTCGGAGCACGTGTGACGGTCCTATGATAGACCGTCATAGCCAAACTTGTCCGAAATCACCCCGTTCGACCCCTAGAGCGTGGCGGTCCCACCCTTGGCCTCTAGAGCCTCTGACGGTCTTACGATAGACTGCTACGCAAACCGAGAGTCCAATTCGTGCTGGGGACTCCGCACCGTTTCTGTGCTCCGTGGCCCTCTTGCAGAGCCCATAACTTCTTGAATTCTACTCCGAATTGAGCACTGTTTGTTCCTATGGCTTCTCCTTGGTATTATCTTGAATTTGGTCCGAAGAACTCCAAATTTCATTGGCTATCTTGCTCAAAATCACGGACAAAAGTTGGGGATTTAGGTGTCCTGCTATAATACAAACTCTACTTTTTGGGTGACGGGGCCTCCTTCTAGAAGCCATATCTTCCAGATCCTTCCTCCGAATTGAGTTCCACTTGTTCCTACCTCTTATCCTTTGTATTATCTCGACATTGATCCATAGATCTCAAGATTTGGTGGACTCTATCTCTTAAACTTGTGGAGGAAAGTTGAGGATTTGGGCAGTTTTCTATATAAAGGGCCCTGTGCGAACTTCACTACGGGGGGCTCTTTCTTGGTTCGGGGCGAAGCCATGCTGCACCGCCGACATAATCCTTCGACCCTGGCTTGAAGAGGGAAGTATTGGCTTTTCATTCCATCCTTCTGGGCTTGATTTCATGGTCTATATTCTTAGTTCTCCTCTCCTCAAAATCATAAATCATCACAAAACACTGCACTTTCTGCTACACATGCGTTTTCCCCCGTTTTGCATCATCATTTTCTCTCTATTCTCTCAATCAAATCTTGTGATTTCAAATCCTATGCATGCACAACACACCCACCTATTACTTCCACTCTTCCACAGGGGTTAAAAATCTCCCCCCGGTGCGTTCTCCCTCAATTTCTACCCCTATTTTATCACTCCGGCATTGATACTACACATGCATGTTCTAATGGATTTTTTATCCTTGTTTTGGCTTTGTTTTGCAGGAGAGAATGAACACAACGTGAGGCCTTCTTCATCTAGCCGGCTGGAAGGAGAAGAGGTTTGAGTCCACAAGTTCCCCGCATCCCGTTCTTAAGCGCGATAAATTCTTCATATTTCCAAGGTTCATGGCGCCCTTTCCTTTATCTCTTCATCCCTTTGGCGTTGTTGCAACTTTGGCGGCGATCATGATACGTTTCCATGTCTATTTACCCTCCCTTTGTTCATACTTTCATGCCGGTTCATGCTTGTTCATGTGCATGCACACATAGTTAGTTTAAAGGGGCGGGATAGAACATAATAAAAGATCTACACCTGAGACTGCTAGTTATCCGAGATACAGATAGGATCTAGAAGGGGGGGTTGAATAGATCCTGTAAAGCCAAATTAAAATAGCACACTCAAAAATACTTTGGACACAAAAAACACTTGATATAAAATCTGAGATGGAAGGGTCGAAGCACACTCTCAGTACCTGGGTCTATTAAGACTATCCATGGATGAAGCCAAAATGATGGCAGACACTCAACACATAGAAGCGATCTATGCAGACATGAGACGATGATACACTAATATCGTCAAGCACTTAACGCACAGGGTTAGAAACATAGATTGGCTCCCAGTGCGCATACAACTGTTCAAAGGAGGCAGCCACAAAACATAGGGAATCACAAGCACAAGCGCACAGATAAACACCCAGATTTTTAGGTGGTTTGGCTCGACTCAAAGTCAGCATACGTCCACCCCTTGCTCACACCGAGCGAGGATTCCACTTGCACACGCAAGAAACCAAGCAGACTCAGTCTATAACAAAATTCTGCCACACAGCTTGAAATCCGAGGGTGACAAATCCCTCAACCAGATTCTGTAACCCACAGAATTAGCCCCCTAGCTCTGCCACCTACAAAACTAGAACCGGAGGACAACCTGTAATATCTCGGACCCTTCGGATCCTTCTTCTTGGGTCTCAGATTTATCTTCTCGGAGAATTTGTTCTCATTACGCCCGGAATTATTTTTCTGACATCTTTCGGGTTCGGATCTGTGCGTTTCGGATCAGTTTCGGATCGGAGGTCTCGGAATGTGTTCCACGATTTCCGCGTGTTTTTCTCCGGCAAACCTATGGAACCCCATAGCTGGTGAACCGAGTCGTTCACCTACTCCGAGATGGTACCGGTGCGACCGACGTGTTCCGAGGATCGCGAAAATATATTTGTCTATTTTTTCGTATTTTTGGAAAATTCAGA
Source organism: Amorphophallus konjac (assembly GCA_022559845.1). NCBI lineage: Eukaryota > Viridiplantae > Streptophyta > Magnoliopsida > Alismatales > Araceae > Amorphophallus > Amorphophallus konjac. The sequence continues at coordinate 383,466,972 of CM040123.1, forward strand.
TTTTCTATATAAACCCCGTTTCCCTTTTTCTTTCTCCACCTTTTCCTCTTTCTTCTTCTTCCTCCCTTCTCTCCCGTGAGCGCACCACCATGACCGCCCCCCCCCTCTTCCGGTGACGGCCCCGGCGACCTCCCCTCCGGCTATAGACGACGGCGAGGTGACGGCGTGGCGATCCTGGCGGCGTTCGACGCTCGGTGAGATCGTGGGAGCTCGCGAAGTTTCAAGCGAGTTTTTGAAGATTGGCGGCCATCCGTCGAGTTTCAGGTGATTCCGAGGTAGGGTGACAACCCTTAGCTCGGCATTTACCTTCCCCGTGATTTCTAGGCCGAGATGAGGTCAAGAGAGGGCTATTTTGAGTCGAGAAGGGAAAATCATGTTTTGGGGATCGAGTGCCTGATCTAGCATTTTAATCCACCATTTTGTGGCTTGTGGGCATCAAAAGATGCATTGGGAGCTTGGGAACAAGTTTCCCTTTTGTTTCACCTTCACCCGGGGGTGAATGGGGCGTGGAATGGTGATTTTGGGATTTTTCACCCATTTCAGGTTTCTGGAAGGCTGGTGGTCCTTCCAGTGACCGCTTGATGGGAATCAACGTCGAACACTGACTTTTATTTTTACACTTGTGTCCTTTTAGTTTACTTTTATATCCTTGGAAAAGTATGTACGCAATTGTAAGGCTTTATAAAGCCACTTTGTCATTCCCTAGGATGCTTTGGGTTTTTGTGTAAAATGTCTGTAGGTCCAGCAAGGGGGCCCTCACCCCTTCCCCATTGGTCCACCTAAGCCATGTGGGGCTGGTCAACCATCCTAGGTGGCCATCTAGAAGGTTTGACAAGTCAATTGACACATGGGGGAGACAAGTGGATTAAAATTTCAAAGGTAGGTTACCTACCTCACCTACCAAGTCAAGGGGCGCCCCCCCCCCCCATTTTTTGGTCCAAATTTAATTTTTGAAAAAAATGTATTAGATCTAATTAGTTCAATACCTTGTATACCCCTCCCCAATTTAGATCTGAGGGCATTAGTGGTCATTTTCCATTTATTATATATTGCTTGTAATTTCCATTTGTTGGAATTAATGAAGTGAAAATTGGCATTTGCCTCCAAGGAAGGGTGCGCCCCTCTCTCCTCTCTCCCTGGTTCTTCTTTCACCTCCAGCCCTCAAGGGTGCGAAGCCCCTTCTCCTTAGCCCCTTTGAGTTCTCTTTATGCTGCCGCCGCCGCCGCCATCGCACCGCCGTCACGCCGTCACCACCGTCATCGAAGTTCTGTCTTCATCAGGATAGAACATCTCCTCCGAAATTGTATCTCTGGTTCTTGTTGTCTGATTGAGCCCTAATTTTGAGAGTTTGTTCTATCCATCTCCCCTAACCTCCAGTTAAAATTTCGTGTCATTTGGAGTGCATTTGATAATTTTCTCATATTTTCGGTTGCCCTCTCAGTAATCTGGCCTTTTGCAGATCTACGGGACATAGTCTCCTCTTTGCAATTTCCCCTCCCACATAGAAAATTTTAGAAACTCCACACAAATTCCCTAGTGTTCCTCACGTATACCCCCTTCCACCATAATTTTCTTTGAGTCAAAAAAAATCATTGAGCCCTCGGTCAAAGGTCTGTTTCAGGCAGATTCATCTTTGCCCTGTGTGTCTGTCAGTCCGGATCAGAAAAAAAAGACAGTTTACAGTCATTTTTATTTTTAATCCATTTTTTGGATGGTCAAAAAATATATATGTTGTATATCTCTAAGTCCTCTAACCATCGGTACCTATTGTGCATCAATCCGATATCGGATCTGGTCGTAGGAATTCTTTTTGTGAAGGTGTGCAGAGCAGATCCGAGTTCAGCCAGCACAACTCAGTCCGGGAGAAAATTCAGAAATAAATATCAAAGGTCAACTTCAGCAACCGCCCCTTCAGAGAGTCGATCAGGGACATCCCGCCATCGTCCCAGCCAATCGGCGCCTCCCAAAGATCTCAGGAAGGCAGCGTTCCTTTGGAAACCGTTGCTTGCTGTCTAGTGAGTCAGCAACCGAGTTGGCGCAGCACCGAGTTGGAATAGTGCCGAGTCGGACCAGCAGGCCGAGTTCGTGCCGTAGCACCTCAAAATTGCTGCCCGTCAACCCAGGGTCAGTCCTCTCGGGCTCCACTTGTAGCCCTTTACCTCCCTGCGTGGAGTGGGCAATAGATTTCACTGTTGTAATTAACTTTTACCGTTGTTACCGGGAGTTACCGTACTTGGCAGGGAACGTCTTCCCCACGCCCGGAGCGTGGAGGTACACTCGCTACCCTCCTCGTAGGCATTACTTTACTCGTATATTTTTGTATATGCCGTTGCATGAGGGATAGATTATCTAGCTTGTTATCATTTTATCACCGCTGTGAGAGCGAGAGCGAGTGACCGTCTCGTGACTCGACCCGAGTTAACGCGGAAAGGCCGATACCCGAGACTCACTGCCGGTTTCTCAACCGCGCACGGTCCCACGTCTTCCCTTGCTAGGGATGACCGCGAGCTAGAGTCCCATGTCATGTGTCCGTCCCGCATCACGCTACTTCCTTTAGCGGTCGCCTTATGACCATTTTTTGTGCCCCAGATGTGGGTTGGGCCTGGCGGTCACCCGATAGACTGCTAGTGCCCAAGTGGCGGCCTATCGGCCGACCGCTAGCCGAGTTGGCCGGTGTGGCCTTCGAGGCGATTTCACAGTTGGGTTTTTTGACCGTTGGAGGCCCTGGGATTTGGCGGTCGCAGGGACGACCGTTTTATTCCCTTTGGCGGCCCAAGGTAGGGCCATTTTCGCCTCCATAGCCCGTGGCGTGGCGGCCCATTAGAAGACTGCCTACTTCTTGTGGCAGTTCAGCGATAGACTGCTAGCCACTGTGGCGGCCCAAAGGTGGACTGCCAGTAGTTTACGTCCGACCGGAGTTATGTTTTGCCGATTCGAGTCCCGGGTGAGTGGACGTCGATCCACGTGCTGACCCGTGGTCAGACTGATGCTGGGCATCATGTAGGGGCCACATGTTAGGGTGCCGTGGGATCCCGGGAGGTGGTGTTCTCAGCTTGTGTCACCGTGAGTCGGTGTCGGTGCAAGGGGCAGTCCTTGTACTTTTTCGGTTCAGACGTTGCTTTCCGTTGACTAGAGAGTCTACTCCTTCAGTGACCCTCCACTAGTCGTAGCCTTCCGACATGCGAGTGGTCCCACTAGGGAGTGGTGGCGAGGCTACCCCAAGAGACGATTTTTAGACTGGTTTCCGTAGGGCCCCACGTTTGATGCCAGACTCCGGCTGAGGGGAAAACCAGTCAGAGGGCCAGACCTAGGACGTATGGTCTGTGTGTGCACACGTGGTTGGGGGGCAGTTGGACCCGCGCTGACGAGCGCGACCCCAGCTAGTCACTTGTTCTGTGGTTACTTGTACGGTGTCTCAGTTCCTGCTAGGCCGGAGGGAGACACCCGAGGCGCTGTCTAAGCCATGTTTGGATGCATCCGGTCTTGCTTCTAGTTGTTGGTACTACTGTCTTTGTGTGGTAGCTACTCTTGGATTTTTGACGAGTTGTCTTGGTTTTTGTGCCATGCGTTCGATACTAGATGTAGCAGAGCTTTCCCGTTTATTTATTCCTGTAGCTCCCCGTTCTACGTCTTGCTAGTAGTAGCTTGTAGCTGCTTTCCGCGCGATTTCTCGGTTTACGAGGTGGGGACCAGATAATCCCTACTGAGCCTTTTGTTATGAGGCTCATTCCCTACCTATTTTCACCATGTTTCAGGTGAGACGAGGCTTCAGGGGAGCGCTTCCGAGGCTCCACGTGGTTCAGGTGCCCAAGGTTAGTCGCCAGTTGCCAGTTCCGGGGTATGCCCCGTTTAGTTGTACCTTACTTTCTGCGTTGTACTAGTTGTGGACTACTGTTATATTTTTAGGCTGTTGTTATATTGTGGACCATGTAATTTGCTTAATGTTAATCATTAATTTCCTGCTTATCCATATTAATTGTGTAGTTCTGTAATTATTTTAGATTCTTGTGTATCTCCACACCATCCCTTTAACCCTTCCGAGTCTTCGGGCTCATGGGTGGCGGTTTGAGATTCAAGATATCGGGCCTTCCCAGCATTCGGATCTCGGGTCTTTACAGCTGGTATCAGAGCTGTGGTTGTGGATATATATAAGAATTATAAATAATTGCAGTGGTCCACTAGTCCACAATGATGATGTACAATCGACACTGGCTTAGGGCATCGTGTGTTTTATTGATTTCACCGTTTTCCTTGTCTTCTATCTTTTTGCAGTAGGCGAGTATGGCGCCGAGGCAGAGGACTCGCTCTCAGTAGGGACAATCGACAGGGGAGCAGGAGGAGCAGAGCAGAGTGCAACCAGCTACCACCCAGGCAGGGGATGCAATGAGAGTTCTGGGGTAGAGGATTTCTTTCGGGGCATGTTTCAGTGCATGACTCAGCAGCTCAAAGGAGATGCCGGTGAGGGCTCGTCGTCCAGGGGTGGACCCAGTCGTGCAGTGCGGGACTTCTTGCAGTTCCATCCACCCTACTATGGCGGCCAGCCAGACCCGAATGTGGCTGAGGTTGGCTTGATGAGATGCAGAGAGTGTTCAGTTCCACGCGCTGTGCCGAGGAGGACATGGTGATGTTGGCTTGCACCCAGTTGCAGGGTACGGCTCGATCTTGGTGGTCTTCAAAGTGGAAGACGTCCTTTCAGTCACGTTACCTCCAGCTGATCGTGTGGAAGGACTTCGTTACGGTCTTTGAGCGTACTTACTGCCCATCTTATGTCGGTACGCAGAAGATGCGTCAGTTCCTGGAGCTGGTACAGGGCGACATGTCAGTGTTGTAATACTAGGCTCGGTTTGTTGAGTTAGGCCGTTATGCGCCCCACATCATGGAGCATGAGGGGTTGAAGACCGAGTAGTTTGTTCAGGATTTGAGGCAGGATCTGAGGCACCTCTTGATGGCAAACGCCACTACTGATTTGGAGATAGCTTCTCGTGTGGCGGCATTTTTGGAGCTGGATATGCAGAAGATCCGAGGACAGGGAGGCCAGGGGTAGTCCTAGTCAGGCCACAGTCAGCAGACGGCTACCCAGTAGCAGAGTACCTTCCAGCACGCTATGGGTATTTCAGGAGGGTCGGCTCCAGCAATGTCTACGGTAGGATCTGAGTCTTTTGGCTCCAAGGTCAAGAAGTTTTTCAAGAAAGGTTTCTATAAGAAGCGCAAGGATCAGAGGCAGGCGTCTTCGAGCAGTGTGCAGCAGCCGATTCCCTATCAGCGTTAGGGATCAGTTGGTGGATCGCGGGGGCCGTGTCCTCGATGTGACGAGTCGCATCCAGGCAGGCAGTGCACGGCGCTAGTGATTTTTTTCAGGTGTGACCAGCCAAGGCACATGGCGCATGACTGTCCTCAGAGGCCACAGTAGTAGCAGTATCCTCAGCAGCAGAGGCTGCAGTAGCAGCAGTATCCCCAGCAGCAGAGGCCGCAGTAGCAGCAGCATCAGCAGCAGGGGCAGTATCCGCCACTACCCAGGTCAGCGAGTGTGCGGGGCAGGCAGAGGTCCCGAGGCCAGATTACACACATGACCAGGGCAGAGGCAGAGACGTCGCAGCTTGTGGAAGGTACCATTCTAATTTTAGGTTGTGCGGCCCGAGTTTTGTTTGATTCTGGCACGTAGTATTCATTTATTTCGGAAGGTTTCACGCTGAGTATTGAGGAGCTGGTGACCCAGTTGTCCTGTGATTTGGCAGTGGAGTTGCCTTTTGGTGATTTTATGATCACTCCGTATTGTTTTGAGGAGGTTCCTGTGTGGGTGGAAGGGCGGAGTTTGTCGGCCAGGCTTTATGCGTTGCCACTTCAGGACTTTGATGTGATTTTGGGCATGGATTGACTCGAGGCCCATCATGCCTTGGTGGATTGTGGCTCGAAGAAGGTTTACTTCCGACGACTTCGAGGACCCACCTTCTATTTCCAAAGTATTAGGTATTCCTCTTCCCGCTTTCTTATTTCGGCTATTAGGGCTCGTCATTTGCTTGATGCAGGTTGTCAGGGTCTTCTCGCTTCTGTGGTCGTGGTGGACTAGTCGGAGCTGGATGTGGAGGACATTCCGGTGGTGTGCGAGTTTCCCGATGTTTTTCCCGAGGACCTATTTGGATTGCCTCCCTAGCGGGAGATTGATTTTATGATCGAGATTGTGCCTGGTACGGGGCCTCTGTCGAAGGCTCCTTATCGCATGGCTCCCGCTGAGTTGAGGGAGTTGAGGGCGCAATTGTAGGAGTTGCTTGCCAAGGGGTATATTCGTCCTAGTTTTTCCCATTGGGGTGCACTAGTGTTGCTTGTAAAGAAGAAGGATGGTAGTCTGAGGTTGTGCATTGACTACCGGCAGGTGAATGAGGTGACCGTTAAGAACAAGTATCCGTTGCCGCGGATTGATGATTTGTTCGACAAGCTTCAGTCTACTCGAGTGTTCTCGTGGATTGATTTGCAGTCCGATTATTATCAGTTGTAGATTCGAGAGTCTGATGTGGAGAAGACTGCGTTCAGCTTGAGATATGGGCATTATGAGTTTCTGGTGATGCCATTTGGGCTCACCAATGCCCCCGCAGCGTTCATGGATTTGATGCAGAGGGTGTTCCGTCCCTACTTGGATCAGTTCGTGGTCGTGTTTATGGATGACATCCTTGTATATTCACAGTCTGCAGAGCAGCATGCGTATCATTTGAGGGTTGTGTTGCAGACTTTGCGAGATCACCAGTTGTATGCTAAGCTTAGCAAGTGCGAGTTTTGGCTTCGTGAGGTGCACTTTTTGGAGCACGTGATTTCTGGTGATGGTATTTCTGTGGATCCAGCCAAGGTCAAGGCAGTGATGCAGTGGCCGAGGCTGAGGTCCACGACGGAGATTCGGAGTTTCTTGGGACTTGCAGGTTATTACAGGAGATTCATTCAGGATTTCGCTCGTATTGTAGCCCCGATGACTAGACTTACACGGAAGGATGTGCCGTTTGTCTAGACTAGTGAGTGTGAGCAGAGCTTTATGGAGCTGAAGAGGTTGCTCACCTCGGCCCGGTGTTGGTGTTATGATGTGACACGACCCCTCGGACCTAGATTTGCAAGCAATCGAACCGAACGGCGGACCCACTCAAGCGGATTCACCCGCGTCGCGCACACCCGGGTCCGTAGGTGGACCGGCGATAGTGGTGAGGGTCCGAGGATGGACCTTGCCTTTCTGGGGATTTGACTAGCTTGGGCTGAACCCCTAAGGGCCTGGGATGCCCAATTTCGTGGGCGGCCAGCACGCCAAGGGCGTGGGTTGTAGTGGCTCTCTCACAACTCACTCCGCGGAGGCACTCAATTAGATGGCAATTTGAGATCGGGCGCTCGCCTCACCGCCGACGGGCAACTAGAAACGATACTAAGACAAGCAATGGTAAAACCAGAAGAGGATGGGGGCTCAAAGCTCACCTGATCGGTGTGAAGACACTGATCCCGGTCGGAGATGAGGGCGAGCGGGGAAGCGTGGGCTACCCGCACGCCGCGCCGATGATGCTTCAGCCGACGACCTGCTAGTACACAACTACTCCTCACGTAGGAGGGTGATCGTGGGGTGGGGAAAATAGAGGTTACATTCAAACACTACCTCCACGCAGGGAGGGGCGCTAAGCCGGCCAGGCGGGGAAGGCAAACTAGCTAAGGAGGTAGCCGATTGATCCCACCGTCGGTTCTGCCTGCCTGTTCTGCCCGCTGACAGGTACTCACTGTTGAATGTCCTGCGGATGCTCTTGAACTCACAAACTGACGAAACCAGCGCCGAAACGTCGCTGACAGACCCAGGCACGTCTGTGAATTTTTGTGAGTGGGTCCGAAGTCATCACCAGCAGGGCGGGCTCTGGAACAGGGTCCCTGCGATCAGGCTCAGACTGCTCCCAGGGTACAACAGCAGATGGACGAAGCCACCACACCCTCTCCCGAAGTCCAATGATGCGGGACCAAGTCGAGGACGACCGTGGACGAGTCTTCTCCGAGCAGCAACCAATCTGGGCATGAGTCGATGTCGGGGAAGAGAGAGAGAGCCCGTTGAGTGGGGAGGTGTCGGGTCAGGTCCTGAGTGGCCTGATCTGCGCACCAGGGGAAGAAAAATTGGAAAACATTCCTTCGGATGCCAAACGGGATGCCGTCTTCTGCTGATGGAAGTAGATTGGATGTAGAAGACCTTGGCCAAGCGGCGTCTTCAGAAGTGATGGGGTGTGACCGTGGGAGCTTCTGTACTGCCGCTCTAGTCCTGGTTCAGGTCCCGGTTGCGCAGTCAGACGAGAACGAACCCTCCGGACAGCAGGGATGTCGGATGCTGGCGAGACCACCTCGGCTGCGAAGCTATCTTGACGAACTTTCCGTCAATGTATGGTACGCCTCCAGAAGATGCCAAATGACCTTGGGGCAGGTTCTGCAAGTCGGGATCCAACTGCTACCTGCGAACTGAGATGGATAGGGTGATGAAAGGTGATGGGAGACGGAGTAGATGGGGTGGGAAATGGGGTGGATGGGTGTGGGGGTGACACCTGACTATGTGGGGGTCTGTTAGGGGGTGATTCAAGGTGTGGGAGGGGCAGAAAGGGGGCTGGGAGGTGGTCTAGCAAGTAGAGGAAGGGGGAGCTGCGAATTTGGGTTGGGAAGGGGAGAGGGAGGAGAGATCTCTCCTTTGGTTTGAATGTGGGGTTAATGGAGGGGTTAATGGTGGCCTAGGGAATGGGAAGGGTTTCCTTGGGGAGGGGAAGGGGTGGCTTGGGAAAAGGATTGGTTGCTTGGGAAGAGGAAGGGTTGCTTGGGAGAATGGAGAGGTGCCTAGGAGAAGGGGATTCCACCTAGGGGTTGGAGGGGAATTGAATGGGAGGTATGGGGAAGGGGGAGGGGTCTTAATGAGAGGTGAATGGGGAGGAGAGAGAGTGAATTTCGAATTTTGGGGTGGGGATGAGAGAGAATGGGGTTCGCCCCCTTTAGAGAGAGAGAGAGAAATAGAGAGAGAGAGATAGCTAGAGAGAGGGAAACACACTTCTTTGTGGATTTTTAACTCAAATATTCATTCATTCATTAGCTTCCAAATGAGAGATTGGGGTCCTATTTATAGGAATCCCACATTTTCACATAAGTCCCTGACTTTTGGACTACTAACACTTAACCAAGGGGAAGGGGGTGCCCCTGGGCCTGGCCCATATAAATGGGCCCATTAACCAACATAATGGCTCTAGACTTAGGTAAATAGCCACCTAACCTAGGTATTGGACTCAAATAAAAGGAAAAGTACATGATAAGAAAATGAAAATTACAACATATGACTCGAAATATAGTGGCAAACAAGATGTGGCATAGTTGGCGAGCATCGGGATCCTCGATCAAATGAAATTGCTGGTGATGTCCTCATCATGTTACCTTCTGGATCAGGAGGTTTTGTGTTGTGTACAGATGCTTTCGGGGTCGGGTTGGGTGCTGTGCTGATGCAGCACGGTAGAGTGATGACTTATGCATCGCAGCATTTGAAGCCACATGAGGAGAACTACCCTACCCATGACCTTGAGTTGGCGGCTTTGATCATTGCATTAAAGATTTGAAGGCATTATCTATACGGTGAGAAGTTCGAGGTGTTCACAGACCATCAGAGTTTGAGGTATGTGTTCACTCAGAAGGACCTTAACCTCAGGCAGAGGCGATGGATGGAGTATATGAAGGATTATGACTTCACCCTGTCTTATCAGCCGGGAAGGATGAATGTCGTTGCCGATGCCTTGAGTAGGAAGGTTGTGGTCAGCGCGATGATGATGAGGAAGTGGAGGCTCTGGGAACAGGTGCCAGCTGTGACATTTAGGCTCAAGATTCCTCAAGAGCCGGGGTCAGCTGTTCTTGCGAGCTTGACTGTCACACCCGCCATTCGTTGTCAGGTGACAGATGCTCAGCGTGTAGACCATGAGTTACCCCGGATTTTGGCTTTGGCTGATGTGGAGTTCGGTGAGGACGGAGCTATGAGATTCCGTGGTAGGCTATACGTCCTGACCGAGGAGCAGGTGAGGCGTGCGGTGTTACTAGAGGCTCATGGGAGTAGGTACACCAGTGCACCCAGGAGCGATGAAGATTATCGGAACTTGAAGAGACAGTTCTGGTGGCCTGGCATGAAGAGAGATATTACCGAGTTTGTGGCCATGTGCCTTACCTGTCAGCAGGTGAAGGCGGAGCATCATCGACCAGAAGGTACGCTTCAGCCCTTGGAGGTTCCCGAGTGGAAATGGGACCACGTGACCACTGATTTTGTGGTGGGATTGCCGAGGACTCCTAGTGGGCAGGATAGTATTTGGTTACTGGTGGATAGGCTAACGAAGACGGCTCGGTTGTTACCGGTCAAAGTTAGCTGGAGTGTACCCAAGTTGGCTCGTCTTTACGTGGAGCGGATCATACCTTTGCATGTGATTCCCATTTCCATTGTGTCAGATCGAGATCCACGTTTCACTTTTGGATTCTGGAGGAGTTTCCAGCGAGCTCTTGGCACTGAGCTAGCTTTTAGGTCAGCGTATCATCCTCAGTTAGATGGTCAGTCGGAGAGGACCATTCAGATGTTGGAGGATATGTTGAGATCGTGTTACTTGGAATGGCAGGGGAGTTGGATTCACCACCTACCATTAGTGGAGTTTGCCTATAACAACAACTATCATTCGAGCATTGGGATGGCTCCTTATGAGGCGTTGTACGGGCGACCATGTCTGACTCCGCTCGATTGGTTTGAGGTTTGTGAGCGTGTCATGATGGGACCAGAGCTGGTGCAGCAGTGTGTGAATGTGGTGCATCTGGTCCGTCAGAGCATGTTGGCGGCACAGAGTTAGCAGAAGAGCTATGCCGATCGGAGAAGGCAACCACTCAGTTTCACGGTCGGTGACCGAGTATTTTTGAGGGTTTCTCCCATGAAGGGAGTGATGTGATTTAGACATCGTGGGAAGTTGAGTCCCCGCTATGTTGGCCCTTTCCACATTGTTGAGCGCATTGGCGAGGTTGCGTATCAATTGCAGCTTCCTCAGGGGTTATCTTCTGTGCATGATGTGTTTCATGTTTCGATGTTGAGGAAATATATGCCCGATGCCTCTCATGTTTTAGAGGATTCCATTTTGCCCGAGGTGACTCCCGATCTGTCACTATCAGAGTTCCCCATCCGTATAGAGGATCGGCGAGATCAGCACCTGCGGAACAAGGTTATTCCCTTGGTCAAGGTTGTGTGCCAGCGACACTCCGGCGGAGAAGCATCTTGGGAGCGTGAGGACAAGATGCGTCAGCAGTTCCCTTATCTCTTCGGGTGAGTTTTTCTCTTTCTTTTCCCCCGTGCTTTATTTTAAATTTCAAGGATGAAATTTATTTAAGGGGGGAGGGCTGTAATATCCCAGACACTTCAGATCCTTCTTCTTGGGTCTCGGATTTATCTTCTCAGATAATTTGTTCTCATTACGCCCGGAATTATTTTTCGGACATCTTTCGAGTTCGGATCCATGCGTTTCGGATCAGTTTCAGAGGTCCCGGAACGTGTTCCGTGGTTTCCACGTGTTTTTCTCCGACAAACCTATGGAACCCCGTAGCGGGCGAACCGAGTCGTTCACCTACTCCGGGATGGTACTGGTGCGACCGGCGTGTTCCGAGGATCGTAAAAATATATTTTTTTATTTTTTTTTGTATTTTTCAAAAAATCTGAATTTTCTATATAAACTCCATTTTCCTTTTTCTTTTTCCACCTTTTCTTCTTTCTTCTTCTTCCTCCCTTCTCTCCCGTGAGCGTACCACCGTGACCGCCCCCCCTCTTCCGGTGACCGCCCCGACGACCTCCCCTCCGGCTGCAGACGGCGGCGAGGCGACGGCGTGGTGGCAAGGGTAGCGGCGTGGCGATCCCGACTGCGTTCGGCACTTGATGAGATCGTGGGAGCTCGCGAAGTTTCAAGCGGGTTTTTGAAGATTGGTGGCGATCCGTCGCGTTTCGGGCGATTCCGAGGTAGGGTGACGATCCTTAGCTTGGCATTTACCTTCCCCGTGATTTCTAGGCCGAGGCGAGGTTGAGAGAGGGCTATTTTGAGCTAGGAAGGGAAAATCATGTTTTGGGGATCGAGTGCCCAATCTAGCGTTTTAATCCGCCATTTTGTGATTTGTGGGCATCAAAAGATGCATTGGGAGCTTGGGAACAAGTTTCCCTTTTGTTTCCCCTTCACCCGGGGGTGAATGGGGTGTGGAATGGTGATTTTGGGGTTTTTCACCATTTCCGAGTTTCTGGAAGGCTGGCGGTCCTTCCAGTGACCGCTACTTCCTTTAGTGGTCGCCTTACGACCATTTTTTTGCGTCCCGGATGTGGGTTGGGCCTGGCGGTCACCCGATAGACCGCTAGTGCCCAAGTGGCGGCCTATCGGCCTACCGCTAGCCGAGTTGGCTGGCGTGGCCTTCGAGGCATTTTGACTGTTAGGTTTTTTGACCGTTGGAGGCCCTGGGATTTGGCGGTCGTAGGGACGATCGTTTTATTCCCTTTGGCGGCCCAAGGTAGGGCCATTTTCACCTCCATAGCCCGTGGCATGACAGCCCATTAGGAGACCGCCTACTTCTTGTGGCGGTTCAGCGATAGACCGCTAGCCACTGTGGCGGCCCAAAGGCGGACCGCCATCGGGTTATGCCCGACCGGAGTTATGTTTTGCCGATTCGAGTCCCGGGTGAGTGGACCTCGATCCACGTGCTGACCCATGATCTGACTGATGCTGGGCATCATGTAGGGGCCACATGTTAGGGTGCCGTGGGATCCTGGGAGGTGGTGTTCTCGGCTTGTGTCACCGTGAGTCGGTGTCGGTGCGAGGGGCAGTCCTTGTACTTGTCCGGTTCAGACGTTACTTTCTGTTGACTAGAGAGTCTACTCCTTCAGTGACCCTCCACTAGTCGTACCCTTCCGACACGCGAGTGGTCCCACCAGGGAGTGGTGGCGAGGCTATCCCGAGAGACGGTTTTTAGACTGGTTTCCATAGGGCCCCATGTTTGACGCCAGAGTCCGGCTGAGGGGAAAACCAGTCAGAGGGCCAAAGCTAGAACGTATGGTCTATGTGTGTACACGTGGATGGGGGCAGTTGGACCCGCGCTGACGAGCACGCCCCCAGCTAGTCACTTGTGAAGTCCTGCGATCAATGACACCCAAGAGGGGGGGTTGAATTGGGTGATTACAGATTTTAACAATTTTTAAAAGATTTGAAACAAGTATTAAGAACAAGCAACAAACAAGAATAGATCTGATGGATTACAAAATGAGTCTAGCTAAATCAACCCCTACAGTAGTTCTTTGGTACCAAGCGGAGTCAGGAATCCAAAGATTCACTCACACAAGGTATTTTCCTCCCGACAGTATTGACCGTATCGATCAGAAGCTACCTTTTAATATACCAGAGATCTCTCGTAAGGAGGTTAATAAAGTTAGATCTAAACAAAGGAACTATATGATAACACAATATGCAAACGAGCTAGAACATAATTGGAGGTAGGAGATAAGGAGGAAACCACGCAGAACATCACGATTTTTAGGTGGTTCGGATGCAACAACTGCAACCTACGTCCACCCCTCACTGACCGTGAGGATCCACACACTATCTTGTAGAAGGTTATAAGATCAAGGCACACACACACACTCGTGTGAGTTCAGAACTCTCACGAAGGTGCACAAGCACCAAATCACAAAGAGATGTGAATAAGAAAATGCACACACACGCACTTACGGATCTACGTAGATCCACACACACAGATGTTTGAATATTACAAGAACTCAAAATTAAAGCCCAGCAAGAATGGAATGAGAAAATAGAAAATGAAGACACAAATTCAAGCTCCCCCTTAGTGGATGAAGATGGTATTTGATGAAGCTAGCTTCCCCCTCGATCTACACTTCAATGGCCTTCAAATCAACTTGAGAAGCTTGCACTTGGATGAAGAACTTCTTGCTCGAAGCACTATTCATGGAGCTACAGTGCACCCCTTCTTCTCCTTTGATGGCCTCCCTTGATCTTGCTTCAATCAATTAGGTTTCTGACCCCAATGAGATCATTTATAGATCTTGGGTGGTCAAGGGACATGCCACAGACCAGATCCACAAATCATGGTGAAATTGGTGGCTTTTGGATTAAACAACTCCAAGGATAAAGACTTTCCATGTTGAGAACAAAAAGTCAAAAACAGGGTCTTTTCGAAGCTGGCGGTCGACCTGTGCACAGGGGCGGTCGATCGGAATTTTTTAGAAACTAGCCCGTTGGTTGCTGGGAAAACCGGTCGACCGCTAGAAGCTGGCGGTCGACCACTGGCTAGGGTTCTTGTAAAAAATAAAAGGTTAGTCAATGCAATATAATACATGAACGAATCAGTTTATGGCTACCTTGTTCCAATCAAGGTGAGTGGGTTTAAGCTTAGCCTGGGTGATTTAGAAACCAAAACATGGATTTATGCGTTTGGAAGGGTTTAATCAATTAAGCATAATACATGGTGAAGTAGGCTTTGAATGCATGTTAAATTCGAACTTGATTGTTGAAACATAGCACGTGAGAAAACATATAACCTGGGTTTTGTTATCATCAAAATCACTTGGATATACTCAACAATCTCCTCCTTTTTGATGATGACAAAACTGAAGGGGTTTTGAAATACATGAACGTGCCTTTGAGCAATGTTTGAAAGTTGAGATCAAGGTTCGAAAACAAAGCATTTTACTCACATCCCGTTACGCCAGCGGACACAAACCATTCAATATTTATTTGCCAATTAGAAAGGAAATGAGATATAGGAGCCAACCATTTGAGATCAAACACCAGTTGCATTCAATTCATCATTTCATTACAAGGTACATTAGTGCAAGAGTGAATGCACGACTCTAGACTCAAGAGACTAAACAAATGCATAAAACAGACTCATGATTCTAACATGATCAAACATGCAAACATACAACCACACACGGACTTTCATAAATATATAAAGCCCTACACTACTACTTCTCCCCCTTTGGCATCATTAACAGGGGATAGGATAGACGAAGGGGGACCCAAGTTACATAAGATCAAAGGACAGCAAGCTAGAGGTAGAAGAAAGGAAAAATCCTAATGGTGCATCTGTAGGTGGCTAATCCTCTGGAGGAGGGGGCTAGTGACCCGAATACGGCCAATGGCGAGGTCACGAGTGGCATCACGACGAGCCAAGCTAAGAAGTGTATTATTCATGATATGGAAGGACTGGCTAGAATCAGCAACACTGTTGGTGAGGCTAGTCATATGAGTGGTGAGGGTGGCCATATGAGTGGAGAGAGTATCCAGAGCAGTGGAGAAGGAATCCATGCGACCTGACATGGTGTCAATCACATGGCCCATGGTGTCAACGCGATCCCCGAAGGCAGAAAGTCCCTCCCCAAAAGTATCCACCCGAGTCTCTAGCCCAGAGAACCGCCTATCAAAAATCTCGTAGTCTACCCAAGAAGGCCGTGTGTCTTCCTGAGTGGAGGACTCTCCATGATGAAACTGAGGTGGAGGAGGCATCTCCGGATCCATATGCTGCGGTGATGGTGGAGGAGGCAGCTCCTTGGCCTGAACTGGAGGGCGAACATCCCGTTGATCCTGCTGCTATTCTTGTTCCTGCTCATCCTTACTATCAAAGTCGTCCCCATAAGTAGGCACATCCCGACGTAGCTCACCATCGAGACCATAGTAATATCCCATATCTATGCAGATCTTATGCTTATTGTAGATATCATCCTGGCAAACATAGATAAACTGTTCTTCTACTAAATTAATCCCAGCATGAATGAACACCCCGGTCAACAGTGAAGCATTCAGCAAAAATCACCACAGATTTGTTCGGCAAGCTCCAATGAGGGTCGTCATGAGGTGACTATTGGCACTCAAAATATATCCAACGACGATCAAGCCTCAAAGACAAATGATGCGGCCTGCTGAAGCAAAGAAGCCAAAAGAGATCAATACACTGAAGCCTTCTCAGGCTACCAGAGCCTCAGGTCACCTAGTAGGAACGCCGGGGACTTCACCTCAGGGGGATCAAGAAGAATATACCACCAGCCGGCAGTGTCATCAAGACTGCCCAATTAACCGGTATCAACTCGATCGTACCGCGCAGACAATATCCATCGTTCGACCAAGGATGAGAATGCATCCGTCATCCCGAGGTGATAGAACGCCCTTGGCCCCTCAGAATAGGGGACCGAAGGCTCTGTCAGTAGAAGATCCCGATGACCCGGCATGGGTACGGCTTCTCAGCATATTAGATCCATTAGTGACCAAATGATCGCCCAGTCAAGGCAAAAGCACCCTGGATGGTATTCCACCTCCCAAGAAAGCTTTGAGCACAGGTCAGCCCAAGCCGGCAGCACGAACTAGAGCGCCGAAAGCCGTGTCAACGGAAAACCCACGTGTTCAAACTGAAGATGCACGAGGTTCCGAAGAAGGTTGCATGTCGACCCGGGGCCTTCGTCCGGACTTCTCACCAAGGTTTTGCAAGACCATGGCTAGATGAATGGTCACGGTGACTCCCGAAACCAGCCCGGGACACACTGTCTAATCCGTGTTAAGCGAACGAAGCTTATCTGGCGCGCCCTTTCACTACCGACGCGCCCTCTACCTCGGCGCCCTCTTACCCGGCGCACCAGACGCAAGTGAAGCTCCCCGGCGTGCCCTTCCAACGGCGCGCATCCTCTTATTTGTCTATATAACCCACTTGGTTTGACCAAGTGAATAGGGAGACATGGGAGACCGAAAAAAAGACACATCAAGGCATTAAGAGCGAGGAAGAGAGGGGGGTAGAGTCGGAGAGCCAATCGGAGTCTGTTCGTCTAAGAGAGAGGGGGACTTGGGGGAGAAGTATGGTTCTTCCACCGAGAGTGCTCCTGCCGCCACCCTCCTCTGTCTGCTTGCCTGAAGCACGTCGGAGCCGGAGGAGGAGAGAATCTGATACTCTGTTTTGCTGGCGAAGTCTAGGTGGTTCTGTGGGTTGCTTCCCGACGATCCCCTTCTAGTTTTCTTTTTTGCTATTGTGTAAGTGAGGGGGGAGGGGCGATGATATGAGCCCATCTCCCCCCCACCATCTCTTTATTCCTTTCTCCTCTATAATCTCTTCTCTGCAATCAATGAAACGGCTGCCGAGCGACAACGTCGGCACGCCGAATGCTTATAATATGCTATGTCTTTCGCCTCCCGTGGATGGAATGAATGATGTTATACCGTATATGCTTTTCCTGCTCCATTCTCAACTTGCATGCCTAATCACTTTGTGTGTGCGAATGCCGAGTTTTACTTCGTGAGACCGAACATGCCCGGGAGCTAACATGGGCTACAGAAATGATTTCCCCTTCCCCGGGGGCTCTCTTCTTTTAATGCAATGGCTATGCCAATTTGCTGTGTACACGTCGTGGATTTCGTGGTTAGAGGCACATTCGTGTGTGCACCTCTATCCACTCCAGCTCCGAGGCATCCCCCTCAGCATCTCTCTGTGCTTCTCCATAGCCTAGAGGGAACATGGTCACCCTTACAACCTGCGTATTCATTCTATGCTAATGGTTCGAATGGCTGTCCTTCAGATCTCGACCATTTAACTCCGTAAGTGCTAACCTATTAACCTCGTGAGCACTAACCTGCTAACTCTGTGAGTGACGATTTGCCAACTCGTCGGATGCTATGTTATGATATTGTACTCCCCCCCTTGTTCTTCGTAAAGTTTATGATCGCCGAGCCTCATTTTTCCTGAGAACAGCAGCTTTAATACTCTGGGGAGGGGTACATACCCCATTGATACCTCAGAACCGCCATTTGGTTAAAGGGATCCATCTGTGAGTGATGAGTGTCCCTATGAGCCATACGGTGAATATTGACAGGGTTTATCCCGATAGCAAATCCACTATCCTTAGGGATATTGTGGTGGCCATGGGTCGTATGCCCCTTGTAGGCTAGTCCTCGGGGCTCTTCTTCCTTTTTGGATTGTGACTGGACCACGGGTCGTGTGCCCCTCGTAGGTTAGTCCTCGGGGTCTTCCTTCCCTTATTGGTTGTCTCATCCGATCGTGTTCCAACCCACGAAACCATGGTGTCCCTAGTAGGCTAGTCCTCGGGGTTTCCTATCCGATTGGGATCTGCTGGCCGCCGTTGTGTCGTCCGGCTTGTTAGGGGCTTACTCCACACGTGAGTATGACCCCGCTTCTCCCCTGCAATCCTTCAGGGATGGGGAGATGCTGCCTAATTTTCACCAGGTTTTAACTAATCCATTACCTTCGTGGTTTGGACTTAATAAAACATGTGTTCTTAAATAATGAACCTCCGTGCTTGAGTATGAACCTCGCATGAGCTTATGACTCTGCTCCGGGAGAGCCCGGGGCTCCAATTCAATAAACAACCAACCCAATTCGCCTCAAAGTACTCCAGAACATCTTAATAAACCAAATAGATTCAAAAATCCCAAAAAATCAACTTAAACGGCTCGACCTTGACCTGGCGCGCCCTAATACGGCGTAATACCCCCCCGCACCGGAATAGCTTTAGACTCAAACTCACATGATTTCAACTGGTCCATACCCAGCGCACCCTAATCCGGCTCACCCCAAGGCCATCGCACCGGGTTAACCATCTCCCATGGCCGCGCCGTATTAACCCCATTTACCTACGTTTGGCCGCGCCGAGCAACCCTTCTCCTACGCTTGGTCGCGTCGGTCTTGAATAAATACTCTCTATTGCACTGTTTTAATCCCTCACTCGTCTTCGGAGCGATCTTTGCCTCCCACGGTCGAGGTTAATAAACCCCAATCAGTAATAAACCAAATGAAAGAGGGCCGTTCAAGTCCAAACCATTTTCCTATTATGCTTCTGCTATTATGCTTGGTATTATCATGCTTTTGTTATCATGCCTCTGTCATCATTTTTGTCTCCCTTGGCGGAGATTAATAAACTTGATTAATCATTGTCTATCTTCATGATTCTATTATCATGCTTTAGTATAATCATGAGCATCATGCATGCATGCTTGCATGGGCCCCCGGTATATCAAATGGCACTGACGGAAGTCAGGGTTACGCCCGACGGAAAGTCTCTGCTATGCGCGATGGTGGTCTCCGGACCTGTGTCCTCTGCCACGTATCGAGGGTCTCCAACTCAATAAACCATGCCTCCCTTGCATGATAGATAAAAGTATTTCATGTGACCTCGTCACATTCATCCTTTTGCATCTTATTTCGGCCTCGGACGGCCCACTATCTCGGCAATTAATCAAAAGTTTTCTCCCTTATGGGGGATGTAATTAACGTCATAGCCTTTATGGTATGGCGGACTGTTAGTCCCGACTCGAATCTAACTCTCGCCCGACACAGGTCAGAATGAGCGCAAAATAAATATGTCACCTATGTGACTGGCACACCTGCGCGGTCAACTAATCGATTGATTATTGATTAATTAATTGGTTGTTCGACCCGAACAACATGACCGAACAAAATCCCACCCCAACAGCGACCCATGTTGATTTGTATACCATTCATCACATTGTAGAACAGGAATTTATGAACTTTTGTAACTTCATTTCTACTGCCACTCTTGGGATAAATAAGAGAGGTAAACATATGGTGCAAGACTCGCTGTAGTGGTGGAAAATGATTTGCATTCAACTCAATTAAGTTGCAGATACCACGGACGTATTCATAGCTAGTCATAGCAAGAAAAGTGTCTTCAACCTCCTCGTGACCAAATACCAACTCGGCTCCTCTATCCGCTACTCCTAAACTTCTCTCAAAAAGATCAGGGGTAATGTGAATCTCGACCCCTTGAACAACAGTAAACAATTGCTAATTTCTTACAACCAAGTTCCCATAGAACTGTTGTACTAGATTAGGGTAGTGATGGTTGTATCTAGAGACAAAATCAGTCCAACCCAGCTGAATTTCAAAGACTGCACAAATATCGGGCAAGAGCTCATTCACCTTGTGGAAATCGACCAGTCGAGGGTCGATGATGGGACGAATAAGTAACCTATGAGCTCGACACGGTGCAGGCACCCGCTGTAGTGGAGGGGCCGGTGCTTCGCATCTCTGGCCACTCCCTTCCCCTTGGGCAGAACGCTGAGAGCTTCATCTAGGCGGCATCCCGAACTAGAAAACTCGATAGAAAACCCTTGAAGAGAGGACCCTCGTCCCGGGGAATGAAGATAGACTTCGGACACTCCAGGGGCTTGCAAAAGACCTTCTCCACAAACTGGAACCAAGGTGGGAACATCACGAACGCACGAACGGCCGAATGGAGTTCGTCCCGAAAATGTGACAAACACGCCGGATCTTGTGCGGATGAAGGAACGATGGGTATTAGAGGCTATGGAGGTGGTGAAAAGGGGTTCTAGGGTTGGGAAATGAGGTATGAGGATGAATGGGGGTGATAGCATGAGAGAATGGGTTGTTAGACCTCCTTATAAGTTGGCTCGGATGGGACCCCGGTCGGGCCGGTTCACCGCCACCGGTCGACCGGTGCGGGGCTGGCGGTCGACCGCTAGCCCAAAAACCCTAAATTTTGTATTTTTGTGTTTCTTTTTGTGTTTCTTTTCTATTTTTTTTATTTTTTTTAAAATGGGGGGACTAACAACCGACCTGCTGATGTAAGCCAACGTCAGAAGTGGAGGGAAAGAAATAGATGCAGGTTTAAGGAAAGTTTCTAACTCTCCCTCAGAAGTTACCTTAGGTCCAACATCACTGAGTCCACAATTATTTATCCAAGAAATATCTGGCCTTAGAAAAAAAAATTCAAGGAGGGCTATACATATAATTACATCCAAGCATGCAGTAATGTATGTGAACACACAAGGTATAAGAAGTAAAGACAAAATGCATGTTTTCCTACCCTTGATGCATATGAGTTTCTACAAATGCAGAACTTAACCTAAGTGCAAACCTATGCATGAATGCTCTCACCCTTGCACATCCCAAGTTCTCTTCTTATCTTGTTAAATTGATCTCGTTGAGGGGTTTGGTGAAAATGTCAGCTAGCTGATTGTGTGTGTCAATGAAGTTCAATTCAAAGACCCCCTTTCCTACATGATCTCTCAGAAAATGATGACGAATATCAATATGCTTGGTTCTAGAATGTTGAACAGGGTTTTTAGACAAGCTGATTGCACTGGTATTATCACACAAGATTGGCACACATTTCATTTCAATTTCTAAATGAAGCAGTTGATTTTTGATCCAAAGTACTTGGGCTCCACAACTTTCGGCGGCTACATATTCAGCCTCGGCTGTTGAGAGAGCTACTAAATGTTATTTCTTGAAGGTCCATGAGACTAGGCACCCACCAAGAAACTGACAGTACCCACTAGTACTTTTACGATCTATAATGCATCAGGCATAATTAATCCGCATCGGTGTATGCAATCAAATCAAAAGAACTATCAATGGGAAACCACAAGCCAAAATCTATTGTGTCAAGTAAATATCTGAAAATGCGTTTAACAGTTGATAAGTGAGATTCTTTAGGGCATGACTGAAAACGGGCACAAAGACATACACTGAATTGAATGTCAGGGTGACATCCTGTAAGATACAGTAGTGATCCTATCATACCTCAAAACAGTGTAGGATCTACTATTTTACCATTTTCTTCTTTGTCTAACTTCGAGGTTGTGGCCATTGGAGTTGACAAAGGTTTTGCTTCAGTCATCCCATATTTCTTCAAAAGCTCCATTGTGTACTTGGCTTGCTTATGAAAATGCCCTCAGGTGTTTGCTTCACCTGCAGTCTAAGAAAGAATGTTAGTTCACCCATTAGGCTCATCTCAAATTCACCTTGCAAGATTTCTGCAAATTCATCACATAGCACATTATTAGTAGCTCCAAAAATTATGTCATCCACATAAACTTGAACTACTAATATATCTTTACCTAACTTCTTTGTGAAGAGTGTTTGATCAACCTTACCTCTCTTGAAATCATTTTCAATCAGAAATGACGTGAGCCATTCATACCATGCCCTTGGTGCTTGCTTCAGTCCGTACAAGGCCTTCTGGAGCTTGTACACATGTTGTAGATGTTTGGGGTCTTCAAAACCTGGAGGTTATTCTACAAAAACATCCTCTTTGATATACCCATTTAGAAACGCAGATTTAACATCCATTTGAAACAATTTAAACTTAGATGAGCAGGCATAAGACAATAAGATCTGGACTACTTCTAGATGAGCAACCGGTGCAAAAGACTCATCAAAATCAATACACATCTCCTGACTATACCCTTTGGCCACAAGCTGGGCCTTGTTCCTAACAACCAAACCTGTATCATTTAACTTATTTCTGAAAACCCATCGGGTTCCGATAATGGATTGATTCTTAGGTTGTGGCACTAGAGTCCACACCTGGTTTCTTTCAAACTGGTGTAACTCTTCATGCATAGCCTGGATCCATGATTCATTTTGAAGAGCTTCATGGATATCCTTAGGCTCTTCCTATGAGATTAAGGCTATCAAATCTTCTTCTTCTACTTACCTTAGAGAAGCTCTGGTTCTTACCCCATCTTGAGGATTACCGATTATGTTTGCAGCTAGATGATCCTTTAAGAATGTGGAGATGCTTGGCAAGTCGGGGTGTTGCACTTGCTGTTCTTGCAGTGTCTCAATTCAAGGATCTTCATCTTCTTCACTCTTGCTGGGTATTCCTACCTTCAGTTCATCCTTGACTTTAGATATTCCAGCATTAGTTGTATCTTTGGGGGCTTCTCCTGCATCCACAATTTGAGTAGTCAGTTTTGCTTCAGATTCATCAAAAATTACATGAGGACTTTCTTCAACAACCAAAGTCCGTTTATTGAACACTCGATAAGCTCTCGAATTAAGTGCATAGCCTAGGAAAGTTCCCTTGTCACTTTTCTCATCAAACTTACCTAGGTTGGACTTACCATTGTTCAGGATGAAACATGAACATCCAAAGGGTTTAAGATGGAAATATTCGGTTTCTTACCCTTGTAGAGCTCTTATGGAGTTTTCTTCAAAATGGGTCTCACCATTGCCCTGTTGATGATGTAACATGCTGTACTTACCGCCTCAGCCCAACAATATTTTGGTAGAGAGTTTTCATTTAACATGGTCCGTGCCATGTCTATCAATGTTTTATTTTTCCTCTCCAGCACTTCATTTTGTTGGGGCGTCCTTGGTGATGAGAAGTTATGTGTGTACTCGTGCTCTTCACAAAAATTGCTGAACTCATGATTTTCAAATTCGCCACCATGATTTTTTTTTTTTTTTGGAAAAACCGTACCTAGGGTTTAATGGGAGAGTGCACCCTTTACCAAGGGTAAAGAGAAAGCCACTCCACCATTCGAACACTAGGGGGTAAATTTTTATTCCTGATCAAAAGGAAATACAATTACATCAATCGAATACTGGGCATACCCAGCTTATCTAATCGAGCTGCTCCCTTTATAGGTGTAGGAAGCTCATCATAAGAAAAGAAAATATTACATTTTGAAATGCAGGCCAAGGAGGCTAAAGAATCCGCAACTTTATTTCCTTCTCTGTAGATATGATCAACTGCATCATTCTGAGTAAGTAAGCTCCAGATCTCTCTCACATAAGATCGCCACCATGATCACTTTGGATAGTAGTGATAAGGTAGCATATATCATTTTGGATCTGCTTGCAAAACACTTGAAATTCCATCAATGCATCATTTTTATTTGATAGAAATAGCACCCAAGTGAATCTGGAATAATCATCAACAATCACAAAACCATAGGAGTTTCCTCCTAGGCTAGATGTCCTAGTTGGGCCAAACAAATCAAGATGTAGCAATTCCAAAGGCCGAGAGGTAGAAATAATGTTCTTGTTTTTGAAGGATATGCGTGTTTGCTTGCCTTTTGTGCAAGCCTCACAAATTTTATCACTTTCAAACTTTAATTTTGGCAAACCATTCACGAAGTCATGTTTAGACAATTTGGAGATTACTCCAAAACTAGCATGACCTAGTCTTTGGTGCCATAGCCCTGCATTATCATGATTGTTCGCTACCAAACATATATCATCACAAGAAACATCATCAAGATCAATAGTGTAGACATTGTTACTTCTCTTGCCGATGAATCTGATTTCATTTGAAGTTTTATTTATGACAAGGCAGTGTGTTTCATCAAAAACAATTTTAAAACCCTTGTCACACAATTGGCTTATGCTCAGCAAGTTATGATTCAGACCTTTCACAAAAAGAACATTTTCAATTAAGGTTTCAGAATTCTTACCTATGTTGTCAATTCCAATTATTTTACCTTTGTCTTTTCCACCAAAGGCAACTGAGCCTCCATCCTTATCGTGCAGCATAGAAAACAGCTTCATGTCCCCTGTCATATGCCTTGAGCAGCCGTTGTCCAAGTACCACTCGTTCCCCCGGGCTTCAAGACATATCTGCAAGAAACAACATTCTCATGCAAATGATTTTGGTACCCAAGCTAGTTTGGGTCCGTAGGAGTTAGTCCAGTTCTATGCATATCTTTTCTTGGTCCAAAAAACATGATTTCTTGGTGAGTTTTGTTTGAACCAACAATTCGCAATAACATGACCAAATCTACCACAATGATAGCAATTAACATATGCAAATTTTCTTTGAAATTGTCGTGGTTTGGGTTGGACATGCTTTGGCTTAGAGTTGGAACATGAGGCATGGTTGTTTTTCTTTTCATGAACAAAGGATGTAGTGATCTTATGCTCAAAAGATTTTTTATTTTGGGGAATGTATCCCAATCCTTCTTTTTAAAAATTGACTTTAACTCCCAACAGGTTATCTAGGTTTTATTTTCCCTTTACAAACCTTGACAAGGTGGACTAAAGTTCAGCCACTTCTTTATCCAAACTCACATTTTTCTTTTCAAGTTCTGAATTTGTGGATTTCAGAATTTTTTCTTCAGTTTTCATTTTTTCACATACTTTCTCCATTTCGAACATTTTGCAAGATAACTCTTCTTTAGCTTTTTCACAATCTGAAATTGTTTGTAACATACTTTCTTTTTCTTATGTTAGTTCGAACCATTCTTGTTCTAGTTTCTCAAATTTAACAAAGATATCTTCATGTGACAAGTCATCAATTTTCTTTTTGAGAGTTTTATTTTCAAATCTGATTTTCTTGTATTTAGTGTACAATTTTTCATATTCCAACTCCCATTGTTCATTGGAAAAAAAATCAGGGTCAGAATTTACCTCTGTTGAGTCATCCTCGTGTGCCACGAGACATAAGCTCTCCACGAGCTCTTGTATCTCCTCATCGGAAGGTTCATCCTCTTCATCGCTCCACGTGGCGACCATGGCTTTGGGCTCTCTGAAATTATCTTTCTTGAATTTCTTCTTCAGATCTGGGCACTCTCCCCTCATGTGCCCGGGCTTCTTACATTCGTAGCATATGATGCCACTTGGTTTGCTTGGCTCGCCCTTGGTTTGAGTGGACTTCCTTTGCCCCTTTCTGAAATTACCTTGGAAGTTTCTCTTCTTCCTGAAAAACCTTTTCACTTGACAAGTTATCATGGCGAAGTCTTCTTCTTCGTTGCTTCCTTCACTTGATTCTTCTTCTTGAAAGTCTTCATCAGGTTGATGAGCTTTCAATCCAATTACCTTCTTCTTCTTCGTATCTTCCTCGACTGTCCTCTTCATATTTATCTCATAGGTCATGAGTGACCCTATGAGCTCATCGAGAGTGAGTGTGGACAGATTCTTGGAGTCTTCAATGATTGTGGCCTTTATGTGCCACGCAGGAGGGAGGGATCTCAGCACTTTTCTTACGAGCTCAGAATTAGTGTAATCTTTCCCAGGGCTTTTGAGACCATTCATGATCTCGGTTAGCCTTGCAAACATCTCTTAAATTACCTCTTCCGACTTCATCTTGAAGAGCTCATAATCTCGGACCAGAAGGTTGGCCTTGGTCTCCTTGACCTCCGAGGTTCCTTCATAGATTAGCCGTAACTTGTCCCACATCTCCTTCGCTGAACTGCACATGGATACACGAGAAAACTCATTAGGATGTATAGCACATTGCATAATGTTCATAGCATTAAAATTTACAGTGCATTTCTTAATTTCCTCGAGTGTCCATTTTTCTTCATCCTCCCCGAGTTTGTAAGGACCCTTATCCACAACTCTCCAGATCTCATACTCCTGGGCTCTTAGAAAGACATGCATCCTATTTTTTCAATAGGAATAATTTGAGCCATCGAAGTAAGGAGGACGATGAATGGAGTGACCCTCAGGCATCATACCCTTGTTTGCCATTGATCTGGATCTTGCTCTAGATCGTTAGATCTGAAAGAAATAGAGCCTTAGCTCTAATACCAATTGAAGTCCCGCGATCAATGACACCCAAGAGGGGGGGGTTGAATTGGGTGATTACAGATTTTAACAACTTTTAAAAGATTTGAAACAAGTATTAAGAACAAGCAACAAACAAGAATAGATCTGATGGATTACAAAATGAGTCTAGCTAAATCAACCCCTACAGTAGATCTTTGGTACCAGGCGGAGTCAGGGAATCCAAAGATTCTCTCACACAAGGTATTTTCCTTTTGACAGTATTGACCGTATCGATCAGAAGATACCTTTTGATATACCAGAGATCTCCCGTAAGGAGGTTAATAAAGCTAGATCTAAACAAAGGAACTATATGATAACATAATATGCAAACGAGCTAGAACAGAATTGGAGGTAGGAGATAAGGAGCACACCACGCAGAACACCACAATGTTTAGGTGGTTCAGATGCAACTACTGCAACTTACATCCACCCCTCACCGACCGTGAGGATCCACACACTATCTTGTAGAAGGTTACAAGATCAAGGCACACACATACACTCATGTGAGTTCAGAACTCTCACGAAGGTGCACAAGCACCAAATCACACAGAGATGTGAAGAAGAAAATACACACACACACACACACACACACACACACACATAGATCTGCGTAGATCCACACACACACAGATGTTTGAATATTACAAGAACACAAAATTAAAGCCCAGCAAGATTGGAATGAGAAAATAGAAAATGAAGACACAAATTTAAGCACCCCCTTAGTGGATGAAGATGGTATTTGACGAAGCTAGCTTCCCTCTCGATCTACACTTCAATGGCCTTCAAATCAACTTGAGAAGCTTGCACTTGGATGAAGAACTTCTTGCTCGAAGCACTGTTCACGGAGCTACAGTGCACCCCTTCTTCTCCTTTGATGGCCTCCCTTGATCTTGCTTCAATCAATTAGGTTTTTGACCCCAATGATATTATTTATAGATCTTCGGTGGTCAAGGGACATGCCACAGACCAGATCCACAAATCATGGTGAAATTGGTGGCTTTGGGATTAAACAACTCCAAGGATAAAGACTTCCCACGTTGAGAATAAAAAGTCAAAAATAGGGGCTTTTCGAAGCTGGCGGTCGACCTGTGCACAGGGGCGGTCGACCGAAATTTTTCAGAAACT
Source organism: Amorphophallus konjac (assembly GCA_022559845.1). Classification (NCBI taxonomy): domain Eukaryota; kingdom Viridiplantae; phylum Streptophyta; class Magnoliopsida; order Alismatales; family Araceae; genus Amorphophallus; species Amorphophallus konjac. Next base: position 383,494,443 of record CM040123.1, read on the forward strand.
TGCCCGTTGGTTGCTGGGAAAATCGGTCGACCGCTAGAAGCTGGCGGTCGACCGCTGGCTAGGGTTCCTGCAAAAAATAAAATGTTAGTCAATGCAATATAATACATGAACGAAAAAGTTTATGGCTACCTTGTTCCAATCAAGGTGAGTGGGTTTAAGCTTAGCCTGGGTGGTTTATAAACCAAAACACGTATTTAAGCGTTTGGCAGGGTTTAATCAATTAAGCATTATACATGGTGAAGTAGGCTTTGAGTGCATGTTAAATTCGAACTTGATTGTTGAAACATAGCACGTGAGAAAACATATAACCTAGGTTTTGTTATCATCAAAATCACTGATATACTCAACAACTTGTTCTGTGGTTACTTGTACGGTGTCTCAGTTCCTGCTGGGCCGGAGGGAGACACCCGAGGCACGGTCTAAGCCGTCAGTGGATGCATCCGGCCTTGCTTCTAGTGGTTGGTACTCCTATCTTTGAGTGGTAGCGACTCTTGAGTTTTTGACGATTTGTCTCAATTTTTGTGCCATGCATTCGATACTAGACATAGCAGAGCTTTCCTGTTCATTTATTCCTACAGCTCCCCGTTCTACGTCTTGCTAGTAGTAGCTTGTAGCTACTTTCTGTGCGGTTTCTTGGTTTGCGAGGTGGGGACCGGATGATCCCTACTAAGCCTTTTGTTATGAGGCTCATTCCCTACGTGTTTTCACTGTGTTTCAGGTGAGACGAGGCTTCAGGGGAGCGCTTCCGAGGCTCCACGTGGTTCAAGTGCCCAGGGTTAGTCGCCAGTTGCCAGTTCCGGAGTATGCCCCATTTAGTTTTACCTTCCTTTCTGTGTTGTACTAGTTGTGGACTACTGTTATATTTTTAGACTGCTGTTATATTATGGACCATGTAATTTTCTTAATGTTAATTATTAATTTTCTACTTATCCATATTAATTGTGTAGTTCTGCAATTATTTTAGATTCTTGTATATCTCCACACCATCCCTTTAACCCTTCGAGTCTTCGGGCTCGTGGGTGGCGGTTTGAGATTCAGGATATCGGGCCTTCCCGGCATTCGGATCTCGGGTCATTACACAACCACCCTTCCTCTGAGACCACAGAGGGAACACCGTGAGTGACACCCCATCACTCACAATCGGAGACACCAGTCTCCCTTCCTCTGAATCCTCAGAGGGCAACCGGAGATAAATCTCCCTTCTCCTGAATCCTCAAGACGAACCCGTGAGTGACACCCCGTCACTCACAACCAGAGAGCAAGTCTCCCTTCTCCTATTCGCACAGGAGGAACCCCGAACCCAAAATAGGGAACCGGAAAACACTGAGGAAATGGAAAACGAAAATAACAAAGAGAAAATAGAACTATCAGAAAACCCAAAACTAATATAGCTCACGCAGGAGCAAGACTGTTCTAGATCTGATCTAGGAATAGATGAACACAGATCTTCAATGTGGAACCGGCTGCTTCAATCTCGATCTCACTTCTTCTTTTTCTCTTCACTTCTCTCTTTTCTTCTCTTCTGCTCAGACTCAGACTCACTTTTACTTCTTCTGCTGCTGAGACTCAGACTCACTTTTTCTTCTTCTTCTGAAGCCTCTCCTTTCCTTTATTTCGTGTCTTCTCTCTTCTTTCTGGCGCTGCTCCCTTTTTTAGATCAGATCTTCACACAGTAGGAGCTCTAGCAGCTTTCAACAGTCGCAGCCCTCTCTTCGAAGGACGAGGCATTCTTTAAATAGAATTGGGGCTCTGAAAAGGTTTGGATGAGGCATAAAACCTAGTGAAATTCTATTCGTACACCTGGCATTAGAATATTCTTCCTCTGGAAACCTCTGAAAAGGTATGCCACTTTTACTTGGATCACGTGCCATTGTATCGCTGGAGTTGGTTTTCCAATCGAGTCTGATTTTAAGTTCTGAAACAAGGATTCGGATCTTCCGACCTGTTTACCAATGAATATCTGCATCGACATGATAGCCTTAGGCTTGTACTTATGCATTGACTTGTTTTAACAAGTGCACCGACCTTGTGTTCAGGACATGTTGATGTGCACCGACTTGAGTAGGTAGTAATGAATCACTGCATCGACCTGATTGTCACTAACAACAGTAGCTGCATCGACCTTTCATCAGAAATATCTGATGTGCATCGACCTTTCGTCTTGAGTTGCTTAAGATGTGGTGACCTTATATGCATGAGTTCTACATCTATTGGTAGTACTGCATCGATGTACCTCTATGTTGAGTTGGTGCAGTGTACTGGGTTCACCTACCGAAGGGTCTACTGCGTCAAGACAGCTGCTCGCTACGTCGGTGAAGTTAGTGCAGTAGCTTGACGCTTCGACCAGTCACTTTGATGCTCAAACCTTTCTATCTTTCCTTTGTTCACTGAGTTCTCCAGTCAATAGGTGCTCAGACCTTCCTATCTTGAATGCATTGAGGCATCAGCTATGCAGCACCTAATGCATTGAGGCAATGGTCATGAAGACTTGATCTTGTAGACTCTCAGGTGGTTGAACCGCCTTCAGTGCATCGACCTTGTCGCTTGAAGTGTAGATATGCTATGTGACGACCCGAGATCTGAACACCGGGAAGGCCCGATAGCCCGAATCTCGAACCGCCACCCACGAGCCTGAAGACTCAGAAGGGTTAAAAGGGATAGTGTGGAGATACAAAAGAATCTAAACAATTGCAGAACTACGTGAAAAATAAATAATGACATTAATTAAATTACATGGTCACAATAATAACAGCAGTCTAAAATATAACAGTAGTCCACAACTAGTACAGTCTAAAGGGAAAAGTACAACTACACAGGGCATACCCTGGAACCGGCAATTGGCAACTAACCCTGGGCACCTGAACCACGTGGAGCCTCTAAAGGGCTCCCCTGAAGCCACGTCTCACCTGAAACATGGAAAATACGCAGGGAATGAGCCTCAAAACAAAAGGCTCAGTAGAGATCATCCGGTCCCCACCTCGCAAACCAAGAAACTGCGCGAAAAGTAACTGCAAGCTACCACTACGGCTAGTACCGAACGCACGGCACGAAAATTGAGACAACTCGTCGAAAACTCAAGAGTCGCTACCAAACTAAGATAGGAGTACCAACCCACTAGAAGTAAGGCCGGATGCGTCCACTGATGGTTTAAACCGCACCTCGGGTGTCTCCCTCCGGCCCAACGGGAACTGAGACACCGTACAATTAACCACAGAACAAGTGACTAGCTGGGGTTGCGCTCGTCAGCGCGGGTCCAACCACCCCCTACCACGTGTGCACACATAGACCATGCGTCCCAGGTCTGGCCCTCTGACTGGTTTTCCCATCAGCCGGACTCTGGCTGTAAGACGTGGGGCACGACGGAAACCAGTCTAAAAACCATCTCTCAGGGTAGCCTCTCCACCACGCCCTGGTGGGACAACTCGTGTGTCGGAAGGCTACGACTAGTGGAGGGTCACTGAAAGGGTAGACTCTCTAGTCAACGAAAAACAACGTCTAAACCGGACTAAGTACAAGGACAGCTCCTCGTACCGACACCAACTCACGGTGACGTAAGCCGAGAACACCAACTCCCGAGATCCCACGGTACCCTAACGTGTGGCCCCCACATGATGCCTAGCATCAGTCAGACCACGGGTCAGCACGTGGATCGAGATCTACTCACTCGGGATTCGAATCGACAAAACATTACTCCGGTTGAACAAGAATCTCTGGCGGTCAACCTTTAGGCCGCTACAAAGGCTAGCGGTCCAACATTAGGCTGCCACAGAGACTGTAGCGGTCCAACCATAGGCCGCCATGCTCTGGGTTGTGAAGGAACAAGCGGTCCTACATAGGGCCGCTAAAGGGATGAGGCGGGCGTACCCTCGACCGCCAAACCCCGAAAATCCCCAATGGTCAAAACGCCTCGGAGGCCACGCCGGCCAACTTGGCTTGGCGGTCAACCTTTCGGCCGCCACCTGGCTCTGGCGGCTCATCGTGAGGCTGCCAAGCCCCAACCCATGCACGGGAAGATTGAAACGGTCGAAGGGGGACCGCTAGAAGGAAGTGGCGGTCAATGGAAGGGCCGCCACACTTTCGGAAAATTGAGAACGGAGGTAAAACCCCAAATTCGCCATTCCACGTCCCATTCACCCCCGGGAGAAGGGGAACCAAGAAGGAAACTTGTTCCCAAGCCCCTGATGCATCTTTAGATGCCCACAAACCACAAAATCATGCATTGAAACGCTAGATCGGGCGCTCACACACCAACATATGATTTTCCCTTCCCGGCTCAAAATAGCCCACACTCGACCTCGCCTCGGCCTAGGAATCACGGGGAAGGTAAATACCGAGCTAAGGACCGTCACCCTACTTCGGATTCGCTCGAAACACGGCGGATCGCCGCCTATCACCAAAAACCCGCATGAAAGCCTCGATCTCCCACGAACCCCACGCCGCCACGATCACCTCGCCGCCGCCGTCGCCGCCGCCCCGTCACCTCACCGTTGTCTGTAGCCGGAGGGGAGCGCCACCGCGGTCATGCCTGACGAAGAAGAGGAAGGGGGGTGGACCTCCGAAACTGATTTGAAACGCACGGATCCGAACCCAAAAAATGTCCAAAAGATAATTCCGGGTAAAGTGAGAACAAATTCTCTGAGAAAATAAATTCGGGACTCGAGAAGAAGGATCCGAAGGGTCCGGGATATTACAGCCCCCCCCCCCTTAAATAAATTTCATCCTCGAAATTTAAAATGTAGCACAAGGGAAAGAAAAAGGAAACTCACTCGAACAAATAAGGGAACTGCTGACGCATCTTATCCTCATGCTCCCAAGAAGCCTCATCACCAGAGTGCCGTTGCCACACCACCTTTACCAGAGGGATAACCTTGTTCCGAAGGTGCTGCTCTCGCCGATCCTCAATACGGATAGGGAACGTCGGTTGAGACAGATCGTGATGCGGGACGGACCACGGACTCGACTCCAAATGGATATGCAATCCTCGGACTCTAAACAACTCGCGATCACCCCATTTCGAGGGAAGCGTCGGACGTGCACGGTTGAGAAACCGGCAAGAGCTAGGGTGGTCAACTCACAATTTCGTGCCCGGATCGGGTCACGGGACGGTATCTCTCTCTCTCTCACAGTAGCGATGATATAAAAGTAAAGCGGGCTACAATCCTAGCATGCTCTCTAGCAGCGGCATATAAAGCATATACAAATAAAGCAAAATGCCGAGTAAGGAGCGAACACGATACCTCCACGCGACTGGCGTGGGGACGACCTCTCGGCCGATCTCGTACTCCCTGAACAATAAATAAATAATAATAACAGTAAGACAAATTGCTGCCCACTCCACGCAGGGAGGTAAAGGGTGACACAATGGGACCCGGGAGTAGCGGTTTCAGGTTGACGGGCCGCTTCTTGTGTTGCTTTGACTGCACACGTACTCACGACCGTGGGACCCACGTGCTGGTTTGAGGGGCCGTGTGGGACCGGGGTGGTACCACTGTGGTGGGGACGCCTGGAAGGGCATTCCCTGGGACGGCGGTGTGCTGGTTCGCCGTTCGGAGGCCGGGCGGCTCCGATCGTCATCCGCCGGAGTTACTGGCCACGGATCTGCAATTCTATTTTGCAGCGCGCGACCCGGCGAGATCTGCTGCTGCGGTCAATCCTGATGTCGGATCGACGCACAAAAGGTATAGTTGGAAAGCTCTTTCGAAGTAGTTAGATCTAGGGCTAGAGACAAATTGGATCTGCACGGATCTGGCCTTGGTCGATTTTTGAAGTTGATGTTGGGCAGGGTCTGAAATCTCAGGGCAGCAGTGAAGTTTCTTGAGAACTTCTGTTGACTGTATGGCAAACCTCCGAATCACACCTCGATCTATTCATGAAGATTGTAGAGGGGAGAGAGAGGAAAACAGAAATATATTTTATGCACGATTTGGTGGAAGTTTTGATTTTATAAGGATTTTATACTGACTCAGGGTCGGATCTGGACAGCAGGGACTGAACAGATTTTGGGAGAAAGACCGAATTTTTAAAAATATGTAGACGGCTTTAGAAATTCGAAGAAAATTTATGGAAGATATAGATGGTGGACAAAACCTCCAATAAATTTTGGGATGCCAACAAAAATCAAAAAGGGGGTCGAAAAGTGGAAGAACTGAACTTCTGCTACACAGATCTGAAAAGGGACAGACCAGGAAGATAGAAAGACACAAAAATAGAAAAATATAAAACGAACTCTGAATGACGTGAATTGTTTACTGGAGGTTGGGAATCAAGAGAGGAACCAACCCTGAAAATCTCAACTCCAGATGAGGTCGGAGTTTGGAGTTAAAATTCCCGGAGTGGGACTCTATCCAGCCAAACAGACCCTTGGACAGAACTTCAGAAGTGGCATCGCGACGGCTCGATGGCGGCACGAACGGCGGCGGCGGCGGTGGCACAGAATGAACTCAGATGTGGAGGGGCTAAGATAGAAGGGTTCATAACCCTGAAATGTAGAGGATGGAGATGGAGAACCAGAGGAGAGGGAGAGGGGCGCAAGAAGCTCTAAGCTTACACAAGTTTTTTTTTCTTCTCATTAATTCATGAAAAATGGAAATACATGCCTTATATAATAAATGAAAAATGACCACTAATGCCCTCAGATCTAGAGTTGGGAGGGGTATACAAGGATTAGAACTAATTAGTTCTAATAGCATATTTTCCAAAAATAAAAATGGAGGGGGGCGCCCCCTTGACCAAGGGGACATGGTAGGTAAGGTAGGTGGCCTCCTTTGAATTTTTAACCCACCTGTCTCCCCATGTGTCAATTGACCTTCAAGATGTCACCTAGGACTTTGACCAGCCCCACATGGACCCAAATGGTGCCACATGGACCAATGAGGAAGGAGTGAGGGCCCCCTTGCTGGTCCTACTGTCATTTTGCACAAAAACCCAGTAAGACTCACAATTGTGTACCCATATAACACAAGGGTATACATACAAATATAAAAGACATAAATGCAAACAAAATATGAGTGGTCTGGCTTCGATGTCCCCATCAATTCTTCCCAGGTGGGAAGAACTCGACCCCGTCGAGTAAAGGGGGTGACTGCTCGAGTAGCTCCGGCGGATCCGTCACCGTACCAAGTAGCGCGGGTACGCTCCACTCCAAGTGATCATCACCTGCCCATTCCGTATATACTCGATATGCCCATGCTGCTATGGGAAGAGGCTAGTGGTGGAACACTCCGGGATGGGGTCACTCTCAAGGGGAAGGAGGCGGCTCGAAGACTCACGAGGATCACCGTTGGGTCCCTATAGGTGACTAGATCCGGGGTATAGATGTAGAACTGATCCCATACTCATCGAGCGAGTCCACTCGCCTCTCACTCATAAGAGACCGACAACGAGCTTGCACAAGACACATGCAGACTCACCATGCACTAACACACGTATGCAAACCACACAAACAAGCCACACAAACAAACCACACAAAGAAGAGACAATACTGACTCATGCATGGCATGCAATGACATCACCCACCAAGTGGCCATCATCCGAGAGCCACATCCAGAGCGTCGGTAGGCTCCTCTAGACCTTCCGATGCATAGTACTCATCAGCTAGTTCCTGATCGACCTCGTAACTGACGGACACAAACCCAGAAGGCGAGGGTTCTCCAACCCCTAGGGCTAGTGTGGTACGAGTGGGACATTGGTTGGCAAAGTGGCCAAACCCATGACAGTGGAAACACTATAGACGGGACCTACTACTCTCTCCGATGAGAGGGCCCTTACCCTTATCATCCCGACGGACAGGGGGTGTAGGCAACAGGGGTGGAGCTATAGGTGCCGTGGGCAATAAGGGTGGGGGTGCTGGTGCCTGAGGGCGGGCAATGGGTGCCGGGGGTTGGGATGGAGGTAGATCACGGGGTGGGGGAGGGCGAGGCCGTGGAGCGAAATGCTCCTGACGGGTGGGCTCCTGAGATCGAGCCATGGGGGCCCACTAAGGTGGGCCTAAAGAGTGGTGGGGCTCGGTGCTACGAAGTGGGGTGGGACCCGATCGATGGCTAGGCTCGAACTCTCCCTCAAATTGCTCCAACTCGAGAGCAACTTGATATGCTTCTTCCAACGTCTTGGCATTGCGACGGAAAAGCTCATACTGATAGTGGGGCCACAAACCACGTCGAAAGCGGGAAACGGGTATGGTACTCTCCTCCGTGACACCACATCGTAGAAAGTACTCATCAAATTCAGCAATGTATTCGGAGACGGATCAGTCTCCCTGGCTAAGACTTTACCACCTATCGATGAGTCGCTGACGGTACGTGGGAGGAAGGTACTTTTGCCGAAGCTTAAGCTTCATTTCGCCCCGTGTGTCAATCGGGGGCTCTAGCCGCTGAAATAACAGGCTCTCTACATTCTTCCAATAGGTTTGTGCCTGTCCCATGAGCTTCATGGTAGCAAATCGGATCCTTCAACGTTCCGACATGTCGTACCAATCGAAGTATCGGTCCATGCCGAACTCCCAATCTAAATAGACTTTCGGATCTAAAGACCCGTAAAAAATGGGAGGATCCGCTCGCACGGTCTTAAGGACCCTATCGTCCTCCTCATCTCTCTGTGGTTGGAGGCCACGACGGCGTTGACCATACCCCTCATAGGCGTTATCGGACCCATAGTCCTCGAGACCAAGGTCACGGCGCGGTAGTTCGGGGACTCGAGGAGGGGCAGGTGGAGGAGCCCATGGTGGCTGAGGAGCATGTGCTGGCGGGTCCTGGGCCACATGGACGGGCTGGGCCTGGGCTATGGGAATGGCTTGGCCATGGGCAGCCGCCTGAGCGGGTGTGAAGGGGCCTTGGGCCACTATAGGAGGGTCTCCATGCGACATCTTATCCAACCGTCCGACCAGACCTTGGACGGATCTGTCGGATGACTCCATCCGTTCCTCCATGGCGTTAAAACGGTCATCTATGCGGTCCGAGAAGCTCTTAAAGGTTGCCTCGGTTTGGTCCATCGGTCTCCTAGGGTCATGATCGCCTCGCGCAAGGACTGAAGGTCCCCCGAGATGATATCCCGTGGGTTGGCCATAGGTGTAGGGCGATGGTATTGGGTGCCTCGCCGAGTGGGCATGCAAAGGACACAAGGACTAGGAGACACAAACCAATGCAAACAAGTGATGCACCTAGACTTAACCAAGACTCGATACGTGGCGGAGTTAATCGATCTGAAGATCACACGTGTAAGTGTGCGGCCTTCCCGATAGGCATAGCCTACGTTCGGACAACACCTTTTTATATACCGATTAAAGGGATGTAAATGCAACCTAGACCGACTTAGACGATGACTGGACGTAAATGACACCCTTTTTTTTGTTTTAGACACAAGGACTACCCTAGAATCAAACTCGCTCTGATACCAAATTGATGCGGGATGGACCACGGACTCGACTCCAAATGGATATGCAATCCTCGGACTCTAAACAAGCTCGCGATCGTCCCTTTTCGAGGGAAGCGTCGGACGTGCGCGGTTGAGAAACCGGCAAGAGCTAGGGTGGTCAACTCACAATTTCGTGCCCGATCGGGTCACGGGACGGTATCTCTCTCTCTCTCTCGGAGCAGCGATGATATAAAAATAAAGCGGGCTACGATCCTAGCATGCTCTCTAGCAGCGGCATATAAAGCATATATGAATAAAGTAAAATACCGAGTACGGAGCGAACACGATACCTCCACGCGCCTGGCGTGGGGACGACTTCCCGGCCGATCTCGTACTCCCAGAGCAATAAATACACAACAATTACAGCAAGAAAAATTACTTCCCACTCCACGCAGGGAGGTAAAGGGCGACACAATGGGACCCGGGAGTAGCGGTTTCGGGTTGACTGGCCGCTTCTTATGTTGCTTTGACTGCACACGTACTCACGACCGTGGGACCCACGCGCTGGTCCGAGGGGCTGTGTGGGACCGGGGTGGTACCACTGTGGTGGGGATGCCTAGAAGGGTGCTCCCTAGGACGGCGGCGTGCTGGTTCGCCGGCCAGAGGTCGGGCGGCTCCGATCGTCACCCGCCGGAGTTGCTGACCACGGATCTGTAATTCTGTTTTACAGCGCGCGACCCGGCGAGATCTGCTGCTGCGGTCAATCCTGATGTTGGATCGACGCACAGAAGGAATCGTTGGAAAGCTCTTTCGAAGTAGTTTGATCTAGGGCCAGAGAGACAAATTGGATCTGCACGGATCTGGCCGTAGTCAATTTTTGAAGTTGCTGTTGGGCAGGGTCTGAAATCTCAGGGCAGTAGTGAAGTTTCCTGAGAACTGCCGTTGACCGTAAGACAAAACTCTGAATCAGACCTCGCGCTCTTCATTAAGATTGTAGAGGGGAGAGAGAGGAAAACGGAAATATATCTTATGCTCGATTTGGTGGAAGTTTTGATTTTATAGGGATTTTATACTGACTCAGGGTCGGATCTGGACAACAGGGACTGAACAGATTTTGGGAGAAAGACTGAATTTTTAAAAATATGTAGAGGGCTTAAGAAATTTGAAAAAAATATATGGAAGATATCGATGGTGGACAGAACCTCCAATAAATTTGAGGATTCCAACAAAAATCAAAAAGGGGGTCGAAAGGTGGAAGAATTGAACTTCTGCTACACAGATCTGAAAAGGGACAGATCAGGAAGACAGAAATACACAAAAATAGAAAAATATAAAACGAAATCTGAATTACGTGAATTTTTTACTGGAGGTTAGGAATCAACAGAGGAACCAACCCTGAAAATCTCAACTCCAGATGAGGTTGGAGTTGGGAGTTACAATTCCCGGAGTGGGACTCTATCCAGCCAAACAGACCCTTAGATAGAACTTCAGAAGTGGCTTTGCGGGGGCTCGATGGCGGCACGAACGGCGGCGGCGGCAGCACAAAATGAACTCAGTTGTGGAGGGGCTAAGATAGAAGGGTTCACAACCCTGAAATGCAGAGGATGGAGAAGGAGAACCAGAGGAGAGGGAGAGGGGCGCAAGAAGCTCCAAGCTTACACAAGTTTTTTTTCTTCTCATTAATTCATGAAAAATGGAAATACATGCCTTATATAATAAATGGAAAATGACCACTAATGCCCTCAGATCTAGGGTTGGGAGGGGTATACAAGGATTAGAACTAATTAGTTCTGATAGCATATTTTCCAAAAATAAAAATGGAGGGGGGCGCCCCCTTGACCAAGGGGACATGGTAGGTAAGGTAGGTGGCCTCCTTTGAATTTTTAACCCACTTATCTCCCCATGTGTCAATTGACCTTCTAGATGCCACCTAGGACTTTGACCAGCCCTACATGGACCCAAATGGTGCCACATGGACCAATGAGGAAGGAGTGAGGGCCCCCTTACTGGTCCTACTGTCATTTTGCATAAAAACCCAGTAAGACTCACAATTGTGTATCCATATAATATAAGGGTATACATACAAATATAAAAGGACATAAATGCAAACAAAATATGAGTGGTCTGGCTTCGATGTCCCCATCAGATCAGGAGTCACCTCGGGCCAAACAGAGTCCTCCAACACATGAGAAACATCGGGCATATACTTCCTCAACATCGAGACATGGAACACGTCATGCACCGTTGCAAACTCAGGAGGTAGCTCCAACCGATAAGCAACCTCGTCAACGCGCTCCACGATGAGAAAAGAACCAACATAGCGGGGACTCAGTTTTCCACGCTGTCCAAATCGCATCACTCCCTTCATGGAAGAAACTCGCAAAAATACTCGGTCACCGACCGCGAAACTGAGTGGCTGCCTCCTCCGATCGGCATAGCTCTTTTCGCGACTCTGCGCCGCCAACATGTTCTGACGGACCAGATGCACCACATTAATACACTGCTGCACTAGCTCCGGTCCCGTCACAACACGCTCACCAACCTCAGACCAATCGAGTGGAGTCTGACACGGTCGCCCGTACAACGCCTCATAAGGAGCCATCCCAATGCTCGAATGATAGCCATTGTTGTAGGCAAACTCCACCAATGGTAGATGGTGAATACAACTCCCTTGCCATTCCAGACAACAGGATCTTAAAATATCATCTAACGTCTGAATGGTGGTCTCTAACTGACCATCTGACTGAGGATGATACGCTGAGCTAAACGCTAACTCCGTGACAAGAGCTCGCTGGAAACTCTTCCAGAATCTAGAAGTGAAACTCGGATCTCGATCTGGGACAATGGAAATGGAAATTCGATGCAAAGGAACGATCCGCTCCACATAAAGACGAGCCAACTTGGACACACTCCAGCTGACTTTGATCGGTAACAACCGTTCCACCTTCGTCAGCCTATCCACCAACAACCAAATACTATCCTGCCCGCTCGGGGTCCTCGGCAATCCCACCACAAAATCCGTGGTCACGTAGTCCCATTTCCATGCGGGAACCTCCAAGGGCTGAAGAGTACCTCCTGGTCGCTAATGTTCTGCCTTCACCTACTGACAGGTCAGGCATCGGGCCACACACTTGGCAATATCTCTCTTCATGCCAGGCCACCAGAACTGCCTCTTCAAGTTTCGATACATCTTTGTCGCACCCAGGTGTACAGTGTACCGACTCCCATGATCCTCTAGCAACACCGCATGCCTCACCTGCTCCTCGGTCGGGACGTATAGCCTACCCCGGAATCTCACAGCTCCATCCTCACCGAACTACACACCAGCCAAAGCCAAAATCCGGGGCAACTCAGGGTCTGCACACTGAGCATCTGTCACCTGACGACGAATTATAGGTGTGATAGTTAAGCTCCCAAGAACAGCAGACCTTGGCTCTTGGGGAACCTTGAGCCTAAATGTCACGGCTGGCACCTGTTCCCAGAGCCTCCACTTCCTCATCATCATAGCGTTGACCACAACCTTCCTACTCAAGACATCGGCAACGACATTCATCCTGCACAGCTGATAAGACAGGGTGAAGTCATAATCCTTCATATACTCCATCCATCACCTCTGCCTGAGGTTAAGGTCCTTCTGAGTGAACACATACCTCAAACTCTGATGGTCTGTTAACACCTCGAACTTCTCACCGTACAGACAATGCCTCCAAATCTTCAATGCAAAGATCACAGCCACTAACTCAAGGTCATGGGTAGGGTAGTTCTCATCATGTGGCTTTAGCTGCCGAGATGCATAGGCCACCACTCTACCATGCTGCATCACCACAGCACCCAACCCGACCCCGGAAGTATCTGTACACACTATAAAACCTCCTGATTCAAAAGGCAACACCAACACCGGTGCCGAGGTGAGCAACCTCCTAAGCTCATGAAGCTCTGCTCACACTCACCAGTCCAGATAAATGGCACATCCTTCCGTGTAAGCCTGGTCATCGGGGCTTCAACGTGAGTAAAATCCTGAATGCATCTCAAGTAATAGCCTGCAAGCCCTAAGAAACTCCGAATCTCCGTCACGGACCTTGGCCTCGGCCACTGCATCACTGCCTCGACCTTGGCTAGATCCACGGAAATACCATCACCAGAAATCACGTGCCCCAAAAAGTGCACCTCGTGAAGCCAAAACTCACACTTCCTGAGCTTAGCCTACAACTGGTGATCTCGCAAGGTCTGCAACACAACCCTCAAATGATACGCATGTTCATCTGCAGACTGTGAATAAACAAGGATATCGTCCATAAATACGACCATGAATTGGTCCAAGTAAGGACGGAACACCCTCTACATCAAATCCATAAATGCTGCGGGGTCATTGGTGAGCCCAAATGGCATCACCAAAAACTCATAATGCCCATATCTCAAGCTAAACGCAGTCTTCTCCATGTAAGACTCTCGAATCCGTAATTGATAATAACTAGATCACAAATCAATCCGCGAGAACACTAGAGCAGACTGAAGCTGGTCGAACAAATCATCAATCCATGGCAACGGATACTTGTTCTTAACGGTCACCTCATTCAACTACCGGTAGTCAATACACAGTCTCAGACTACCATCCTTCATCTTCACGAACAACACTGGCGCACCCCAAGGGGAAAAGCTAGGATGAATATACTCCTTGGCGAGCAACTCCTGCAACTGCACCCTCAACTCCCTCAACTCAGCGGGAGCCATACGGTAAGGAGCCTTCGATAAAGGTCCCGTACCAGGCACAATCTCGATCACAAAATCAATCTCCCGCTGGGGAGGTAATCCAGGTAGGTCCTCGGGAAAAACATCATGAAACTCACATACCACCAGAATGTTCTCCACATCCCGACTGGTCCATCACGGCCATAGAAGCGAGAAAATCCTGACAACCCGCATCAAGCAAACGACGAGCCCTAATAGCCGAAATAAGAAAGCGGGAAAAGGAAGACCTAATACCTTGGAAATAGAAGGTGGGTCCATGAAGTCGCTAGAAATAAACCCTCTTCGAGCCACAATCCACCAAAGCATGATGTGTCTCGAGCCAATCCATGCCCAAAATCACATCAAAGTCCTGAAGTGGCAACGCATAAAGTATGGTCGGCAAACTCCGCCCTTCAACCCACATAGGAACCTCATCGAAACAGTACGGAGTGATCATAAAATCACCAGAAGGTAACTCCACTGCCAAATCACAGGACAACACGGTCACCGGCTCCTCAATACTCAGCGCGAAATCCTCCGAAATAAACGAATAAGATGCGCCAGAATCAAACAAAACTCGAGCCGCACTACCCAAAATCCTAACGGTACCTTCCACGAGCTGCGACGCCACTGCCTCTGCCCTGGTCATGTATGTAATCTGGCCTCGGGACCTCTACCTGCCCCCCACACGCGCTGACCTGGGTAGTGGCGGATACTGCCTCTGTTGCTGCTGTGGCCTTTGCTGTCACGTCCCGAACCGATAGCAGTGGAACGTGTCGTTTGCTCAGAATGTGGCAGTTAAACAGTCATGTCAATCAGAGCATAGTCATTTCCAAAAAACACAATTTGGACAAATAACAAATTTCATTTCAAATAAAAGTTCTTTACATATTCGGGCCCATAATGAACGAAAATACTCAATAAAAGTTCTTTACATATTCGGGCCCATAAAAGTTCTTTACATATTCGGGCCCACATAACCCCGGTTCGGTCCGTTGGCCGCACCAGCTCCGTCGCTTGAGTCCGTTAGCCGCCCGTTCATGTTTGTGGCATCGACCTTGATTGTCTTGAAGTTTTATTACTGAGTCTTCAAGCCAAATTTTGTTCGGGGGCTCCGCCCCTGGAAACCCCCGCAAGGGGCGCTGCCCCCTTGACCCCCGCGACCTGACCACGCAAGTCGATCCCCGCGACCTGACCGCGCAGGTCGATCCGCGTGCGAGGGCGCAACATTGAGCTTTCATGTGCATTTCTGTCATGAACAAAATATCACATATGTCAGTCATAAGAGCGTGGAAAATAACAATGACTAATAGTGTTACGCCATTATCAAAACCAAGAATACACAAAACTCATATGACTATAGAATGATGTCGAATGACCCATGTGACCACAGAATGACTCAAATGACCACAGGGACACAACATTCTCCCCCTTTTTGATGATGGCAACACTGTGAGTCATTATGTGATATGAATGTCTAAAAAGGCACAAGTTATAACAAATGCAATATATACAGCTCAAGAGTCATGATAGTAGCATGTGAATGCAGATATGAATGCTATGCTATGTGACATGTGCAGCTCAAGATCCATGAAGTAAAGCATGTGAATACACATATGACACATGACAAGGCGATGAAATTATGCAAACCCCATCACATGCACAAATGCACATAAAGGTTTCTCTCCCTTGGACTCAATGCACTCTCCCCCTTTGGACAACACTTATGACATAGCTCTTAGCTCTAATGAAGGACTCACACAAAGAATTCTCCCCCTTTGCCAACAGCAAAAAGGAGTGATTAAGGAAAAAGTTTGTGAGACCATAGCTGAAAGGAGTGAAGAGCAAGCCATTATATGCAAAACTGAAGCATGCCATAAGCAACAGAGATGGTTCAAAGCTAATGAAATCCGAGATCATCAAAGGAGTTCGAAAAGCAGCTACATCCAAGATTTAATAGAAATGAACCAAAGGTGCATATCATGGCAGTGTTTAACCGTCCTTTGTCTTATATATCCATATTCAATAACCACTAAGGGAAGAACACAAGAACTAGTATTGAGGCTAAACAATCATGACTAAAGCATGGAATTGTATGATTGAATCAAGAGGTTTCATATTGTGATTTCCAATATCTTTTGAATTTGAAGGCACATGACTCATATTGTACGAGCAATCAAGTCTAGTACACGCCTCCTAGCCGTAAGAATACACGTTGTTTAGACGCCAGTATTCCTAGGTATTTGGCAAGACTGACTGTCATGCTGCAAGATGAACAGAGATAGCAAAGTCACGTCATGACATATCCAAACTCATTTCATTGATGAGAAGACATGTTTCTCAGCAATTATGCCATTGCTCTGCCTAGAGTCCAAAAATTTTAAGACAGAGATAACAGGGGCACATCATGACATATGCATTTGTCACTTGATTTGATGACATGACATGTTTCTCCGTGCAACAATATCATTACTCTGTCAGAATGATTTTTAGGAATTCCAGCTCATCAAGATGTTTAGAAATAATATTAAACTCTAGAGTATCACCAAGATTGCCATAAAGTCTGGATTTTCAGACTTCAGGATAGTCATGCAAAGCACAATATGCAATCGTTAGTTAAGGTCTATTAAATCCACATAACATAGATGATTTCAAAAGAAATATCAGAACTTCAAGGAAATCATTAAATCTGAACCATTGTCATTGAATGAACAATCATCAAGGCACATAATAGAAAGCTCTTACACCATATATTCGCTAGTCTCATGAGCTCATATTCAGACTGTGAGCCAAGAAAAGTAGATTGCGAGAGGTTAAGAGATTCAACAAAACTCCCCCTAAGGATATGCAATGGATGCACGAAGGAGTGATGTTTGTAAGCTCAGGTAATGATAACAGTCAAGAGGAGAAGGACCTGAAACATGCAGGGGTTGTCATGAATTTGGCAGAAATGATGTGCATGACCCAACACTTGGTTGTACACTTATTAAATGCAACAGAATGAATTTGAAGCATATGCATGAATGTTGCACAAGGACAGCTCCCCCTTACTATATGGCCTATATGCGACATTGACGCGTGGTACTTGGCGGAGGTGAAACCTTACGCATATTGAGTGCTTCGTGACAAGCATAACTTGCCCTTCCATACATCAACATTTGATATATCATGGCCATGCGAGAATGATGCAACACAAACCATACAATGCATTATGAACATGAACTCAATTCATTATTATGCAACTACATGCAATGCGACACCATATGCAAAAAGACATATTGACATATAAACAATGCATGAATGCAAGACACACGACTAATTGAACATGATCATCAATTCAAATTCTTATTGGCCTGAGGTCGGCAAAGACCAAGCTCCCTTCTGAGTGTTGAAAACCTGTCATTACACAAGGGCTTGGTAAAGATATCAGCAATCTGATTCAATGTATCAACAAAATGCAGTTCAAAGTTTTTCTTACCGACCTCATCTCTAATGAAGTGATGCCTAATCTCAATATGCTTAGTCCTAGAGTGCTGGACCGGATTTTTGGCAAGGTTGATAGCACTAGTGTTATCACACAAAATCGGGACACAACCAAGATCCACCAAGTAGTCTTGGAGTTGGTGTTTAATCCACAACACTTGGGTGCCACAGCTCCCCGCAGCAACATATTCTGCCTCCGCGGTTGAGAGGGCAACCGAATGTTGTTTCTTGGAGGTCCAAGAAACTAAACACCCGCCTAGAAACTGGCAATAGCCACTAGTACTCTTGCGATCCAGCTTGCATCCAGCGTAGTCCGCATCAGAATAAGATATAAGAGATAAATCACATGATGACGGATACCACAATCCCAAATCTTGAGTGCCGGCAAGATATCGAAGGATACGTTTGACGGCAGTCAAATGGGATTCTCTAGGACTAGCTTGAAATCTAGCACAAAGACAAACACTAAACTGGATATCTGGTCGGGATGCAGTCAAGTAAAGCAAGGAACCAATCATACCTCTATAGACCTTTGCATCCACCAATTTACCATTTTCATCCGAATCAAGTGAAGTTGAGGTGCTCATAGGAGTTGCAATGATTTTACTGTTTGCCATGTCAAATCTTTTCAATAGCTCCTTAATGTATTTGGCTTGATTTATGAAGCATCCGTCTTCTCCTTGGTTGACCTGCAAACCGAGAAAGAATTGAAGTTCTCCCATTAGGCTCATCTCGAATTCACTAGTCATGAGGTTAGCAAATTCCTCACACATTTCAGATTTTGTAGAACCAAACACAATGTCATCAACATAAATTTGAACAATCAAGATGTTCTTACCTTGCTTCTTGGTGAAGAGTGTTTGATCTACCTTACCTCGTGTGTACCCTTTTTCAATGAGGAATGAGCTTAGCCTTTCATACCAAGCTCTTGGTGCTTGCTTAAGTCCATAAAGCGCCCTGTCTAGCTTGTATACAAAATCTGCATTGTTAGAGTTCTCAAAGCCAGGGGGCTGCTCAACATAGACTTCTTCTTTGATCAAGCCATTCAAGAAAGCACTTTTGACATCCATTTGATAGAGCTTTATTCTAAGGGAGCATGCAAAGGTAAGTAAAATTCTGATGGCTTCGAGTCTAGCAACTGGGGCATAAGATTCATCAAAGTCGACCCCAAACTCTTGGTTATACCCTTGAGCCACCAATCTAGCTTTGTTTCGTATTATCTTGCCATTCTCACTTAGTTTATTCCTAAAGACCCATTTAGTGCCTATGACAGATTGTGATGATGGTCTAGGAACAAGATGCCAAACTTGGTTTCTTTCAAACTGGTTTAACTCTTCTTGTATGGAATTTATCCGGTTTTCATCTTTTAAAGCATCATCAATGTTTTTGGGTTCATGCTGCGAGACAAGAGCAAGTTGATCTAATTCTTCCACAATTTTAAAATGTGACCTTGTTCTAGGTGGGTCATTCAAGCTGCCAAGGACATTCTCCAAGGGACGATCCTTAAGGATTTTAATGTTTGTAGAATCGTTACCTTCTCCTGGAGCTTGATTCCTTGTACTGCTTGATTCAGCTCGGTCACCATCTTCTTTTATTTCTTCTTGTGGAGGATCACTCTTGTCTTTTATGCTTAGGAATTCCCCATCTTCATCGTTTTTCCTGCAAGTGTTATCATTATTAGAATCATGATATTCATCAAAGGAAACGTGGGGTGATTCTTCCACAGTTTGACTTTTAATGTTATAAATTCTATATGCCCTAGATCTATCAGAATATCCAAGAAATATACCTTCATCGCTCTTGGGCTCGAATTTATCTAAATCTCTTTTGTCATTATTGTGAATGAAGCATTTTGAACCAAAAACTTTGATATGATGCAGAGAGGGCATTTTACCTTTGAGCAACTCATAGGGAGTCTTTTTGGTGTGAGACCTTACCATTGACCGGTTGATAATGTAACACGCCGTATTTACCGCTTCGGCCCAAAACTTCCTTGGAAGTTGCCGTTCGGCAAGCATTGTCCTTGCCATCTCTATGAGTGTTCGATTCCTTCTTTCAACAATCCCATTTTGCTCGGGGGTTCTTGGTGAAGAGAATCGGTGTGAAATGCCTTCTGACCTGCAAAGATTATAGAAATCAGTATTCTCAAATTCACCACCATGATCAGATTGAATGTTGGAAATTTTAAACTCACCGTCCTGCTTTATCTTCAAATAGAGTGCCTGAAACTCATTAAAAGCATCATTTTTGTGTGTGAGGAAGAAAACCCATGTGAACCTAGAGAAATCATCCACCAAGACATATCCATATTTTCTACCACTTAAACTAGCAGTTCTGGTTGGACCAAACAAGTCCATATGAATTAGCTCGAGTGGTTTGGAAGACAAATATGAGGATCTAGCCTTGAAGGATTTTCTAGTTTGTTTACCAAGGGCACATGCATCACACAACTTGTTTTCTTGTTTAAAAGATAATTCAGGCAAACCTTTCACCATTGAATGCTTTAACAATTTATGTAGAACATTGTAGCTAGCATGTCCTAGTCTACGATGCCATAACCATGCAAGTTCAGATTTTGGTGCAGCAAGACAAAGATTTGCATGAGCAGGATCATCTAAGTCAATCATGTAAACATTGTTGACTCTCTTACCAGAAAATTTTACCTTGTCAGATTTTGGTTCAAGGATCTTACATTCAAGAGAATCAAACAATACTTTGTGACCTTTATCACATAATTAACTTATGCTTAGTAGGTTATATTTCAAACCTTCAACTAACAACACGTTACAAATGGAGTTAGAGAGGTTCTTACCTACATTACCTGTTCCAATGATTTTTCCTTTGTTGTTCCCTCCAAATGTGACGTGTCCTCCTTCCTTTTCCTCCAGGAGACAAAATTTTGATTTGTCTCTAGTCATGTGTCTTGAACAGCCGCTATCAAGGTACCACATGTTATGCATGGCTGCAAGACATTCCTGCACAAAGAATTAAGCAATGGGGTTTGGAGCCCAGCAAAACTTGGGTCCCACCAACTTCTTCAAGTTTTCAAAATATGATACCATCTCTTTCGGAATCCAAACCTTCTTAACATTCATGCTTTGTTTGCTTGGAGCAGGGGTTTGGTTTTTCTTTTCAATCTTGACATTCATTTTCTGTTTGGAGGCTCTTGGTTGAACTTTGTGAAAGTTTGAAAAGGTTTGTTGCTTAAACCATTGAGGCCGTTGGCTGGTTTTAGATTGAAAATGATTGTTTTGCCACCTAGGGGATTGGTGCAAACAGAAATCACAATTACCCCACAAGTGAGGTGGTGTTGGCCTAAGTGATGGAGCACCCCAGTTATAGTGATACCTAGAAGGCTGAGCAGGTAAAGGCCAAGAATGTGTTGACCTATGCTGCTGGGAAGATTGGCCTTTCTTAGGCTTTTGGGTAGTTTTGTTGGGGGTTTTGGTGATTGCCTCTTCAATCTTTTCTTTCCCTTTCTCCTTTTGTTTTTGCTGATTTTGTGTGGGAGTTGTGTTCGAGGTGGAGGCTTCGGAAGATGAAACAAAAGTGACAGTTTTGAGCCCAATTGGCCTTTTGTTTGTTGGTTCAAAACCCAACCCTTCCTTGTTGAAATTCATTCTAGTACCTAGCAATGCATCTAGGTTTTCTCTTCCATCCACAAACTTTTCTAAAGATTGTTGTTTATCCTTCAACTCTTTTTGTAGGTTTTCGATATTTTGAAGAAGTTGAATGTTGACTTGTTTGACAGCTTCATACTTTTCATTGCTCAATTTACTATCTTTTTCATAGCTTTGCATTTTGAGCTTCATGCTATCAATTTCATTTCTCAAATCCTCATTTTCAGTTTCCAAGTCAGCCATTTCTTTTCTTCCTTCCTCCAAATCCTCAATCATCTTCTTAAGATCTTTAATTTCAGTCTCAAGTAGAGCATTCTTATCATTCATATTATGATCATGCACAAATGAGTTAATTTTCTTTTTCAATGATTTATTCTCCTTTTTGTACATTTCATATTTTTCCATGAGTTGTATGTATGCATCCTCCCAATCATCAGTTGTATAATTTTCAAATGGAGAATTTACCTCAGTTTCTTCATCACCTTTGGCCATAAGATAGAAATCTTCCTTTTCATTTTCTGAGGAGCTAGTTCCGTCATCACTTTCCTCTTCATCACTCCATGTGGACACCATGGCCTTGTTCTTCTTCTTGCCCTTCCATTTGTCGGCCTTTTTGAATCTGTCGGGACAATCATTCTTGAAATGTCCTGGTTTATTGCAAGAATAGCAAATGATTTTATCAGGTTTCTTAAAGTTTTCAGAATTAGATTTGAAACCATTTCTTACCTTTGACCTTCCTCTCATGAAGCTCTTACCTTCCTTTCTCAGGAATTTCTTGAACTTACGTGTGAGCATGGCTACATCATCCTCTTCTTGCTCACTTACCGAATCCTCACCTTCATCGGAAGAGCCTTGACGGCTGGGTCCAGCTTTAAGAGCTAGGGACTTCTTCTTTGGTGCCTCAGCCTCTTTGTTCTTGAGGTTGATCTCATAGGTCATTAATGACCCAATGAGTTCATCTACCTTTGTGGTTGCGAGATCTCTCGATTCTTCAACAACGGTTGCCTTCGTGTGCCATGCTGGAGTTAATGATCTGAGAATTTTTCTTACAAGTTCTTGCTCTGTATATTTCTTTCCCAAATCAGTTAAACTATTAGTAAGCACAGTTAAGCGAGCATACATATCTTGAATTGATTCATCAGGCTTCATGCGGAACATTTCATATTCAGAAACTAAAATATTGGCTTTTGTTTCTCGTACCTGAGAGGTTCCTTCGTAGATTACCTCTAGCTTATCCCACATCAATTTCGCAGTTGCGCAGGTGGCTACTCTTGAGAATTCAACTGGATGGAGTGAGCATTGCATGATATGTTTAGCACTCCAGTTGACGGTGGATTATCGTATTTGTTCTTTGGTCCACAAGTCCTCATTATCCGTAAGCTCATACGGACCTTTGCTGATCACACACCAAAGTTCGTAGTCTTGGGCGCGAATGAACACCTGCATGCGATGTTTCCAATAAGGATAGTTAGATCCAGTGAAATAAGGAGGTCTGTTCACAGAGTGTCCTTCAGGTAAATAACCCTTAGATGCTGATCCACTATTTCCCTCAAGGTCGTTGGACCCCATAATGAGAGATTAGGCTCTGATACCACTTGTTGTGTAGTGGACAGTGGATCTAGAGGGGAGGGGTGAATAGATCAGGCCCCCTTTTGGCAATGCGGCCCTCTAAACAGCTAGTTAAAATGAATTACAGCGGAATAGAAACTAGCTTCCAAGTATGCTATGATTCACTTAGCAAGATAAGCAAGATATATAATAATTCGATCCTAAGCATGCACCTAGAACGATTCAATCACACAAGCAAACCATGCTAGATAGGATTTTTAAGGTGGTTCGGACTGAATCCTCAGCCCTACGTCCACCCCTCACCAAAACCCGGTGATGCTTCACTTGTGCAGCGCACAGAACCGTAAATCGGAAACCACCGATTGCCTTCCTACTCACCACCTGGTAGGGACGTCAACCGCAAATTGGAACACCCTCCAATTGCCTTCCTACTAACCACCGGTAGGGATGAATCACACTTTCAATGTTTAAACAATAATGAAAATGAAACAAATGTGAATGAACTAAAACAAGAGATTGAGTTATGAGTGAAAATGAATTGGCCCTTGTATGGAATGTTGATCAGCAACAAGGCTCCCCTTGACTTCAACTCAATCTTCTTGATTCACCCTTGATTGGATGAATGTTCTTCACGGAGTACTGTTCACGTGAACAGTACCTCTTCCTTCAATTCTTCTCTCTTGATCTTCTCTTTGAACTTCTTTGAATGAATGAAGGAGATGATGAAGCTACCTTGAATCTTGATTGCTTCTTTAGCTTCTAGGAGTTTGAATGCTTGAAATATCACCTTGAATGAACTTGAAGGAACTTGAATGAATGAAGATGATTTCCCTTGAAGAACTTGAATCAGACCAGCTTCCTTGGATCACTTTGATAGCCTTGCTTTGATGTAAACTTCCTTGAAGATTGCTGGCTTTGATTTGAGCTTGATTCCCCTTTGATTGGATGAAGAACACCTTCACGAACTACTGTTCACGTGAACAGTAGCTCGTCTCCAAGCTCTCTTGCAACCTCCCTTGCAGCCACCCTTGTAACCCCTTGAAGCATTAGGTTTTCCATCCCCTCAAGTGTTGGTTTTATAACCCTTGAATGGTCCATAGATACCCCCTAGACCAGATCCACAAATCATGGAAGATTAGGTAAGATTTGATTAAACAAATCTATGGAAAGAGGCTAGCCACGAGGTGGATTTCGAGGTCAAACAAGACTGCATCGGGGCTGGCGGTCGACCTAAGACTCCTGGCGGTCGACCGCCACTGAAACACATACAACCGGGCGATCCCTGGGAAAACCGGTCGACCGCCACTGGCTGGCGGTCGACCGCCAGCTGCCAGACCTGCAGCTGGGCGGTCCCTAGCTGGGGCGGTCGACCGCCCCTGTGCTGGCGGTCGACCGCTGTAGATTCGGATTAAAATCCACACTTAAACAAAAAAAAAATGATAAGCACGATCAATGAAATAACAATAAAAATAGCACGAGGTGCTAATGGGGAAAGAATGTGATCGCCAGAGACACGAGGGTCTCAAAGAGGAGATTGATATGGGAGATGATCGCAAAATACCTCAAAAGATGCGGGGGATGTGAGTACTCCTTTTCTCTTCAAGATCGGCCGGCCGACGAAGAGAGTTCTTTCTCTTGATTACCCTTGCAAAAAAAACAAATACCACCAAAAGAATTGAATTAGAAATATGGTGTGTAGCATCAAATTCTAATATATAAATATGAGCATGAAAATTGCGCAAGAACACACCTTAAGGGTGTTGGCCCTTAAACCCCTATGCAAAGGGTGGGAGATGTATGAATGATAAATGATATGAAAATAAAAGGAGATTGTGCAAGAGTTGCACTATGGGGAAAGTCTCAACGTGTTGAGAAAAGAGAGTTAAATAATGATGAATGCATGCATATGATGAAAATAAAATAAAGGGAATAGAGGGGAGATAAGAAAAATCTGTGCGTTGCTTGGCTTTGATGATCGTTGGGGAGAATAAAAATTATCGGAACCAACCCCTTAACAGAGGCGAGAGCCTCTATTAATAGGTTAGGAAAAGGTGATAAGAAGGGAAGAGATTAAAGGAGGAATGGATAAGAACAGCAAGAGCCCAAATAGAGGAGGAGTCTAACGAGGCAAGGACTCTCTGGGGAAAGGGCTGCGAAGCCAGAAGGTGAAACACGCCTTAGGTCAGGGCGTTAATTTAAGAATTGACGACCTACCCTAGGGCGTTTCTCAAAAACACGCCCTGCACAAGGGCGTTTCTCAAGACCAAATTTTTAGAAATGAAAACTCCCCATATTTGAAACATGAAAAACACGCCTCAATCAAAGCCGCGTTTCAAAAACACGCCCCTGGGAAGGGCGTTAATTTCAAGAGCTCAAATGGGGAAGTCGGCCAAACCAAAAGAATTGACGCCCTCAAGTGTGGTCGTCCTTTCTTAAGAAACGCCCTAGTACAAGTCGTGTTTTAATAAAAACACGCCCTTACCCAGGTCGTGAATTCATAAAATTCATAAAATAGATAGAATGGGGAGAAATAGATAAAATGGGAAATAAACGCCCTAGACCAGGGCGTGTTTCAAAAACACGCCCCTGATGAGGGCGTGAATTCAGAAAATAGAGATAAATGCCCAAGAAATCTGAAAAAATAGGAAAATGAGATAAAATGGGGAAAAATAGGAGAAATTCAAGAAAAGTGGGAAAACCACTCAAATAAGCTGATTTGAGGGTCAAATGGGGCATCGCAGAGCGATATGAAATATACTCAAAATGACGTCAATTTTGGCGTGTCTACAGCTGCCCCGCCTTGGCGTCTGCTTTGCAAGGGAGCAGAGCAAACTGAAAAGTAGATGCCAAGGTGTGTGATGAGACACGCAATCAACATCACTTGATGAGAAACAAATCAAAAGCACGAGATGAAGCAAATCTCGGGAAATCCAACGAAATCAACAATATTTGGATAAAAGGGGGAGATGTGCACGCGGTGCACGAAGGAGATAAAATAAAATGATCAACTTCCAGCGCGGTGGAAGTACCCCAGGTCACAAACCTGTAGATTTCACCATTGGGGAGCGGTTACCAGCCAATGTGGACGTGCTGCAGCCAAGGTGGATCAAGGGGAAAGTTGGACAATAAGATGATAAAAATCCAAACAAGGAGCTTTCGAGAAAATGACCCAAAATAGCGTCGAAACGAACTGAGGACTCAATTCGGCAATGAAAATCTCATATCGGGAAAGATTAAGATCAATTCAACTCTCAACATCAGCTTATCAGAATGATTTTTCAACAATTATTTCAAAGTCCTACATGAATGCATGCTGGGCTAAAGGAAAAAATAAATCAAATAAAAATATAATATAATCAAGGATAATATTGTTAAACTGCCCAGACTGGGTCAAGAAACCAATTTCGCGAGCTGATACTAAGCCGAAGCCCGTTTATCCACGCACCAACTCGTAAAAAAGGAACCATCGTCCCCAGTCTCGGACGGCTCAACGGCCTATCCGTGTGACTAAGATGCCTCTGGAATCGTCATCGTTTTTGATGAAGGGGAACTCAAATTCCAGATTTATCAAAGTCACAAGGTCCTTGATGTAATCTAGTAACATATGTAACATAAGTAGAATGCATACAGGGAGATGGTGAAGCAATAAGTATGGGGGGAACTGAGAGATGAGGTGCGGGCACCGTGGGGCTTGGATGATGATGCCCGGACGATGGGACCAAGAGCTTCTTATCCTGCGCTCAAAATTCATTAGCCAAGATATAAAAAGTATAACAAACAATGAATAAGGCATGACTCAAAGCATAGCAAACATAGCCATGAATAACACATAGTAGGGTAAAGCATGGATAACATGAATAGCATGGCATTGCAAAGCATCATTATTTGTTATGAGGAGACAACCTGGCTAATCAAGATTTGGAGTTGAAAGATCAAGATCTGATAAGGCCCATTGGCGGAGTAATTAGCAGGAGTTGATTTGGAGATAAATGATAATCAGGAGATATGGGGGAGATGACAATCAAGATGCCCCTGGGTGGCATGTTATAAAATATCGGGGAGAATCAATAGATTGATAGCAATAAGTGGAGATAGGACTCATGCCGTGCTCTTGGTCCTTGCAAAGTTGTTCCTGCAAAACACCATCAGAAAATACAATGCAATTTTTTTGGATTTTGGAAATATGTAAATTTTTATGAGTTTTGAAAAAAATATATGAATTTTTATGGAGATTTTGATCAATATGCAAATTTTTGTGAAGTTTTGAGAAAGGTATTCAAATTTTTATGGATTTTGGAGAAGAAATATTCAATTTTTTGTTTAATTTTGGTTAGACATTACTAAAGCAGCATCAAAGGGTGTTTTGAACCACTAGCTAAGGGTCCTTGTTCCTTCCCTTTTCGCTAAAAACTGCCCAAAGCTGGACGTGCATTGAAAGTGGCGCCTTATAACCGACCGTCTTTGATCAATGGTGCCCCTACCGAGGCCATACCCGAGAAACATTCGGTCTTGGAGGGAGAAGAGAAGAATAATTGGGGATAAACTTTGTGCAGGATGGGAGATATCAAGACCTGAATTCCTTCCAAGGTGTTAACCCTCAAAGAGGTAGTCTGTTGCGCCGGGGCTTTGTGCCTTTGATTTTAGACCCTTGACATGCATACGACCAGGGTTTTCCCTGCGGGGACTTTGCCACTCTTGACATGCCATAATTCACAATTTTGAATTTATTGAAATTTTGATTTGATTTTCATAACAGCCCTTGTGGCGAGATGTATATCATGAAAGCTCATATGAAAACTCATATTGATTTTGGGTCAAGACTGCCCCTATTTGAGACTCCTCTCGTATTGGGGATTAACAAGGTTGGTCATCTCATCCGTCAACCTCTTGCACCTGCATTCGGCCGAGTAAAGAAGAGAAAAAGACTTTCAGAAATTCTCATGGCATGGCCAAAGTAGGAACGGTGTTTTAACCAAAGGAGCCGGCTAAGGACGCCGTGAAGTGTGTGGAATGCCCAGCTAAGGGGTACTCTTAACAAGCGGGGAGAGAATGTAGAATTCCCAGCGCGGGTTCTTATTAACCAAAGGTGCTGCGAAAGAAAGTCTAAAGACTCTTTTGAGAGTGATTTAATTAAACAAAAGCCTAAGATAAAGGTTTAAAACACCACTCTTAATCTCGTTAAGAAGCACTTCATTTTGAATATCATGCGTGAAGTAATGAGGAAATGATATCATAAAAATGCTTACTTACGCCAATATGTTACCTTGCAACCTCTGTAGAAGCAGCTGCTGCGAGAGGTTGATCATCATGGGATTTGTCCTCTTTGGCAGTCAAAAGGATTGGAAGCAAAGGATTTGAAAGTGGCTTAACAAGAATGAGTGGTGCTCAAACCAGACTCAGACGAATAAGGAGAAAAGGAAAAAGAGGCGAGGGCTAGAACTCCCTCACTAAGGCGCGGAGACCCTGATCACATGGAACAGTCTACAGAAGAAGCGGAAAATCAAGAAGAGGGGTGAGGACTAAAGCCTCGGAAGCAATGGGAGAAAGGGCAGATGCCCAAAGCAGTGGATGTGGAAGAAGTTGGGTCAGACCCAGAATTAGGAGGAATTAGAAGAAGAAATTGGTAGATAGAAAGAGGTGGATCCGGAGGGTCCGGAAGTAGAGGAGGAAAATCATGAGAGGAGAAATCCGAAGGCTCTGGTGGGACATTGAAAGAAGGGACGCGATCCCCTGGGGAAAGATAGGGAAAAAGATGATGGAAGAAGTGACGGAGAAGGAAGAAGAGAATAAAAGATATGAAGTCCCGGAGGAGCAAGAAGATAAATCGAAAGAAATATGGAAGTTCCGGAGGTTCCGGAGGAATGAAATCAGGAGGGTCGCGATGCCCTGGGAGATGATAGAGAGAATAAGATGGAGAATCCGGAGGTTCCGGAGGAATGAAATCAGGAGGGAGAAGATGGAAAGGGGCGCGATGCCCTGAAAGGACAAGGGAAGAATCCGGAGGTTCCGGAGGGATGAAATCAGTAAGGAGAAGATGGAAAGGGGTATCGTGCCCGAGAGAAAGGTCCGGAGGTTCCGGAGAAATAGAATCAGAAAGGGTGAGATGCCCAAAGAGGAGGGATAAAATTCCTGGTGGTTCCAGGGAAATAGCAGGAAGGGGGACGCGATGCCCCAAGGGGAGTGGATAAAAGGATGAATATGGATAAGATGGGAAATGCTGAATATCCGGCGGTGCCGGAAGGCGGGGAAGATACGGGTTTGGAAACCCGGGAAGCAGGAGGTGCAAATGCATGCAATGGGATGGATTCGATGAATGCTTGAAATGCGTGAATGCAAGGAGATGCAAAGAAGATGAATAATGTGAAGGGTGAAAGGATGAGATCTTCCTTTTTACCCTTCGAGTGGCCCATGAAGAAAAGGTGATAGAAATAGATGTGGATGAAGTTGAATGAACAAGAGTGGGAGAAATAGGGGACGGCCCCTTAAGATAATTGCCCCTCCACGGCAGTGAACATGTATGACCAATTGGCCCAATAAACGAAGCTTCAATAAATGACAACCCCCTTGGAAAGCGAAAATCAATAAGGTGAGGGAGTCGTAGAGTTGGAACATGAAGCATCGAGTTGCCCATTGAATGTGGTGATGAATATGGAATGTTGAATAAAATGGGCATTCGCCCCTTGTAAGGAGTAATGAATTCGGAATTCGAAGGTTTGAACAAAGGGTGCCCTGCCCGGCCTTCAAACGGCGTCAATGCTTGGCATCTATTGAGCAATGGTGATGACTTAGCTTCTCCGACCATGCTTGGCACAATAACCCGGATTGACATCCGGTAAATGAATTCTTGCATCTTGAATGGCACGGTCGTGGCCAAAGTCTTCTTGCCCGCCTTTTGCTTATCCTTGGCGCAATTAGCTGCAGAAGCACGCCCCTTCCGAGTAACAAAGGGAGGTGAGGCGGAGGCGGGAGGCTCCGTGAATGGTGGAGTTATAATGGAAGGTGTTGGCAAATGGGTGAATGGGAGCGGATATTCAAACACGTCGAGCTTCTCCCCTTGCTCGGAAGTAGTTGGGATTAGCTCGGATGCAAAAAGTGGTGGATCCTGCTCAGGACTAACCATGGGTAAAGGCGTAAGGCTATATGGTGGAGGAATAAGCAAAGTGGGTTTTAAAGGGATAATGGAAGGCCGAGGTGGCGGTAATGGGAGGTTAATTGGGGAAGGTTTAATGGTGGGTTCGATGGAGGCTAATGGTGTGGAGGTAGATGGCTTAAGGAGTGGAGGTTTAATGGAAGGTTTAGGGGAGGCCAGTGTTGCGGAGGTTAATGGTGTAACTGGAGGAGGTGTAATGTATGCGGTGTCAAGGATAGGAGGAGACTTACAATGTGGCGGTGTGGGTGATTGGAGTATCGACCCATCATCGTAACACCAGTTAGTCTCATAAATAGGGATTGGATCGGGGATGGTTTCATCCTGAGCAGGAGGTTCATCGAATGAAAGTGGAGGGAGCGGGAAATTAAGGAAACTCGGAAGGGGTGCCTGCACATCTTCATCATCGTATATTGCCTCAGATTCTTCAAATGTCGGTTCTTGCTCACTTGGAATATCAACGCCGTAGTCGTCCATCCTATCTTTCCATTCTCTCTCCATTCTTGTAATGTCGTCCAAAGCGACATGGAGAGGATTGACTGGAGTAGGAGGAGCCGTGACCCTCTTTATTTGTTCCTCCATCAAAGTAATCTTATCGAGGAGAGTTTGCTGGAGGGGTGTAACTTGGGCAACAGAAGGTTGGCAGGGCATTGAAGGAGGAGGGGTCGTATAAAAAGGCCGTGGAGGGGAGTTGACGGGACGACCCGTAAAAGAACCCGGACGGAACGGATTGCAAGGAGTAAATGGGCCTCGGGGCCGTGTTGGAGGAGGAATAGAAGGAGGCGGGTGTCGGACCACCCGAGTAGAATGAACAGGAGGAGATGGGTAATGGGCTACCCGATCAGGATTGGAAGGAGGAGGGGGGTGATGGGCCACCCGTGTAGAATTGGAGGGAGGAGGAGATGGGTGAGATGTACCCTCAACGGCAGCCTTAAGGGCTTGGATCTGTTGAGGGGTAAGATGATCTAATGCATGCAAGATTTGAGAGACCTTCTCATCATTGGGAGGAGACGGTCCCGTAGGAATAGTGGCTCGAACTTGAGTAGGGGGACCATGAGGATGGACATTGCCCATGGGTCGGGCATGACCATGAGAATAAGGACGTGGTCCCTTGAAAGAATGGTGAGAATGATGATGATTAACATGTTGAAATTGAGGATATGAAGTGCTAGGTTGTGCATCCTCATTAATTGAATTGAACATGTTTCTATCATGGTAAGCCATTATATAATCAAAGTTCTCAATAATTGCAAAGAAGCACACAAGTTGGAATGGTTACCGTGATTTTGATTTGTTTAATCCTTGGTGAATTAATGAACTTTAATAAAGTTTGGAAAGATTCACACAAGGGGGGGAAGGAACCTAGTTTCAATATGAGTTGAACTCTAATGCCAACTAGGAACTCTCACTCACCACGTATTAGGCCAACTATATCGGGACTTCAAAGGGTACAACCTGCCCGGCGTCCGTGAGGGAATCCACGGGTGCGGGGACTTACGGAGGCTTGGAAAAGGGATTTCCAGTCCAAAGAGACGGAATGCTCAATGGAGGGTCGTCCCGATTCCAAGAGGGTGTGTGGATCCTAATGAAGAGGAGGGGGGCTCCCAAACCAAAAATGCAAATGAATGAAAGAATGCAATGGGGTAAACAGGCCAACCACAATAATATCAATCAATATGAAATATAAGCATGAAATATCACCCACGGGAAGGGTTGTGGAAACCCACAGTAAAAACACGCCCTGTCAGGGGGCGCTACTAGCCAAAGAAACGACGGTGTGACTGCCGTGAATCAACGTGGGGGCCCAGGGGCAGATTAAAACGCGCCTTAGGGTTAGGCGCTATCCATAAAAGGACGCCCTGTCCAGAGGGCGTCGATTCCAAAGACACGCCCTGACTTGGGGCGCTAATCAAGAAAAAGACGCCATGTAGTAGGGCGTGAATTCACAGGCAGCAATATAAAGCAAGAAAGCCCGGAAGTACGCTGGAAAACGCCCTGTCAGAGGGCGTAAAATATTCAGAATACGCCCTTGGTTTGGGCGTTAAATCCATAAAAACGCCTCTTCCAGAGGCGTGAATTCACTTTCTCCAGGAAACCTTCACGGCCAGCAATATTAACACTCAATCACAGCATCATGGCAATCAATAAAATAAGCGTGCTCATCAAGAATTTTAGATAAGTGGAAATTTTTTAAAGAAAAATCAACAAACTGACCAATCACTTAGGGGAGAGTGTAAAACCAATGGAGGGTGCCCAAGGGGCACAAAAGGGAGATGCACCGAGGGTGCAATAGGGGAGATGGCACGCGCGGGTGCCTAAGGGGAAAGGGGTAATGAAAGAAGAACACAAAGGGTCCCACCGTGATCGCCAATTTGTAGATTCGGATTAAAATCCACACTTAAACAAAAAAAAAATGATAAGCACGATCAATGAAATAACAATAAAAATAGCACGAGGTGCTAATGGGGAAAGAATGTGATCGCCAGAGACACGAGGGTCTCAAAGAGGAGATTGATATGGGAGATGATCGCAAAATACCTCAAAAGATGCGGGGGATGTGAGTACTCCTTTTCTCTTCAAGATCGGCCGGCCGACGAAGAGAGTTCTTTCTCTTGATTACCCTTGCAAAAAAAACAAATACCACCAAAAGAATTGAATTAGAAATATGGTGTGTAGCATCAAATTCTAATATATAAATATGAGCATGAAAATTGCGCAAGAACACACCTTAAGGGTGTTGGCCCTTAAACCCCTATGCAAAGGGTGGGAGATGTATGAATGATAAATGATATGAAAATAAAAGGAGATTGTGCAAGAGTTGCACTATGGGGAAAGTCTCAACGTGTTGAGAAAAGAGAGTTAAATAATGATGAATGCATGCATATGATGAAAATAAAATAAAGGGAATAGAGGGGAGATAAGAAAAATCTGTGCGTTGCTTGGCTTTGATGATCGTTGGGGAGAATAAAAATTATCGGAACCAACCCCTTAACAGAGGCGAGAGCCTCTATTAATAGGTTAGGAAAAGGTGATAAGAAGGGAAGAGATTAAAGGAGGAATGGATAAGAACAGCAAGAGCCCAAATAGAGGAGGAGTCTAACGAGGCAAGGACTCTCTGGGGAAAGGGCTGCGAAGCCAGAAGGTGAAACACGCCTTAGGTCAGGGCGTTAATTTAAGAATTGACGACCTACCCTAGGGCGTTTCTCAAAAACACGCCCTGCACAAGGGCGTTTCTCAAGACCAAATTTTTAGAAATGAAAACTCCCCATATTTGAAACATGAAAAACACGCCTCAATCAAAGCCGCGTTTCAAAAACACGCCCCTGGGAAGGGCGTTAATTTCAAGAGCTCAAATGGGGAAGTCGGTCAAACCAAAAGAATTGACGCCCTCAAGTGTGGTCGTCCTTTCTTAAGAAACGCCCTAGTACAAGTCGTGTTTTAATAAAAACACGCCCTTACCCAGGTCGTGAATTCATAAAATTCATAAAATAGATAGAATGGGGAGAAATAGATAAAATGGGAAATAAACGCCCTAGACCAGGGCGTGTTTCAAAAACACGCCCCTGATGAGGGCGTGAATTCAGAAAATAGAGATAAATGCCCAAGAAATCCGAAAAAATAGGAAAATGAGATAAAATGGGGAAAAATAGGAGAAATTCAAGAAAAGTGGGAAAACCACTCAAATAAGCTGATTTGAGGGTCAAATGGGGCATCGCAGAGCGATATGAAATATACTCAAAATGACGTCAATTTTGGCGTGTCTACAACCGCCAGCTGGGCAGAGCCCGGGTCACCCCGGTTCGGTCTGTTGGCCGCACCAGCTCTGTCGCTTGAGTCCGTTAGCCGCCCGTTCATGTTTGTGGCATCGACCTTGATTGTCTTGAAGTTTTATTACTGAGTCTTCAAGCCAAATTTTGTTTCGGGGGCTCCGCCCCCGGAAACCCCCGCAAGGGGCGCTGCCCCCTTGACCCCCGCGACCTGACCACGCAAGTCGATCCCCGCGACCTGACCGCGCAGGTCGATCCGCGTGCGAGGGCGCAACATTGAGCTTTCATGTGCATTTCTGTCATGAACAAAATATCACATATGTCAGTCATAAGAGCGTTGAAAATAACAATGACTAATAGTGTTACGCCATTATCAAAACCAAGAATACACAAAACTCATATGACTATAGAATGATGTCGAATGACCCATGTGACCACAGAATGACTCAAATGACCACAGGGACACAACATCACCGAGAGTTGAGGTGTATAACGTGAACCAATCATGAAACATGGACTCCATCTACGGACGTGAGATGAGAGTGCCAAAAGACCCGAGGTATGGGCCAAAACCGGAAGCAAACGGTGAGAACATGAATGCGTTAATTATAGAATTTATGTCCATCCAATTCTATAATTAATTAAATTTATATTAATTGACGTCTGTGAGTAGTGTCATTTATTAATTAACATCCACTTGGAGGGACGTTAATTCTATGATTTTTAACTTAATTTATTTAACAAGAATTCACGTCAATATCTATTTAATTGAATAATTTTAAAACATACATTCAAAGACACATTTATTTATATAAAATAATTTAGAGAAATAGAATATATGATAATTAGGAGAAAAATTTAAGGATTCCAAATATATAATTTTTATAATTTTCGGTTACATATCTGAATAGATATGAATTTTCAAAGATATAGTTACAAATATATACATATATATATATATAAGATATGATGCCTTTTCCTAATGCCGTCAAAAGGTTTCAACGACAAACTCAACGTCGTCATTTTAAAAATATAAATTGTAACTTCTTCGAACCTCCGATTCTCGACGTACATACGTCAGAATCACGCGTTCTATATACCGAAATGACGGGCTCGAAAGACTCTACCTAACCGGATGTTCAAAATAATTTTTCGTTAAGAGATGGGAGATCTTGAGATAGAGGACACGAAAAATGGTGCAACCACTCTCACTACCTCGGTCTCCACCCCAATAGTACATCCATAAATTTTCATGAACAACGGACACTCCGATGCGTTTGAATAAATTGTTAAAGCAAAAACTCCATAACTAACTGCTCGTTCACCGTGTAACCAAAACACATAAAATCATGCAGATAATGCTTGATATTGTAAAGTTTAATCGTTTAATAATTTGGCTTGGGAGATTGCCTACCTTTTGATGGTTAATCGAATGAAGAAGTTGCAAGGAAGAAGAAAACAGAGGAATACGATGGCAGCAACTGCAGCAGAAGAGCATAACTCTCACACGAACTCGACAGAGGACTACAGTGGCACACTACAGCAGAGGAAAGAGAACGACGGCAACAGCCATAGCAATGCACGGCCACTACATCAGAGGAAGAGCAAGAAGAACGACACACGGGATGGTAGCTGCACAACGGAACACGATGGCAGAGAAATCGCACGGAGGGTCTCTATATATAGGATTTAACGTGCGTAAACCTATTGGAATTAAACCTTCCAATTTAGAATCCTATTGGGTTTCCCTGTTAATCCCCTTTCCATGCATTGTTGGAGCGTCGATTGCACCTGCCGTTTTAGTAGCCGCCTGCCGCGTTTTTCATATGAAAACCCTAAGCTTCACCCTTCTAACAAGTATATGGGTTGGCTGGGTTAAAAACGTTGGGTTTTACATGGCCCATCACTTTTCCATATTGGGTTGGGTTGAAGGCCGACCATCCTTTCATATGTATATAGGTTGGTCGTTAGTGATAAAAAGTTTGGGTATTATAGATAGCCCCTACATATATAAGTACTATATTTATACTTCCAAACTTTTTAAAATCTATAATCCCATTTAACTTACGTATACATGGCCCATTAGTTATATTCATTATAAATGGTTTATCACTATATATATAAGTCTTATCTCTTTTATTTATTTTTTCTACCTTATTAGTTTCCCTTTTTGTAATGATATTTAAGTACGTACTCTGTTTAAAAGCCCAATATTATGAGGTCCATTAGTTTCTCCATTATCTTTAAAAATTCAAAAGCCCATTAACTTGTATAATCATATGTGGGCATGGCTAAGTGGATCATAAGGTCACTTATTTAGTAGTTAAGTAATTTAAGCTCACTATTTACAATGTTTTGATTTAAGTCAAACTTTAAATATACTTATATGCTATTAGTAATCTTATATAAATTTTTGTTTAATTATCATCTCGGGTATCAGAGACATGTTTCAATCCTGTGAAGGTCTTTATTTATAACTTGTCATATGGGATTTATTCTAGAGACAAATATCCGAGTTTTTTTTATTTTCTATTTGTACTCTTAAATATTCTTGATGCTTTATCAAGTTTAAGTCACAAATAGATAATTAGATTTAAAGAACGTAGTTGCTATTCATTATTCAATTATCTTTCAATTATTTATTTTCATCTCTATTTCATAATTAATTCACCAACGAATAATCTTAAATTTCTTCTTGATTTAGAATTAGGATGAGATCCTTTATTATCTAATTGTCTTTTTAGATAAACATGTACATGGCATTATTTAATGTGTAGTTATCTTTTCCTTTCAAAAATATAATTACAAGTTATATACATATATGGGTTTTCAAAAGCCCACTCATTATTATCAAGGCTCATTATTCCTTTTAAAGCTCATTGAGCATAATGTATATACATATATTCAATTTTTATTTCTAAATTATTTATTTATACCTTTATTGATGCCCATTAATTAACATTTAGGCCCATTAACTATTTTAACTAATTATCACTTTTCTTTAATCAAAAATTTAATTTTCTAAAATTTTCAATGACTAATATTTATAGTTATTTTTATTTATTTCCTATTTAAATTTCTGGGGTGCTACATTTGCTGCTGGGGATACTGCTGCTGCGGAGGATACTGCTGCTGCTACAGCTTCCGAGGACAGTCACGCGCCATATGCCCTGGCTGGTCACACCTGAAACAAATCACTGGCGCCGTTCACTGCCTGCCTGCCTGGATGCAACTCGCCACATTGGGGACACGGTCCCCGCGATCAACCCACTGATCCCTGACGCTGAAAAAGAATCGACTACTGCACACTGCCCGAAGACGCCTGCCTCTAATCCTTACGCTTCTTACCGAAACCCTTCTTGAGAAATTTCTTGACCTTGGAGCCAAAAGACGCAGATCCTGTCACTGACATCGTCGGTGTCGACGCTCCCGAACTACCCATAGTGTGCTGGAAAGTACTCTACTGCTGGGTAGTCATTTGCTGACTACGGCTTGACTAGGACTGCCCCTGGCCTCCCTGTCCTCGGACCTTCTGCATATCCAGCTCCAAAGATGCCACCACATGAGATGCTATCTCCAAATCAGTAGTAGCGTTTGCCATGAAAAGGTGCCTCAGCTCCTGCCTCAATCCCCGGACGAACTACTCCGCCTTCACTCCCTCATGTTCCATGATATGGGGAGCATAACGGCCCAACTCCATAAATCGAGCCCTGTACTGCAACACTGACATGTTGCCCTGAACCAGCTCCAAAAACTGAGCATCTTCTGCGTACCAACATAAGATGGGCAGTAGGTACGCTCGAAGACCCTTACAAAGTCCTGCCACGCAATCTGTTGGAGCAAACGAGACTGAAAGGATGTCTTCCACTTTGAAGACCACCAATCTCGAGCCGTACCCTGCAACTGGTTACAGGCCAACATCACCATGTCCTCCTCGACACAGCGCATGGAACTGAACACTCTCTCCATCTCATCAAGCCATCTCCTGGCCACATCGAGATCTGGCTGGCCATCGTAATAGGGCAGATGAAACTGCAGGAAGTCTCTCACAGCACAATTGGGTCCACCCCTGGACGATGAGCCCTCACCAGCATCATCGCCAAACTACTGAGACATGAACTAAAACATGCTCCGAAAGAAATCCTCAACCCCCGGAACTCTCGCTGCATCCCCTGCCTAGGTGGTAACTGGTGGCACTCTGCTCTGCTCCTCCTGCTCCTCTGTCGACTGTCCCTGCTGAGGGCGAGTCCTCCACCTCACCGCCATACTCGCCTACTGCAAAAAGACAGAAGACACGGAAAATAACGGAATCAATAAGACACACGATGCCCTAAGCTAGTGCCAACTGTACATCATCATTGTGGACTAGTGGACCACTGCAACTATTTACGATTCTTATATATATCCACAACCGTGCTTTGATACCAGCTGTGACGACCCGAGATCCAAACACCGGGAAGGCCCGATAGCCCGAATCTCAAACCGCCACCCATGAGCCCGAAGACTCGGAACAGTTAAAAGGGATGGTGTGAAGATACACAAGAATCTAAACAATTATAGAACTACGCAGATAATAAATAATGACATTAATTAAATTACATGGTCGACAATAATAACATCAATCTAAAATATAACAGTAACCCACAACCAGTACAGTCCAAAGGGAAAAGTACAACTACACGGGGCATACCCCGGAACTGGCAACTGGCAACTAACCCTGAGCACCTGAACCACGTAGAGCCTCAGAAGCGCTCCCCTGAAGCCGCGTCTCACCTGAAATACGGAAAACACGCAGGGAATGAGCTTCAAAACAAAAGGCTCAGCAAGGATCATCCGGTCCCCACCTCGTACATCGAGAAACTACGCGGAAAGTAACTGCAAGCTACCACTACGGCTAGTACCGAACGCACGGCATGAAAATCGAGACAACTCGTCGAAAACTCAAGAGTCACTACCATACTAAGACAGGAGTACTGATGCGGGACGAGACACGGACACGACAAGCTCACGATCGTCCCTTAACGAGGGAAGCGTCGGACGTGCGCGGTTGAGAAACCGGCAAGAGCTAGGGTGGTCGGCTCTCTCTTTCGTGCCCGGATCGGGTCATGGGACGGTAACGCTCTCTCTCGCAGCAGCGGTGATATAAATAGAAAGCAAGCTAATTACCCTATCATGCTCTCTAGCAGCGGCATAAAGAAGCATATATGAAATGAAGTAAAATGCCAAGTAAGGGAGCGAATGCGATACCTCCACGCGCTCGGCGTGGGGAAGACGGACCCGGCCGAAAACTCGTACTCCCGGGAAACTTAACACACAGTAATTACAGCAATGGGAACATGCCCACTCCACGCAGGGAGGTAAAGGGCTATACAAATGGGCCCGGGTGGACCGAATTCGGGTTGACGGGCAGCTTCGGGTGTTGATTCAGCTACACGCGTGTTCACGACCGTTGGGCCCACGTGCTGTCCGGAGGGGCCGTGTGGGACCCGGTGGTACCGCTGTAGTGGAGACACTTGGGGAAGCGCTCCCCAGGCTGGCGGCACGCTGGTTCGTCGGCCGGAGGCCGGGCGGCTCCGTTCGGCACCGGTCGGAAAAACCGATCAGAAATCTGCCGGTTCTGGATTTCAGCGCGCGCTCCGGCGAGAACGGACGCTGCGATCAGCACCGGCGTCAGAATGCGACGAGATCAGAGCCGTTGGAAATCTGCTTCGAAGTAATACAATCTAGTGGCCTTCAGAAAAATTCACCAGATTTGTACTCTGTGTTGGCAAATTTTATATGCTGCTGTTGTACAGTAACCGAAGACTCAGATCTGTAGACAACTTTCCTGTTGATTGCCTTTGACCGTGAAGTCGATGTCCGAATTTGAAGATGTGTTCTTCAACAAGGTTGTAGAAAATCGAACAAGGAAACCAGGACTATTTTGTGATCTGGATTTGGAGGTGGTGGTGATGTTTTCTGATTTTGGAAGTGGAGGGTGGTCGGATCTGGGATCTGACTAAAAACATTGTACCAGAGGAAGAACACGAATTTCTAAAAATATATAGAAGGCTGATTAAAAATTAAGAAAATTTGTGAAGGTAGAGGGTGATGGACAAAACTCCCAGTAAAATTGGAAGGGTTTGGATAAATCAAAAAGATGGTTGGAGGGGAAGAACTCAGAGGTTCTGTCACTATAGATAGAAAACTGGCAGATCTGGGATGACAGGTTGGACGAAAATGTAAAAATACTAAACGAAGGATTTGTGGCATGAAAATTTAGGTGGATCTTGGAATGCAAGGGATGAACACACCATAAAAAATTCAGATCAATCCAAGCTCGTGGCTGAGACATAAAAATTGTGGAAGCTGCTGTGGTCGGACAAAGATAGAACTGCAGAGGCGGCTCGATGGCGGCACGAACGGCGGCGGCAGCGACAGCGGCACAGACGATCACCAGAGGTTGAGAGGAGATGATAGAAGGTAGAATCACTCTAGAACTTGAGGTTGGAGAAGAGGAACCAGAGGGAGAGGGGCTGGGGGCGCAATATGCTCCTTGGATTTCACAAAATTTCTGATTTTTTCATTGAATTTCACATGAAAATACAAGCTTATATATGGTTTACATCAAATGCAATGTGGACCCTTGGATCTAGGGAAGGGGATTGAAGGGCTAGGATTGCATGCCACAAACACAAAACAAAGAATATAATATGCAAGGGGGGTGCGCCCTATTGAGCAAGGGGTAGAAGTTGAATGGGTGGTTGAATGGTAGGTGGCCTACCTTGGACAAAATGGGCCACTTGTCTACCCATGTGGCATATGACTAGTCCAACCTTCTAGATGTCCACCTAGGATGGTTGACTAGCCCCACAAGATGACATGGACCAATGGAAAAGGGCTGAGGGCCCCCTTGCTGGTCCTACTGACAAATTACATATAAACCCACACAATCTACGGGAGTGACGCATTGGCCGATAAAGCTGTACAATTGCGCGTATACATTTCCGTGGATATAAAAATAAACTAAAGGATATAAATGTAATATGAAAAGGTACTGGCTCGGTGTCGATTCCCATCAAATTGATGCGGGACGAGACCACGGACACGACAAGCTCGTGACTGTCCCTTATCGAGGGAAGCATCGGACGTGCGCGGTTGAGAAACTGGCAATGAGCTAGGGTGATCGGCTCTCTCGTGT
Source organism: Amorphophallus konjac (assembly GCA_022559845.1). Lineage (NCBI taxonomy): Eukaryota > Viridiplantae > Streptophyta > Magnoliopsida > Alismatales > Araceae > Amorphophallus > Amorphophallus konjac. The sequence goes on from CM040123.1 coordinate 383,535,285, forward strand.
GCCCGGATCGGGTCACGAGACGGTCTCGCACTCTCTCGCAGCAGCGGTAATGAATAGATAAAGCGAGCTAGATATCCCTACACATGCTCTCTAGCAGCGGCATAAACAAGTATATATGAAATGAAGCAAAATGCCAAGTAAGGGAGCGAATGCGATACCTCCACGTGCTCGGCGTGGGGAAGACGGACCCGGCCGAAAACTCGTACTCCCGGGAAACTTAACACACAGTGATTACAGCAATGGGAACATGCCCACTCCACGCAGGGAGGTAAAGGTCTATACAAATGGGCCCGGGAGGACCGAATTCGGGTTGACGGGCAGCTTCGGGTGTTGATTCGGCTACACGCGTGTTCACGACCGTGGGGCCCACGTGCTGTCCGGAGAGGCCGTGTGGGACCCAGTGGTACCGCTGTAGTGGAGACACTTGGGAAAGCGCTCCCCGGGCTGACGGCACGCTGGTTCTCCGGCCGGAGGCCGGGCGACTCCGTTCGGCACCGGTCTAAAAAACCGATCGAAAATCTGCCGGTTCTGGATTTCAGCGCGCGCTCCGGCGAGAACGGACGCTGCGATCAGCACCGGCGTCAGAAGGCAACGGGATCAGAGCCGTTGGAAAGCTGCTTCGAAGTACTACAATCTAGTGGCCTTCAGAAAAATTCACCAGATTTGTACTTTATGTTGGCGAATTTTATATGCTGCTGCTGTACAGTAACTGAAGACTCAGATCTACAGACAACTTTCCTGTTCATTACCTTTGACCGTGAAGTAGATGTCCGAATGTGAAGATGTTTTCTTCAACAAGGTTGTAGGAAATCGAACAAGGAAACTAGAACTATTTTTGGATCTGATTTGGAGGTGGTGGTGATTGTTTCTGATTTTGCAAGTGGAGGGTGGTCGGATCTGGGATCTGACTAAAAACACTGTACCAGAGGAAGAACACGAATTTCTAAAAATATATAGAAGGCTGATAAAACATTAAGAAAATTTGTGGAGGTAGTGGGTGATGGAAAGAACGCCCAGTAAAATTGGGAGGGTTTGGATAAATCAAAAAGATGGTCGGAGGGGAAGAACTCAGAGGTTCTATCACTGTAGATAGAAAACTGGAAGATCTGGGATGATAGGTTGGACGAAAATGTAAAAATACTAAACGAAGGAATTTTGGCGTAGAAATTTAGGTGGATCTTGGAATGCAAGGGATGAACACACCATATAAATTTAGATCAATCTAAGCTCGTGGCTGAGACAGACAATTCGTGGAAGCTGCTGTAGTCGGACAAAGACAGAACTGCAGAGGCGGCTCGATGGCGGCACGAACGGCGGCGGCGGCGGCACAGACGATCACCGGAGGTTGAGAGGAGATGATAGAAGGTAGAATCACTCTAGAACTTGAGTTTGGAGGAGAGGAACCAGAGGGAGAGGGGCTGGGGGCGCAATATGCTCCTTGGATTTCACAAAATTTCTGATTTTTTCATTGACTGTCACATGAAAATACAAGCTTATATATGGTTTACATCAAATGTAATGTGGACCCTTGGATCTAGGGAAGGGGATTGAAGGGCTAGGATTGCATGCTACAAACACAAAAAAAAAGAATATAATATGCAAGGGGGGGGGGTGCGCCGTATTGAGCAAGGGGTAGAAGTTGAATGGGTGGTTGAATGATAGGTGGCCTACCTTGGACAAAATGGGCCACTTGTCTACCCATGTGGCATATGACTAGTCCAACCTTCTAGATGTCCACCTAGGATGGTTGACTAGTCCCACAAGATGACATGGACCAATGGGAAAGAGCTGAGGGCCCCCTTGCTGGTCCTACTGATAAATTACATATAAACCCACACAATCTATGGGAGTGACGCATTGGCCGATAAAGCCGTATAATTGCGCGTATACTTTCCCGTGGATATAAAAATAAACTAAAGGATATAAATGTAATATGAAAAGGTACTGGCTCGGTGTCGATTCCCATCAAATTGATGCGAGATGAGACCACGGACACGACAAGCTCGTGACTGTCCCTTAACGAGGGAAGCGTCGGACGTGCGCGGTTGAGAAACCAGCAATGAGCTAGGGTGATCAGCACGCGCTCCGGCGAGAACAGACGCTGCGATCAGCACCGGGGTCGGAATGTAACGGGATCAGAGCAGTTGGAAAGCTGCTTCGAAGTACTACAATCTAGTGGCCTTCAGAAAAATTCACCAGATTTGTACTTTGTGTTGGCGAATTTTATATGCTGCTGTTGTACAGTAACCGAAGACTCAGATCTACAGACAACTTTCCTGTTGATTACCTTTGACCGTGAAGTAGATGTCCGAATTTGAAGATGTGTTCTTCAACAAGGTTGTAGGAAATCGAACAAGGAAACTAGGGCTATTTTTGGATCTGGATTTGGAGGTGGTGGTGATTTTTTCTGATTTTGGAAGTGGAGGGTGGTCGGATCTGGGATCTGACTAAAAACACTGTACCAGAGGAAGAACATGAATTTCTAAAAATATATAGAAGGCTGATAAAACATTACGAAAATTTTTGAAGGTAGCGGGTGATGGACAGAACTCCCAGAAAATATGGGAGGGTTTGGATAAATCAAAAAGATGGTCGGAGGGGAAGAACTCAGAGGTTCTGTCACTGTAGACAGAAAACTGGCAGATCTGGGATGACAGGTTGGACAAAAATGTAAAAATACTAAACGAAGGAAGTTTTCTGTGAAAATTTAGGTGGATCTGGGAACGCAAGGGATGAACACACCATAAAAAATTCAGATCAATCCAAGCTCGTGGCTGAGACAGACAATTCGTGGAAGCTGCTGTGGTCGGACAAAGACAGAACTGCAGAGGCGGCTCGATGGCGGCACGAACGGCGGCGGCGGCGGCACAGACGATCACCGGAGGTTGAGAGGAGATGATAGAAGGTAGAATCACTCTAGAACTTGAGGTTGGAGGAGAGGAACCAGAGGGAGAGGGGCTGGGGGCGCAATATGCTCCTAGGATTTCACAAAATTTCTGATTTTTTCATTGAATTTCACATGAAAATACAAGCTTATATATGGTTTACATCAAATGCAATGTGGACCCTTTGATCTAGGGAAGGGGATTGAAGGGCTAGGATTGCATGCCACAAACATAAAAAAAAAGAATATAATATGCAAGGGGGGGTGCGCCCTATTGAGCAAGGGGTAGAAGTTGAAGAGGTGGTTGAATGGTAGGTGGCCTACCTTGGACAAAATGGGCCACTTGTCTACCCATGTGGCATATGACTAGTCCAACCTTCTAGATGTCCACCTAGGATGGTTGACTAGCCCCACAAGATGACATGGACCAATGGGAAAGGGCTGAGGGCCCCCTTGCTGGTCCTACTGACAAATTACATATAAACCCACACAATCTACGGGAGTGACGCATTGGCCGATAAAGCTATACAATTGCGCGTATACTTTCCCGTGGATATAAAAATAAACTAAAGGATATAAATATAATATGAAAAGGTACTGGCTCGGTGTCGATTCCCATCAAATTGATGCGGGACGAGACCACGGACACGACAAGCTCGTGACTGTCCCTTAACGAGGGAAGCGTCGGACGTGCGCGGTTGAGAAACCGGCAATGAGCTAGGGTGATCGGCTCTCTCGTGTGCCCGGATCGGGTCACGAGACGGTCTCGCACTCTCTCGCAGCAGCGGTAATGAATAGATAAAGCGAGCTAGATATCCCTACACATGCTCTCTAGCAGCGGCATAAACAAGCATATATGAAATGAAGCAAAATGCCAAGTAAGGGAGCGAATGCGATACCTCCACGCGCTCGGCGTGGGGAAGATGGACCCGGTCGAAAACTCGTACTCCCAGGAAACTTAACACACAGTGATTACAGCAATGGGAACATGCCCACTCCACGCAGGGAGGTAAAGGGCTATACAAATGGGCCCGGGAGGACCGAATTCGGGTTGACGGGCAGCTTCGGGTGTTGATTCGGCTACACACGTGTTCACGACCGTGGGGCCCACGTGCTGTCCGGAGGGGCCGTGTGGGACCCGATGGTACCGCTATAGTGGAGACACTTGGGGAAGCGCTCCCCGGGCTGACGGCACGCTGGTTCGCCGGCCGGAGGCCGGGCGGCTCCGTTCGGCACCGATCGGATAAACCGATCGGAAATCTGCCGGTTCTGGATTTCAGCGCGTGCTCCGGCGAGAACGGACGCTGCGATCAGCACCGGCGTCAGAATGCAACGGGATCAGAGCCGTTGGAAAGCTGCTTCGAAGTACTACAATCTAGTGGCATTCAGAAAAATTCACCAGATTTATACTTTGTGTTGGCGAATTTTATATGCTGCTGTTGTACAGTAACCGAAGACTCAGATCTACAGATAACTTTCCTGTTGATTACCTTTGACCGTGAAGTAGATATCCGAATTTGAAGATGTGTTCTTCAACAAGGTTGTAGGAAATCGAACAAGGAAACCATGACTATTTTTGGATCTGGATTTGGAGGTGGTGGTGATTTTTTCTGATTTTGGAAGTGGAGGGTCATCGGATCTGGGATCTGACTAAAAACACTGTACCAGAGGAAGAACATGAATTTCTAAAAATATATAGAAGGCTGATAAAACATTACGAAAATTTTTGAAGGTAGCGGGTGATGGACAGAACTCCTAGTAAAATTGGGAGGGTTTGGATAAATCAAAAAGATGGTCGGAGGGGAAGAACTCAGAGGTTCTGTCACTGTAGACAGAAAACTGGCAGATCTGGGATGACAGGTTGGACAAAAATGTAAAAATACTAAACGAAGGAAGTTTTGTGTGAAAATTTAGGTGGATCTGGGAATGAAAGGGATGAACACACCATAAAAAATTCAGATCAATCCAAGCTCGTGGCTGAGACAGACAATTCGTGGAAGCTACTGTGGTCGGACAAAGACAGAACTGCAGAGGCGGCTCGATGGCGGCACGAAGGGCGGCGGCGGCATCACAGACGATCACCGGAGGTTGAGAGGAGATGATAGAAGGTAGAATCACTGTAGAACTTGAGGTTGGAGGAGAGGAACCAGAGGGAGAGGGGCTGGGGGTGCAATATGCTCCTAGGATTTCACAAAATTTCTGATTTTTTCATTGAATTTCACATGAAAATACAAGCTTATATATGGTTTACATCAAATGCAATGTGGACCCTTTGATCTAGGGAAGGGGATTGAAGGGCTAGGATTGCATGCCACAAACACAAAAAAAAAGAATATAATATGCAAGGGGGGTGCGCCCTATTGAGCAAGGGGTAGAAGTTGAATGGGTGGTTGAATGGTAGGTGGCCTACCTTGGACAAAATGGGCCACTTGTCTACCCATGTGGCATATGACTAGTCCAACCTTCTAGATGTCCACCTAGGATGGTTGACTAGCCCCACAAGATGACATGGACCAATGGGAAAGGGCTGAGGGCCCTCTTGCTGGTCCTACTGATAAATTACATAGAAACCCACACAATCTACGGGAGTGACGCATTGGCCGATAAAGCCGTACAATTGCGCGTATACTTTCCCATGGATATAAAAATAAACTAAAGGATATAAATGCAATATGAAAAGGTACTGGCTCGGTGTCGATTCCCATCAACTCTCCTCGGGTGGGAGGAACTCGACCCCGTCGAGTAGGGGTAGGGATGCTCGAGTACTCCAGCGGATCCGTCACCGTCCCAAGTAGCGCGGATATGCTCCGCTCCAAGTGATCGTCACCTGCTCATTTCATATATACTCGATATGCGAACTGCTATGGTCTAAAGGTGGTCACTCCGAAGGGGCACTCTCAAAAGGGAAGAAAACAGCTCGAAGACTCACTAGGAATCACCGCTGAGTCCCTATAGGTGACTGATCCGGGTATAGATGTGGAACCGATCCCATACTCATCAAGTGAGTCCACTCGCCTCTTACTCATAAGAGACCGACAACGAGCTTGCACAAGACTCATGCAGACTTACCATGCAATACACACAACAATCGACTCGAAACACACCACACAAACAAACCACACAAGAAAACACACTGACTCATGCACGACTCGAGACTAAGGTGGTAGCATCGAGCCCACTAGGTGGCGGCATCCTGGGCGGCAGGAGAGCTGTCCCACTCTTCCCCCCCTAAGGCATAGTACTCATCGGCTAGTGCCTCATCGGCCACGTAATTGACGCACTCAAGCTCGGGAGGTGCAGACTCTCCAATACCTATGGCTAGGGTGGCGCGAGCGGGGCACTCGCTGGCAATGTGGCCATACCCGTGACAGTGGAAACACTGCACTCTCGACCGACTACTCTCTCCTATAAAAGGGGTCTTACCTTTATCATCCCGTCGGGTAGGGGGTGTAGGCAGCAATGGGGGAGATGTAGGTGCCTTGGACAATAGTGGAGGGGGTGCCGGTGCCAGAGGACGGGCTATAGGAGCCGGGGGACGGGCAACGAGTGCCGGTGGTTGGGGTGGAAATAGATCCCAGGGTGGAGGTGGGCGAGGTCTAGGAGCGCAGTGCTCTTGACGGGCGGGCTCCTGAGGACGAGCCATGGGTCCCCTCGGGTATGAACCTAAGGAGCCACGGGAATCACTACGGGGAGGAGCGGGGCTCCACCGGGGAATAGACTCGAACTCACCCTCGAATTGCTCCATTTCGAGAGCAACTTGGTATGCATCCTCTAGCTTGTCCACCTTACGGCGGAGAAGCTCATACCGTAGGTGCGGGCGTAGACCACCCCGAAACCGAGAGACGGTAAGGGAATCCTCCTCCTTGGCATCACATCGCAAGTAGTATTCATCAAACTCGACGGTGTAATCCGAGACAGACCGGTCTCCTTGGGTGAGGCTTTGCCACCTCTCTATAAGACGCTGGCGGTAGGAGGTAGGGAGGTACTTCTTCCTAAGTTTCTCCCTCATCTCGGTCCACGTATCGATTGGAGGTTCATGACGATGAAACAATAGATTCTCCATGTTCCTCCAATATGTTTGGGCTTGGCCCAAAAGTTTCATCCTGGCAAACTTGACCTTCCTTTGGTCCGACATCTCGAACCACTCAAAATATCGATCCATGCCAGCCTCCCAATCAAGATAGACCTTTGGGTCTAAGGACCCGTCAAAGGTGGGAGGGTCGACCCGAACGGTCCGAAGGGCCCGTTCATCCATATCTTGGTCGTGGGTACGCCGTATAGGACGACGATCACGACCATATCCCCGATGCTCATTCTCGGACTCATAGTCATGCACTTCGTGGACTTCGTGCCTTCTATTAGCTACCCCGTGACCCCTTGAAGTCGCGGGTCGCTGACCCAGCTCCGGTTGACCTTGTGTAGGTGGGACGGGTGCTTGGACTGGAGCAATCGGATGTGTCTCGGCTGGTCCTTTCTCTAGTGCGGTGACTCTCCCGATCAATCCCTGAACGGACTGACTTGACCCGGCAGCCCTATCCTCTACGGCTTTCATCCTCTCTTCTAGGCGGGTGCCTAGATCGTCCACTCGGGTACTCACTCCTTCCATCCTATCCATTCGGGTACTTAAATCACTCATTTGCATGTCAAACCCATCAAGATGTGTATGCAATCCTTGCACTTGTCCCATAAGAATTTTGGAACATTTCGAGCACAGCTGACGCATCGAGACTAGTGGCTCGGGGATCCGCCATAGGTGGGGGTGGGGGTGAGTACTGAGTACCCCTACGAGTGGGCATGCAAACACACCGACTAGATGACGCCGACTAAAGCAAACACACTAATGCGAAATGATGCACCTAGACTTAAACCAATATCCGGTACGGGGCGGAGGTAATCGACCCGAGGGTCACTCGCGCAAGTGTGCGGCCTTCCCGATAGGCATAGCCTAACGTTCGGACAACACCTTTTGATATACCGAATTATCGGGATGAAATGGAATTTAAAACACTCTTTTTTTTGTTTTAGAAATATGATGATCCTAGACTCGACTTAACCCGACTAATGACTAGACGTAAATGACACTCTTTTTTTTTCTTTTTGACACCCTAGACTCAAACTCGCTCTGATACCAAATTGATGCGGGATGAGACCACGGACACGACAAGCTCGTGACTATCCCTTAACGAGGGAAGCGTCGGACGTGCGCGGGTGAGAAACCGGCAATGAGCTAGGGTGATCGGCTCTCTCGTGTGCCCGGATCGGGTCACGAGACGGTCTCGCACTCTCTCGCAGCAGCGGTAATGAATAGATAAAGCGAGCTAGATATCCCTACACATGCTCTCTAGCAGCGACATAAACAAGCATATATGAAATGAAGCAAAATGCCAAGTAAGGGAGCGAATGCGATACCTCCACGCGCTAGGCGTGGGGAAGACGGACCCGGCCGAAAACTCGTACTCCCGGGAAACTTAACACACAGTAATTACAGCAATGGGAACATGCCCACTCCACGCAGGGAGGTAAAGGGCTATACAAATGGGCCCGGGAGGACCGAATTCGGGTTGACGGGCAGCTTCGGGTGTTGATTCGGCTACACGCGTGTTCACGACCGTGGGGCCCACGTGCTGTCCGGAGGGGCCGTGTGGGACCCGGTGGTACCGCTGTAGTGGAGACACTTGGGGAAGCGCTCCCCGGGCTGACGGCACGATGGTTCACCGGCCGGAGGCCGGGCGGCTCCGTTCGGCACCGGTCGGAATAACTGATCAGAAATCTGCCGGTTCTGGATTTCAGCGTGCGGTCCGGCGAGAACGGACGCTGCGATCAGCACCGGCGTCGGAATGCAACGAGATCAGAGCCGTTGGAAAGCTGCTTCGAAGTACTACAATCTAGTGGCCTTCAGAAAAATTCACCAGATTTGTACTTTGTGTTGGCAAATTTTATATGCTGCTGTTGTACAGTAACCGAAGACTCAGATCTACAGACAACTTTGCTGTTGACTGCCTTTGACCGTGAAGTAGATGTCCGAATTTGAAGATGTGTTCTTCAACAAGGTTGTAGGAAATAGAACAAGGAAACCATGACTATTTTTGAATCTGGATTTGGAGGTGATGGTGATTTTTCCTGATTTTGGAAGTGGAGGGTGGTCGGATCTGGGATCTGACTAAAAATACTGTACCAGAGGAAGAAGACGAATTCCTAAAAATATATAGAAGGCTGAGAAAAAATTAAGAAAATTTGTGGAGATAGGGGGTGATGGACAGAACTTCCCGTAAAATTGGGAGGGTTTGGATAAATCAAAAAGATGGTCAGAAGGGAAGAACTCAGAGGTTCTATCATTGTAGATAGAAACCTGGCAGATCTGGGATGACAGGTTGGACGAAAATGTAAAAATATTAAACGATGGAATTGTGGCATGGAAATTTAAGTGGATCTTGGAATGTAAGGGATGAACACACCATAAAAAATTCAGATCAATCCAAGCTCGTGGCTGAGACAGACAATTCGTGGAAGCTGCTGTGATCGGACAAAGACAGAATTGCAGAGGCGGCTCGATGGCGGCACGAACGGCGGCGGCGGCGGCACAGACGATCACCGGAGGTTGAGAGGAGATGATAGAAGGTAGAATCACTCTAGAACTTGAGGTTGGAGGAGAGGAACCAGAGGGAGAGGGGCTGGGGGCGCAATATGCTCCTTGGATTTCACAAAATTTTTGATTTTTTCATTGAATTTCACATGAAAATACAAGCTTATATATGGTTTACATCAAATGCAATGTGGACCCGATGTGCGCGGTTGAGAAACCGGCAAGAGCTAGGGTGGTCGGCTCTCTCTTTCGTGCCCAGATCGGGTCACGGGACGGTAACGCTCTCTCTCGCAGCAGCGGTGATATAAATAGAAAGCGAGCTAATTACCCTATCATGCTCTCTAGCAGCGGCATAAACAAGCATATATGAAATTAAGAAAAATGCCAAGTAAGGGAGCGAATATGATACCTCCACGCGCTCGGCGTGGGGAAGATGGACCCGGCCGAAAACTCGTACTCTCGGGAAACTTAACACACAATAATTACAGTAATGGGAACATGCCCACTCCACGCAGGGAGGTAAAGGGCTATACAAATGGGCTCGGGAGGATCGAATTCGGGTTGATGGGCAGCTTCGGGTGTTGATTCGGCTACACGCGTGTTCACGACCGTGGGGCCCACGTGCTGTCTGGAGGGACCGTGTGGGACCCGGTGGTACCGCTGTAGTGGAGACACTTGGAGAAGCGCTGCCCGGGCTGGCGGCACGCTGGTTCGCCGGTCGGAGGCCGGGCGGCTCCGTTCGGCACCGGTCGAAAAAACCGATCGGAAATCTGCCGGTTCTGTATTTCAGCGCGCGCTCCGGCGAGAACGGACGCTGCGATCAGCACCGGTGTCGGAATACGACGAGATCAGAGCCGTTGGAAAGCTGCTTCGAAGTACTACAGTCTAGAGACCTTCAAAAAAATTCACCAGATTTGTACTTTGTGTTGGCGAATTTTATATGCTGCTGTTGTACAGTAACCGAAGACTCAGATATGCAGACAACTTTCCTGTTGATTGCCTTTGACCGTGAAGTAGATGTCCGAATTTGAAGATATGTTCTTCAGCAAGGTTGTAGGAAATCAAACAAAGAAACCAGGACTATTTTTGGATATAGATTTGGAGGTGGTGGTGATTTGTTCTGATTTTGGAAGTGGAGGGTGGTCGGATCTAGGATCTGACTAAAAATACTGTACCAGAGGAAGAACACGAATTTCTAAAAATATATAGAAGGCTGATAACAAATTAAGAAAATTTGTGGAAGTCGGGGGTGAGGGACAGAACTCCCAGTAAATTGGGATGGTTTGGATAAATCAAAAAGATTATCGGAGGGGAAGAACTCAGAGGTTCTGTCACTGTAGACAGAAACCTGGCAGATCTGGGATGACAAGTTGGACGAAAATATACAAATACTAAACGAAGGAATTTTGGTGTGAAAATTTAGGTGGATCTTGGAATGCAAGGGATGAACACACCATAAAAAATTCATATCAATCCAAGCTCGTGGCTGAGACAGACAATTCGTTGAAGCTGCTGTGGTCGGACAAAGACAGAACTGCAGAGGCGGCTCGATGACGGCACGAACGGCGGCGGCGGCGGCACAGACGATCACCGGAGGTTGAGAGGAGATGATAGAAGGTAGAATCACTCTAGAACTTAAGGTTTGAGGAGAGGAACCAGAGGAGAGGGGCTGGGGGCGCAATATGCTCCTTGGATTTCACAAAATTTTTGATTTTTTCATTGAATTTCACATGAAAATACAAGCTTATATATGGTTTACATCAAATGCAATGTGGACCCGACGTGCGCGGTTGAGAAACCGGCAAGAGCTAGGGTGATCGGCTCTCTCGTGTGCCCGGATCGGGTCACGAGACGGTCTCGCACTCTCTCGCAGCAGCGGTAATGAATAGATAAAGCGAGCTAGATATCCCTACACATGCTCTCTAGCAGCGGCATAAACAAGCATATATGAAATGAAGCAAAATGCCAAGTAAGGGAGCGAATGCGATACCTCCACGCGCTAGGCGTGGGGAAGACGGACCCGGCCGAAAACTCGTACTCCCGGGAAACTTAACACACAGTAATTACAGCAATGGGAACATGCCCACTCCACGCAGGGAGGTAAAGGGCTATACAAATGGGCCCGGGAGGACCGAATTCGGGTTGACGGGCAGCTTCAGGTGTTGATTCGGCTACACGCGTGTTCACGACCGTGGGGCCCACGTGCTGTCCGGACGGGCCGTGTGGGACCCGGTGGTACCGCTGTAGTGGAGACACTTGGGGAAGCGCTCCCCGGGCTGACGGCATAATGGTTCGTCGGCCGGAGGCCGGGCGGCTCCGTACGGCACCGGTCGGAAAAATCGATCAGAAATCTGTCGGTTCTGGATTTCAGCGCGCGCTCCGGCGAGAACGGACGCTGCGATCAGCACCGGCGTCAGAATGCAACGAGATCAGAGCCGTTGGAAAGCTGCTTCGAAGTACTACAATCTAGTGGCCTTCAGAAAAATTCACCAGATTTGTACTTTGTGTTGGCAAATTTTATATGCTGCTGTTGTACAGTAACCGAAGACTCAGATCTACAGACAACTTTCCTGTTGATTGCCTTTGACCGTGAAGTAGATGTCCGAATATGAAGATGTGTTCTTCAACAAGGTTGTAGAAAATAGAACAAGGAAACCAGGACTATTTTTGAATCTGGATTTGGAGGTGATGGTGATTTTTCCTGATTTTGGAAGTGGAGGGTTGTCGGATCTGGGATCTGACTAAAAACACTGTACCAGAGGAAGAACTTGAAATCCTAAAAATATATAGAAGGCTGAGAAAAAATTAAGAAAATTTGTGGAGATAGGGGGTGATGGCCAGAACTCCCAGTAAAATTGGCAGGGTTTGGATAAATCAAAAAGATGGTCAGAGGGGAAGAACTTAGAGGTTCTGTCACTGTAGACAGAAATCTGGCAGATCTGGGATGACAGGTTGGACGAAAATGTAAAAATCCTAAACGATGGAATTTTGGCGTGAACATTTAAGTCAATCTTGGAATGCAAGGTATGAACACACCATAAAAAACTCAGATCAATCTAAGCTCGTGGCTGAGACAGAAAATTCGTGGAAGCTGCTGTGGTTGGACAAAGATAGAACTGTAGATGCGGCTCGATGGCGGCACGAACGGCGGCGGCGGCGGCACAGACGATCACCGGAGGTTGAGAGGAGATGATAGAAGGTAGAATCACTCTAGAACTTGAGGTTGGAGTAGAGAAACTAGAGGGAGAGAGGCTAGGGGCGCAATATGCTCCTTGGATTTCACAAAATGTCTAATTTTTTCATTGAATTTCACATGAAAATACAAGCTTATATATGGTTTACATCAAATGCAATGTGGACCCGACGTGCGCGGTTGAGAAACCGGCAAGAGCTAGGGTGGTCGGCTCTCTCTTTCGTGCCCGGATCGGGTCACGAGACGGTCTCGCACTCTCTCGCAGCAGCGGTAATGAATAGATAAAGCGAGCTAGATATCCCTACACATGCTCTCTAGCTGCGGCATAAACAAGCATATATGAAATGAAGCAAAATGCCAAGTAAGGGAGCGAATGCGATACCTCCACGCGCTCGGCGTGGGGAAGACGGACCCGGCCGAAAACTCGTACTCCCGGGAAACTTAACACACAGTGATTACAGCAATGGGAACATGCCCACTCCACGCATGGAGGTAAAGGGCTATACAAATGGGCCCGGGAGGACCGAATTCGGGTTGACGGGCAGCTTCGGGTGTTGATTCGGCTACACGCGTGTTCACGACCGTGGGGCCCACGTGCTGTCTGGAGGGGCCGTGTGGGGCCCGGTGGTACCGCTGTAGTGGAGACACTTGGAGAAGCGCTGCCCGAGCTGGCGGCACGCTGGTTCGCCGGTCGGAGGCCGGGCGGCTCCGTTCGGCACCGGTCGAAAAAACCGATCGGAAATCTGCCGGTTCTGTATTTCAGCGCGCGCTCCGGCGAGAACGGACGCTGCGATCAGCACCGGTGTCAGAATACGACGAGATCAGAGCCGTTGGAAAGCTGCTTCGAAGTACTACAGTCTAGAGACCTTCAAAAAAATTCACCAGATTTGTACTTTGTGTTGGCGAATTTTATATGCTGCTGTTGTACAGTAACTGAAGACTCAGATCTGCAGACAACTTTCCTGTTGATTGCCTTTGACCGTGAAGTAGATGTCCGAATTTGAAGATATGTTCTTCAGCAAGGTTGTAGGAAATCGAACAAAGAAACCAGGACTATTTTTGGATCTAGATTTGGAGGTGGTGGGGATTTGTTCTGATTTTGGAAGTGGAGGGTGGTCGGATCTGGGATCTGACTAAAAACACTATACCAGAGGAAGAACACGAATTTCTAAAAATATATAGAAGGCTGATAAAAAATTAAGAAACTTTGTGGAGGTAGGGGGTGGTGGCCAGAACTTCCCATAAAATTGGGAGGGTTTGGATAAATCAAAAAGATGGTCGGAGGGGAAGAACTCAGAGGTTCTGTCACTGTAGACAGAAACCTGACAGATCTGGGATGACAGGTTGGACGAAAATGTAAAAATACTAAACGAAGGAATTTTGGTGTGGAAATTTAGGTGGATCTTGGAATACAAGGTATGAACACACCATAAAAATGCAGATCAATCCAAGCTCGTGGCTGAGACAGAAAATTCGTGGAAGCTGCTGTGGTCGGACAAAGACAGAACTGCAGAGGCGGCTCGATGGCGGCACGAACGGCGGCGGCGGCGGCACAGACGATCACCGGAGGTTGAGAGGAGATGATATAAGGTAGAATCACTCTAGAACTTAAGGTTTGAGGAGAGGAACCAGAGGGAGAGGGGCTGGGGGCGCAATATGCTCCTTGGATTTCACAAAATTTTCTGATTTTTCATTGAATTTCACATGAAAATACAAGCTTATATATTGTTTACATCAAATGCAATGTGGACCCTTGGATCTAGGGAAGGGGATTGAAGGGTTAGGATTGCATGCCACAAACACAAAAAAAAGAATACGATATGCAAGGGGGGTGCGCCCTATTGACCAAGGGGTAGAAGTTGAATGGGTGGTTGAATGGTAGGTGGCCTACCTTGGACAAAATGGGCCACTTGTCTACCCATGTGGCATATGACTGGTCCAACCTTCTAGATGTCCACCTAGGATGGTTGACTAGCCCCAGAAGATGACATGGACCAATGGGAAAGGGCTGAGGGCCCCCTTGCTGGTCCTACTGACAAATTACAAAGAAACCCAAACAATCTGTGGGAATGACGCATTGGCTTACAAAGCCGTACAATTGCGTACATACTTTTCCAAGGATATAAACACAAACTAAAAGGACATAGATGCAAAAGAAAAAGTACATTCTAGGCGTCGATTCCCATCAAGTACCAACCCACTAGAAGCAAGGCCGGATGCATCCACTGACGGCTTAAACCGCGCCTCGGGTGTCTCCCTCCGGTCCAGCGGGAACTGAGACACCGTACAAGTAACCACCGAACAAGTGACTAGCTGGGGTCGCGCTCGTCAGCGCGGGTCCAACCGCCCCCAACCACGTGTGCACACACAGACCATGCGTCCCCGGTCTGGCTCTCTGACTAGTTTTCCCATCAGCCGGACTCTGGCTGCAAGACGTGGCGCCGAACGGAAACCAGTCTAAAAACCATCTCTCAAGGTAGCCTCGCCACCACTCCTTGGTGGGACCACTCACGTGTCGGAAGGCTACTGAAGGGGCGTGATCTCGCACTGGTCCTGAGCTGGGAGGATGATCACCGGATAGTGAACTACAAAGAATGGGAAACGAATTAGGAGGCCCATGGATAGTTCCCTGGGAAAAACCTCCGATGCTTAAGTCAGTAGAGCAATGGTGGAAGGTATTGAGGGAGGTTGAAAGAGATGCGCGAGATTGCCCAACACCAAGATGGTGAAGTGGTACCTGCTCAGGGAGTGTTAGGCCTCTATCTGCCTTATCTGCTGTCGGAGGGAGTCCTTGGTTTATATAGCGAGAATATTAAAGAGTCCCATATGCTGAGGAGTTTTAGGCGGAGTTACGTCCTCATCATGGGATCGTTACGTGCTCATCGTGGGCTCTTCATGACCTTGGGAGATCGTGGCACCCTTATCCCGCTGAACTCCTGCTCATAAAGGACTGTCAACGGCTGCATGGATAAGCATTTGTCAGTTGATCCAAGCATGAGAAGTGCCAGCCCTGTTCGGGCGATGGGCGTAGCTCGGATGCAGTCAGATCGGAGTGGGAGTGGAGCGCCTGCCCTTATCTCGGTGGGGAGATGGCTCGGGCGTGGGTCTTCCTCCGTTCTGACGTTCGGGCCTTCCGAGCCTAAGGGCCGCCGAGGAAGGATGGCATCCCGAGTGTTCTTTATTGGGCTTTTATGACCGAAGTGGGCCCAAGAGGGCTGTCACTTGGATGAGCTGAGCCTCGTTCGGTCCGGATGAGCCTAGTTTGGCTACTCTTAATTGGGCTACAGAAATCCCCCTCTCCACTTGTCCCCCTCCTACTCCCGAGCTTTAGTAAGCTCGACCGAGTAGCTGTTTAGGGTTTCGGACCAACGTTGCTCAGGTGGGTGGAAATCTTGCGGTGTTTAGGAAGCCACGTGTCATGCTCACCTGTGCCCGTGTTAATGATGATCCTGACGGATTTGAACTGAAGGGGCCCCCTTTCCTCGGAGATCGGAACGACGCGCCGCCTCCCGCGTGGGTTTATAGGCGTTGGGCGCTTGTTATCATTCCAGACTCCCTCCGCTTCATAGGGTTTTTGCACTCCTTCATTCTCATTTTTGGGGCTCTTCGATGCACCGTGAGGACACGACGGAGGAGTAGAGGCTTGCGGCGGCATTCATGGAGTTGGCGGCGATAACCGCGGAGGCCGTCCAGCAGCTTCCTCCTCCCCCAGAATCTTCAGGGTCTCGGGACCATCTTCCCTCAGAGTCTTCTTCTGACTTCATGGCGGGCCAGCGCCCATATGTTGAGGAGGGGGAGGACAAACCGGTGGCGTGGGCGCCGGTCCCCAACTGCAGTGAACTGGGGGAGGCGGATGTGAGGAGGCTGGAGCACCAGTATCGCCTGCCCCACAAGTATAGTTTTGCCGCTGCTACTCCATACGAGACAAGCCTGGACTCTCGTACATGCCACATCTGTATGTTTCTTCTGTCGTGGAAGGGTGGATTCCATCCTCCCTTCGAACCTTTCGTCCTGCAGCTTCTTAATTTTTTTTCGGTTGGCGCCCATTCAGTTGGTAGCCAACTCTTATCTCCTCCTTTCCGCCTTTCGTATTCTCTGCCGTCAGTGCGGAGTCCCTCCTTCCATGGACCTCTTCCACTTTTTATTTGAGTTGAAAGCGCATCCTTCGGCGGGGAAGGGCTTCTATTTCATCTAGGCGAGGCAAAATAGGAGTTGTATTTCTTTGGCGGCGAAGGATTCTTCGCATAAGGGGTGGAAGACCCAATTCTTCTGGGTGGGGATTTGCTCAGTGGAGGAAACCTGGAGGTGCCCGGTGATCCCCAATTTCCACCCTAACGTCCCTCCCGGGCAGGACGAGTTCCCTCCTCATGTGGAGGAGTATGCTGCCATTTTGCTGAAGCACCGCCAGTCCACCGAAGAGTTGGTGAAGTCGAAGAATATCGAGCGGTGTCTTCTTACGCGGCTGCATCCGTCAGGCACAGGTGCCACAACTTAGATCCTCTTTCGGATGTGGGGGTCATCTTTCTTTTCCTGAGCACGTCTTCTTCTTTGTGCAGACACCAGGTGGGAGCCTCTGAAGGAGGCCGCAGAGGTGATCGAGCTTGGAGATGACTCGGCTGCCGATGAACCGACTGCTCCCGTGGGTCGCTTCCGAACCAAAGATAAGGGCAAGGGAGTGGCCCAGGGCGAATCCTCCGGACCGTGGGGACCCAAGCGCAAGGACCTTGTGGAGGGCATGATCCGGGCCGCTATGAGGGCCAGAAAGCTGGCCAAGAAGGCCGGGGTTGTACCCACGGTCCAAGGTGACCCTACCGCGGCTCACCCCTCCGTCGGGCACAATGGGGCCAACCCTCTCAGGCAGGCTCTCCCACTAGCTGAGCCAGAGGGGGCCGAGGAGGTCGGGGCTGCCCCCGTGGGCGGCGATGATGCGGGCTCGGTTCCTCCTTTGGCCAGGACTGAGGGGGCCGAGGGTGCTCTCGCAATCGACAGCGGGGCCGACCCGACTCTCCCCTCGGCCGGGGTCGAGGGGGCCGTGGCCGAAGTTGGGGGTGCTGTGACTGCAGCCTGGGCTGGCGCTTCGGGCGGTGGCACAAGTGGCGAGCCGATCCAGGTTGAGGGGCCGCAAGAAAATCCGGCCGAGGCGCAAGGGGCGACCGAGGCTGGGGCTCGATCCGAGCCACACGGTGGGGCGCTGGGTGATAGAGGGTTCTCCGTTCCGGCGGCCTTGGAGAGGCTCGGTATTTCGAGCCCCCTGCACCAAGTATGCCGCGGTATAGCCGCGAAGGTGAGGGGGGGAGGTAGGCAGTACTCCCCGTCTACGGCTCTCGCCGGGGTTATGGAGGGCGGTCTGGCCCTGGCCCAGATGGGGGCTGCTCTGGCGGAAGCGTATGTTCGGTCGGAATGGGAGCGAGTGAACCTGGCCTTGACCCTTGGTGGGTCGGACAGGAGGTTGGCTCGGCTCACCGAGGAGCGTGACGGGCTTCAGCGGGAGCTCTCCTCAGTCAAGGGGCTGATGCAGTTGAGCTAGGTCGAGACCCGGGCGCTGACCGAGCAGCTAGCCAAGGCTCGTGAATCGCTCGAGAGGAAGAACAAGCTTCTCGAGGAGGAGCGCCTTGTGCGCGCTGAGCTGGATGGCCAGTGGGAGACCGAGCGGGCCGAGCTGGTAGACCGAGTGGAGGAAGACGAGCGCCTTCGGCGGGAGGCCGAGGTCGATCGGGCCGAGGCGAAGAAGCAGGTGGTGGCGGCCGAAGAGCGGACTGCTAAGGCCTAGCGGAGGTCAGCCGAGGCGGAGCGGAGGGAGGCCGAGCTCACTGGTAGGGTGGGATCGACCGGGGCAGAGGCTCTCGAGCAGTACAAGAGCTCAGAGGCCTACCGGGTCGACCTTAAGGTGGCTGCCCTTCCCTACTACGAGTTAGCGCTTCACCGAGGCATCCGCAAGGGGTTCAAGCAGGGCTACGACCGGGCGGTATCTTATGCCGGGGAACAGGATTCTGGGATTGAATTCCCATCCGGACAGTGCTACGACTCGGATCTGTCGTCCTCGGGCTCCTCTGTCTCGGCACCGGACGAAGAGGATCAGGAGAGGTCTTTGCCCGAGGGATCGCCAACTCCGGATGCCTCGGGAGGGTGCGCAACCGAGGCAGTTCCCACGCCGGTGGGGTCAGTGCCAGGGTCGACCGTCGCTGAGCATGCCGGGGGTGGACTGTCCGAGCCTTCCACTTCCGAGCTTCAGGGTGGGCCGGAGGCCTGATGTACTCGCTTTGCTTCCTTTCTTTGCATACCTTTTTCTTTTTGGAAGGAGAAAACTTCCTTCTTTTTATGTCGAAATAAATAAGGCAGTGGTATTATGATGAAGACTTATCTGTTCCATACCGCCGTTGCCGTATTCTGTTCAGCGTATCTGCGGTTGTTGGAAAGAGCCAATATTTTCTGTGTGAATCTCGCACGATGGTTGGGTGAGCGTCTGACAGGGTGTCTTCCCGTTTTCCCACGCTTTAAATGGCTGGCCACTTCGTGTGTCCCGCTGGGGCGGAAGACGAGAAGTTTGAGGTGACCGTTTGTAGGGAGAAATCCTTCTGGCGTGTTTTCGAGGGGGGAAATCATTTAAGGCAAGTAGCCTCCCTTTGCCTATAAAAAGGACTGAAGGGCGTCCCTTCCTCTCCACCGCTTAGGATTTTCCCTAACAGTCTTTCCTCACTCCTTCTTCATGTTGTGTTGTGCCGTGGTATTCGGAGCATAGAGGAAGCTCCAGATGAGGAGGCTGCCGACGACGGGGGGCAGGGAGTTCCTGCTGCTCCGGACTTGAAAAGGAGTCGACGGCCGGCGGGCAGACTTGAAAAGGGGTCGACGCGCGAAGGCACGCCATTTTCCCTTTATCAGTTTCAGCGGTGCTTGTAGGGGGGCGAGATGGAGGACGGATGGGGGGATCAGACATCCTTGCTGCCCGTCCCTTCCTGCTCGCCTCACGGATGGGAGGAGGAAGCCAACTAAGCTCCATCCCTTCCGGGCCTTCCCCTGCCTCCTCAACCAGCTCTGCTGGTTTCTTTTTCCCTCTTCTGCTCTGCTCCTCCTTTCTTTCACTCTTCGGAGGGTGCCTGCACTCTCTTTCTTCCAAAGAGTTGGTAGTTTGGCGGGGAAGATGCTTTCATATGCATTCCCTCTCCTCCTTCTCTTCCAAGTTCAACTTGGAAGGTAGCCTTCTCTTTCTTAATCCCTCTGTCACCTTTGTCTCGAGCTGCCCGAGCCAACGGGGTCAACTATCCTTTATCCGAGCTAGTTTCTACACTAGGCAGAGTCAGTGGCTGGACGCAGGAAGGTCATCCGAGTCAGCCAAGCGACGGGCTCATACAACGGCGCTAGATGGATCTTTTGCTTTTTTGACATGTAATCTATTGACTTCGGCCTTCCTGATGTACAAACGTGTTGTTTGAATAAAAAGAAAGGAGCCTTTTGTTTTATCTCACGTTGTTTGCACAATACTCAGTACACAGAAGTAGAACTTGCATAATGTAGCTACGTTCCTGGTCTGAGGGATGGGTTCTCCTTCCATTGTAGAGAGGCGGTATGCTCCTTTTCCAACCGTCTCGACCACTCGGTAGGGGCCCTCCCAGTTAGGGAATAACTTGCCCGCCGCCTCAAGTGGTCGAGAGGCTTCGGCTTTCCTGAGGACTAAGTCTCCCGGCTGGAAGTGTCCGTCTCGGACTTTGGCATTGTAGTATCGAGTGAGGCGGCGTTGGTACTCCGTTGCTCTGATGCTGGCGATCTTCCGGATTTCATCTGCTAAGTCGAGATTTTCGAGCAGTTTTTGGTCGTTTGCCTCGGACGAGAAGCGGATGACTCTGAGGGAGGGGTTGCCGATCTCCAACGGGATCACGGCCTCGGTGCCATACACTAGTTGAAAAGGACTCTCACCGGTTGCCGTTCTGGGAGTCGTTATATGCGACCAAAGTACGTTCGGCAATTCCTCGAGCAAGCTGCCCTTGACTTTGCCGAGCCTAGTCTTGATGCCTTTCAAGATAGCCTTGTTGGCATTTTCGACCAGCCCGTTAGCCTGAGAGTGAGCGACCAAAGTGAAGTGATTGTAAATATTAAGGTCGGCGCATCTATCTCGGAAGTACCAAGAATCAAATTACCGACCATTATCGCTCACTATCACCCGGGGGATGCCATAGCGACAGATGATCGACTTCCAGATGAAATTCCAGACGACTGTCTCGGTGATCCTTGCAGTGGCTTCGGCCTCGATCCACTTAGTAAAGTAGTCGATGGCGACGATGATGAACTTCTTCTGGGCCTGGGTCGTGGGGAATGGCCCGAGGATGTCGATTCCCCAGCGAGCGAAAGGATAAGGCTCGGCTAGGGTGATAAGCTCCGTTGCTGGCTGATGGACCAAGTGGTCGAATCGCTGGCAACGGTCACAACGTTGTGTGTAGGTCGAGCAGTCATGCTGTAGGGTGGGCCACCAGTAACCTCGCCGTAGCATGATCCTGGCGAGTGACCTTCCCCCCAAATGCGCTCCGCATAGACCTTCGTGAACTTCTTCAATCGCTCGGTTGGCTTCGACGGTACCGAGGCACTTCAGAAGAGGGCCAGAGAAGGATCTCCGGTAAAGTGCGCCATCCAGGGTGACGAATCGCCGAGCTTGGTATTTCAACCTTCGGGTTTCCCAAGGGTCGAGAGGCTCCTCGGAGTCTTGGAGCCACAACAGGTAGGGGGTACGCCAGTCACCTGGGCAGGCTGGGCCAACAGCTAGGAGCTCCGAATCAATGCTCGGGTGCTCTAGCTCTTCGAGAAGGACCGATCTAGTACCCTCGGGGTCAAGAGAGGAGGCCAGCCGAGAGAGGGCGTCCGCTCGGGAGTTTTCCTCCTGAGCTATCCGGACTACCTCAAAACTCTCAAACTGTTGTGCCACAGCCTTGACCAGTTGGAGGTATTTGATCATCGGTGCCTCCCGAGCTTCATAATCGCCTTTGACCTGGCTAGCGACTAGTTGGGAGTCGGTGTGAATCCCGACTCGCTCAGCTCCTAACCGCCGGGCCATGCGGGCTCCCGATATGAGGGCCTCGTACTCGGAAGCGTTATTGGATGCTTGGAAGTTGAACTTCAGGGCGTACTGTAGCTCTGCCCTTTCGGGGGACTTCAGGAGGATGCCGGCACCGCTCCTGGCTGAATTGGAAGATCCGTCAACGAACAGTTCCCAGGTCGGCCCAGGTGCGGACGGAGATCTCTCTTCAGTCGGGATGGTGATCTCGACGATGAAGTCGGCGAGCGCCTGGCCTTTGATAGCCGCGCGAGGCCGATACGATATATCGTAGGCCCCGAGCATGATGGCCCACTTGACGAGGCGTCCCGAGGCTTCGGGGTGAGCGAGGATCTTCTTCAATGGTTCGCCGGTCAACACGGTGATGGAGTGCCCTTGGAAATAGGGTCGGAGGCGCTTGGCCGAGGTAACCAACGCTAGCACGAGTTTCTCGGTTGCGGGGATACCTTCTCTCAGCCTCGATGAGCACCTTGCTTGTGTAGTACACCGGTCTCTCGATTCCCGAGTCATTTTTGACAAGGATCGAGCTAACTGTGGATGGAGTTGCCGAGAGATAGAGATACAAGGCTTCCTCCGAGACGGGCTTGGAAAGCACTGGGGGCGAAGCCAGGAACTCCTTAAGCTCAACGAATGCTCTTTGGCATTCCTCATCCCACGTGAATGTAGCAGATGCCATTTTGGGCCCCCTCAACAGTTTGACGAAGGGTAGGCATCATTCAGCATCGCGGGATAGGAATCTGCTGAGCGCAGCAACGCACCCGGTAAGGCGTTGAACGTCTTTGATGCAAGTGGGTGGGTGCATGTCCAGGATGGCCTGGACCTTGTCGGGGTTGGCCTCAATCCCACTCTGAGTGACCAAGAAGCCCAAGAATTTCTCAGACCTTACTCTGAAGGCGCACTTGGCGGGGTTGATCCTCATGTTGTACTTCAGGAGGGTGTTGAAAGTTTCTGCTAGGTCGGCGAAGTGGTCCTCGGCCTTGGGGGTCTTAACGAGCATGTCGTAAATATAGGCCTCGACGTTCCGACCGAGCTGTCCCTCGAACAAATGGTTGACTAGCCTTTGGTACGTGGCTCCGGCATTCTTTAACCCGAAAGGCATCCGGGTGTAGCAGTGTACGCCGAAGTCGGTGATAAAGGCGGTCTTCTCGATGTGATGCGGGACGGGACCAAGGACACGACAAGCTCGCGATCGTCCCTTAACGAGGGAAGCGTCGGATGTGCGCGGTTGAGAAACCGGCTGTGAGCTAGGGTGGTCGGCTCTCACTTGTGCCCGGATCGGGTCACGGGACGGCTTCGCTCTCTCTCGCAGCAGTGATATTATAAATTGAAAGCGAGCTAGGTATCCCTACACATGCTCTCTAGCAGCGGCATATAAAGCATATAAAGAATTAAGCTAATGCCAAGTGTAAGGGTGAAGGCGATACCTCCACGCTCTCGGCGTGGTGAAGATGGGACCCGGCCGGAACTCGTACCCCCGGGAACTTAATACATTATGGTTACATCAATGCAATTAAGCCCACTCCACGCAGGGAGGTAAAGGGCGACACAAGTGGGCCCGGGAGGACCAGTTTCGGGTTGACGGGCGGTTCCGGACGATGCTTCGGCTTCACGCGTACTCGTGTTAGTGGGGGGCCCACGTATTGACCGGAGGGGTCGTGTGGGGCCTGATGACTCCTATATTATGGAGACACCTGGAAAGCGTTCCTCTGGGATGGCGAGCTGCTGGAACGACCGCCGGACGCCGGGCGGCCCTCGGACGACGCTCGCTGGGAACTCGGCCACGAACCTGAAAGTTCTGTTTGCAGGCGC
This sequence comes from Amorphophallus konjac, assembly GCA_022559845.1. NCBI lineage: Eukaryota > Viridiplantae > Streptophyta > Magnoliopsida > Alismatales > Araceae > Amorphophallus > Amorphophallus konjac. The sequence goes on from CM040123.1 coordinate 383,558,794, forward strand.
GCGACTCGGAGAAAACTGCTGCTGCGTTCAGTCCCGTCGTCGGAATGCGACGAGATTAGCGCCGTTGGAAAGCTGACTCAGAATACTTCGACGTAGGGGTCTTCAAAAAAAATAATCAGATCTGTACTTCTGATTATTGAATTTACAATCTTGCTGAAATCTGGCCAGAACTGCAGGGGCAGGATCTATCTTCGATGAAGATCGACGTTGACCGGGGAGAAGACCTCCGAATCTGGAAATGACTTCTTCAGCAAAGTTGAAGGTCTCTGAGAGAGGAATCGGGACTATTTTTGGTTTTTTGATTGGATAAGAAATGGATTTTCTGGGATGTTTTTACTAGACCTGGGTCGGATCTGGGAAACTGTGGGCAGACTGTTCTTGGGAACTTGGACGGTTTTTGTAAAATACTTGGAGGGTGAACCAAAAATTAAGAAAATTTCTGGTGGTAGAGGGATGTGGACAGAACTCCCAGTAAATTTGGGCGTCCCAAAAAAAATCAAAAGATGGTTCGAATGGGGTAGACTCAGAGCTGATGAACAGTGAACAGAACCAGGACAGATCTAAGAACTTGGACTTGGACGAAAATCAAAAAATAGCTAAAGGATGAATTTTGACGTGATTTTTTTTGTGGGGATAAGGATTCTAGAGGGGAACCAACCCTGAAATTTTGAGCTTCAGAAGATGAAGGGAGTGATAGTAGCAATTCGGAGAAGAGGAACCTGTCCTGAGTGGACAGAACCACCGAAACCGTTGGCAACGACGCGTCGGCGGCGAGACGATGGCGGCGGCGATCACCGGAGCTTCTTCAGATGAGAGAGGGGATCAAGGGGGAGGGGAATTACACTCTAGAAGGGGGCTGGTGGTGGAGGAACCAGAGAGAGGGAGGGGAGGGGCGCAAACTCCAAAGGGGGGGGGGCAAATGCCTATTTTCTCTTCATTAATTCATTCAATATGAAAAATACAACCTTATATAGGATGCCAACCAAACTCAACCTCAACCCTTGGATCTAGGGGTTTGGATTGAAGGGCTGGGATACAATGTGAATCACACATTTAATACATTAGTTTAATCTAATTTGACCATTCTTATTCAACCTTGGACTAAATCTATTCAAACACCACCTACTAAGCCTAATATGGCCAAAAGAGGGGGCGCCCCCTTCATGGGCCTCTCTTGGGCCTAGGCTGGTCCAAGGCCAGCCAACCCAATCCACTAACTCATGTCTAGACTTGGGCCTTCCAAGTCTTGGTGGTCCATGAGAGGGAGTGGCCCAATTGGGCCATAAATGACTAATATGGTCCATAAGGGTAGCATTTGGTCCAATATGAACTAGGCTTTCTAATGGACTCTACTAATGGCAATCTAACCTTGGACTTAACATAACAAATGGCCCATTGGCTTGATATAAGCCTTACAAGGAGCCCAAAAGAAAGAAATTACACAATTACAACTTCATACAAGCCATAACACACAAATACACTTCACCCGTGTATGGAAATCGCCTTTGATGCCCCATCAATTCTCCCCGGGTGGGAGGAACTCGACCCCATCGAGTAGGGGTATGGCTGCTCCGGTCCTCCGGCGGATCCGTCACCGTGCTAAGTAGCGCGGGTATGCTCCACTCCAAGTGATCGGCACCTGCTCATTCCATATATACTCGATATGCGAACTGCTATGGCTAAAGGTGGTCACTCCGAAGGGGCACTCTCAAAAGGAAGGAGACAGCTCGAAGACTCACTAGGAATCACCGCTGAGTCCCTATAGGTGACTGATCTGGATATAGAAGTAAAACCGATCCCATACTCATCAAGTGAGTCCACTCGCCTCTTACTCGTAAGAGACCGACAACGAGCTTGCACAAGACACATGCAGACTCACCATGCACAGACACACGAATGCAAACCACGCAAACAATCGACTCAAAATCACCACACAAACAAACCACATAAAGAAAACACACCGACTCATGCACGACTCTAGACTAAGGTGGTAGCATCAAGCCCACTAGGTGGCGGTATCCGGGGCGGCCGAAGGGTCGCCCAACTCTTCCCCTAAATCATAGTACTCATCGGCCAGTGCCTCATCGGCCTCGTAACTGACACACTCAAGCTCGGGAGGTGCGGATCCTCCAACACCTAAGGCTAGGGTGGTGCGAGCGGGACACTCACTAGCAATGTGGCCGTACCCGTGACAGTGGAAACAGTGTATTCGCGATCGACTACTCTCCCCGACAAGAGGGGACTTACCCTTGTCATCCCGTCGGGTAGGGGGTGTAGGCAACAATGGGGGAGGTGTAGGTACCTTGGACAAGAGTGGAGGGGGTGCCGGTACGAGAGGACTGGCTATAGGAGCTGGGGGACGGGCAAAGGGTGCCGGTGGTTGGGATGGAAATAGATCCCGGGGTGGAGGAGGGCGAGGCCGTGGAGCGAAGTGCTCCTGACGGGTGGGCTCCTGAGGTCGAGCCATGGGAGGCCGCTGATGTGGGCCTATAGAGTGACGGGGCTCGGTACTACGGAGAGGGGTGGGGCCCAACCGATGGCTAGACTCGAACTCTCCCTCAAATTGCTCCATCTCGAGAGCAACCTGGTATGCCTCTTCCAATGTCTTGGCATTACGGCGGAAAAGCTCATACTGATAGTGTGGCTGCAAACCACGTCGAAAGCGGGAAACGGGCATGGTACTCTCCTCCGTGACACCACATCGTAGAAAGTACTCATCAAACTCCGCGATGTATTCGGAGACGGACCGGTCTCCCTGGCTAAGACTTTGCCATCTATCGATGAGTCGCTGGCGGTATGTGGGAGGAAGGTACTTTTGCCGAAGTTTATTCTTCATCTCGGCCCATGTATCGATCGGGGGTTCTAGCCGCTGAAGTAGCAGGCTCTCCACATTCTTCCAATAAGTTTGTGCCTGCCCCATAAGTTTCATGGTGGCAAATCGGACCCTTCGACGCTCCGACATATCATACCATTCAAAATAACGGTCCATGCCAAACTCCCAATCTAGGTAGACTTTCAGATCCAAAGACCCGTAAAAAGCGGGAGGATCCACTCGCACGGTCTTAAGGACCCGATCATCATCCTCATCTCGTTGTGGCTGAAAATCACGACGGCGTTGACCATACCCCTCGTAGGCATTGTCGGACCCATAGTCCTCGAGACCAAGGTCACGGTGTGGTAGTTGGGGAACCCGAGGAGGGGCGGGTGGAGGAACCAGTGGTGGCTGGTTTTGGGCCGCGGGAGCGGCCTGGACTTGGGCCATGGGAGCGGGTTGGACTTGGGCCCCCGCGGGAGGAGGTGCGGGTGGACCTTGGGCTGCCCCAGGAGGGTCCCCGTGTGACATCCTATCTAACCGCCCAACGAGGTCTTGGACCGACCTATCGGAGGTCTCCATGCGTCCCTCCATGGCCCTAAGGCGACCATCCATATTCTCGGAGAAGGTCCGAAAGTTAGCATCGGATTGGTCCAACCTAGCCATAATGGCCATCATCGCCTCTTGTAGGGAGTGGAAGTCTCCCGAGGTATCCCGTGGGTTGGCCATAGGTGGTGGTGGTGGGGGTGAGTACTGAGTACCCCGACGAGTGGGCATGCAAACACACCGACTAGAAGACGCCGACTAAAGCAAAACACACTAATGCAAATGATGCGCCTAGACTTAACCAAAACTCGATACGTGGCGGAGGTAATCGATCCGAAGATCACTCGCGCAAATGTGCGGCCTTCCCGATAGGCGTAGCCTAACGTTCGGACAACACCTTTTGATATACCGAGTAAAGGGATGTATGCGACCCAAAAATGACTCTTTTGTTGTTTTGAAAATATGATGATCCTAGACTCGACTTAAACCGACTAATGACTAGACGTAAATGACACTCTTCTTTTTTTTTTGACTTTAGACACCCTAGACTCAACTCGCTCTGATACCAAATTGATGCGGGACGGGACCAAGGACACGACAAGCTCGCGATCGTCCCTTAACGAGGGAAGCGTCGGATGTGCGCGGTTGAGAAACCGGCTGTGAGCTAGGGTGGTCGGCTCTCACTTGTGCCCGGATCGGGTCACGGGACGGCTTCGCTCTCTCTCGCAGCAGTGATATTATAAATTGAAAGCGAGCTAGGTATCCCTACACATGCTCTCTAGCAGCGGCATATAAAGCATATAAAGAATTAAGCTAATGCCAAGTGTAAGGGTGAAGGCGATACCTCCACGCTCTCGGCGTGGCGAAGATGGGACCCGGCCGGAACTCGTACCCCCGGGAACTTAATACATTATGGTTACAGCAATGCAATTAAGCCCACTCCACGCAGGGAGGTAAAGGGTGACACAAGTGGGCCCGGGAGGACCAGTTTCGGGTTGACGGGCGGCTCCGGACGATGCTTCGGCTTCACGCGTACTCGTGTTAGTGGGGGGCCCACGTATTGACTGGAGGGGTCGTGTGGGGCCTGATGACTCCTATATTATGGAGACACCTGGAAAGCGTTCCCCTGGGATGGCGAGCTGCTGGAACGACCGCCGGACGCCGGGCGGCCCTCGGACGACGCTCGCTGGGAACTCGGCCACGAACCTGAAAGTTCTGTTTGCAGGCGCGCGACTCGGAGAAAACTGCTGCTGCGTTCAGTCCCGCTGTCGGAATGCGACGAGATTAGCGCCGTTGGAAAGCTGACTCAGAATACTTCGACGTAGGGGTCTTCAAAAAAAATAATCAGATCTGTACTTCTGATTATTGAATTTACAATCTTGCTGAAATCTGGCCAGAACTGCAGGGGCAGGATCTATCTTCGATGAAGATCGACGTTGACCGGGGAGAAGACCTCCGAATCTGGAAATGACTTCTTCAGCAAAGTTGAAGGTCTCTGAGAGAGGAATCCGGGACTATTTTTGGTTTTTTGATTGGATAAGAAATGGATTTTCTGGGATGTTTTTACTAGACCTGGGTCGGATCTGGGAAACTGTGGGCAGACTGTTCTTGGGAACTTGGACGGTTTTTTTAAAATACTTGGATGGTGAACCAAAAATTAAGAAAATTCCTGGTGGTAGAGGGATGTGGACAGAACTCCCAGTAAATTTGGGCGTCCCAAAAAAAATCAAAAGATGGTTCGAATGGGGTAGACTCAGAGCTGATGAACAGTGAACAGAACCAGGACAGATCTGGAACTTGGACTTGGACGAAAATCAAAAAATAGCTAAAGGATGAATTTTGACGTGATTTTTTTTGTGGGGATAAGGCTTCTAGAGGGGAACCAACTCTGAAATTTTGAGCTTCAGAAGATGAAGGGAGTGATAGCAGCAATTCGGAGAAGAGGAACCTATCCTGAGTGGACAGAACCACCGAAACCGTTGGCAACGACGCGTCGGCGGCGAGACGATGGCGGCGGCGATCACCGGAGCTTCTTCAGATGAGAGAGGGGATCAAGGGGGAGGGGAATTACACTCTAGAATGGGGCTGGAGGTGGAGGAACCAGAGAGAGGGAGGGGAGGGCCGCAAACTCCAAAGGGGGGGGCAAATGCCTATTTTCTCTTCATTAATTCATTCAATATGAAAAATACAACCTTATATAGGATGCCAACCAAACTCAACCTCAACCCTTGGATCTAGGGGTTTGGATTGAAGGGCTGGGATACAATGTGAATCACACATTTAATACATTAGTTTAATCTAATTTGACCATTCTTATTCAACCTTGGACTAAATCTATTCAAACACCACCTACCAAGCCTAATATGGCCAAAAGAGGGGGCGCCCCCTTCATGGGCCTCTCTTGGGCCTAGGCTGGTCCAAGGCCAGCCAACCCAATCCACTAACTCATGTCTAGACTTGGGCCTTCCAAGTCTTGGTGGTCCATGAGAGGGAGTGGCCCAATTGGGCCATAAATGACTAATATGGTCCATAAGGGTAGCATTTGGTCCAATATGAACTAGGCTTTCTAATGGACTCTACTAATGGCAATCTAACCTTGGACTTGACATAAAAAATGGCCCATTGGCTTGATATAAGCCTTACAAGGAGCCCAAAAGAAAGAAATTACACAATTACAACTTCATACAAGCCATAACACACAAATACACTTCACCCGTGTATGGAAATCGCCTTTGATGCCCCATCACGATGTCTTCGGGGTGCATTCTGATCTGGTGGTAGCCTGAGTAGGCATCTAGGAAGCTGAGTATCTCATTACCCGAGGTTGAATCAACCAGTTGGTCGAGGCTCGGTAAGGGATAGCAATCCTTTGGAGTAGCCTTGTTCCAGTCGGTGAAGTCCACACACATCCGCCACTTTCCTGAAGCTTTCGGCACCAGGACGACGTTAGCTACCCATGTCGGGTACAGGACCGGCCTAAAAAGGCCAGTCTTCCGCCCCTTGGCGACCTGCTCCTTGATAATCGTCTGCTTCTCTGGCGCATGTTTCCTTCTGCGTTGTTGCACGGGCTTCATGGTTGGGTCGAGGTTGAGCTTATGCACCACCGTCTCTTCCGGTATCCCGGGGAGTTGATCATCAGACCATGCAAAGACCCGGATGTACGTGGAAAGAAACTCTTTGTATTGCTGTTGAACCTCAGATGTTAGGTCGGCTCCGATCTTTACTCCTAGGGTCGGGTCGTCGTTCAGGAAAACCGCTAGCAATTCGCCTCCAGGTTCGGCGGTTGCAGATTTTTCCTCGACTTCCCGGGGGCCCTTATTTTTCCCGTCCAGCCTTGTGGCTTCGACCGAGATATTGTAGCACCTTCGGGCCATTGCCTGGTTAACTCGGACTTCCCCCAATCCATTTTTGGTGGGGAACTTCATCTTTTGGTGATAGGTAGAAGGCACAGCTTTCGTTCGGCTGAGGATTCCTCGACCAAAGATTGCGTTGTACGCTATCATACCTTTGATCACTATGAAGTCCACCATGACCGTAACGGTCTTGGGTGGGGTACCAAGAGTAACCGGCAGGCTTAGGGCTCCCTCGGGATAGGTGGCCTGGCCATTGAACCTGCACAGGGGGGTCCGGATCGGGCGGAGTTTAGACGGATCATCCCCCATCTTAAGGAAACATTCGTAGGATAATACATCAGGGGCACTTCCATTGTCAACCAGAATCCTGTCTATGTTACAATGGTTTATTGTGGCCGATATCACTAGGGCGTCATCGTGCGGGGTGCTCAGCCCCTCCAGGTCTTGGTCGGAGAAGTTTATGACCTGGGGTTCGCTGGGCGGGGCCCTAGGAGTCTCGATGGCTCGGCTCGCCCGCTCAGCATGACGCTTCCTTCCCCGGCCACTGTCTCCTCCCGATGCAGCTCCTCCGATGATGACGTTGATGTGGACCCCTCGGGGGGCGTTGTCTATCTCCTCTGAGGCGCCTCGGTCTTCCTGGTGCCCGGCCACGAATCGGCGGAGGTGCCCCAGACAAATGAGACGTTTGATCTCATCCTGGAGCTGGTGGTAGTCGCCGGTATGATGCCAGTGGTCGCTGTGGAACAGGCAATGCTTGCTGCGACTGCGGTTCTTTGACTTCATTGGCTCGGGTTGGCGGAGGAGGCCCGATCCTTTGATGTCTTCATAAATCTCGTATACTGGAGCGGTTAGGGGAGTGTACCGCTCGTACTTCCACGACGGTTCCTTGCGTTCCCCGTCTCAGTTCCACCTTTTTCCTTGGCCCGAGCTTGGCTCGGGTGCCTGCTTCTTGTCCCCCTCCCGACCCGAGCCGGTTGCGTCTCGGCAGGCACTGAGTACTTCCTCGCACTCGACGTGGCGCAATGCCAGAGTCACTAGCGCAGCAAGGGTTGAGGGAGGGTGGAGGACAAGCTCGCGGCGGAGGTTCTCGTCGCGGGTGCCCCCGGTCAGAGCGGTTATGGCCAAGGCGACGTCCAGGCGGGAAATCCTCAGGGCTTCCGATTTGAATCGGAGAATGTAGGCCCGAAGTTTTTCCCCTTGCGCCTGTTTGAGGGCCAAAAGCCCCGCTACCGACCTAGGGGGGCCGCTACCGATGAAACTCTCCTTGAATACTCGCCCGAACTGCCTGAAGCCTCGGATGGATCCGGGGGCGAGGGCCCGGAACCATGCTTGTGCACCTTGGACCAGGGTGGTCGCAAAGGCTCGGCACTTGATGGCGTCGGATGCTCCGTGAAGGGTCATAAGAGCGTCGAAGCTGTCAAAGTGGTCGGCCAGGTCGCCCTGGCCGTCGTAGGGCTTGAAGATTGGGATAGGGGTTCGGGGAGATACCTCTGCCTTCAGGATATGGTCAAAGAACGGGGATCTCTTCTCGTCCTCTAGTGGAGAGGTCTTCTGCAGGGCTCGCAGGGCACACTCCTGCTCTGCGAAATGCCTCTCGAATTCTCACAGTCGGAGGGATAGCTCTGGCTGCCGCTGCGCCGTAGGGCTGAGGGGGCGTGAAGGCAGGCTGTCTTGGCGCTCCCTGGGGACTTCGGTCTCCGGGAGGGGACGACGTGCCCCATGCCTGCCCCGCTTCAACGTGGAGGAAGCCTCTTGCTCCGGAGGGGGGGCTTGCGAGGGTCCTCCTACTTTGTTGCGGATGAGCTGCTGTCCTCGGAGGGTGAAGCAGCCTCCGGTGGTGTGCTGGTACACGTTCTCACGGGGAGGGCTCTCCGGAGGGGCGCGTGACCTTCCATCCCTGGCCGCCTGGGTCCTCATGAGTTCCACGAGGACGTCCAGTTTCACGTTGAGGGATTGGAAGGCGTCGGCGCCGCCGTTGAGCGGCAGCCCTACCGTCGTGGGAGGAGGGGGCGGCAGCCCGGCCGCAGGTGGAGGGGGCGGTCCATCAGCGGGAGTGCTGGCACCGGAGGGGGGATTTTGGGAGGCTTGTGAGGGGCCTTCCCCTGCCGCCACAGTGGCTTTTCGCCTATCTCCGGCGGACCTCCTCCCTGTACTTCTTCTCACCATACTGGCTCTTTGATCGTTTCCCACAGACGGCGCCAGATGAAGGGGCGTGATCTCGCGCTGGTTCTGAGCTGGGAGGATGATCACCGGATAGTGAATTGCAAAGAAAGGGAAACGAATTAGGAGGCCCAGGGATAGTTCCCTGGGAAAACCCTCCGATGCTTAAGTCAGTAGAGCAATGGTGGAAGGTATTGAGGGAGGTTGAAAGAGACGCGCGAGATTCCCCAACACCAAGATGGTGAAGTGGTTCCAGCTCAGGGAGTGTTAGGCCTCTATCTGCCTTACCTGCTACCGGAGGGAGTCCTTTGTATATATAGCGAGCTCCCCCGAAGAGTCCCATAAGCTGAGGAGTTTTAGGCGGGAGTTACGTCCTCATCATGGGATCGTTACGTCCTTATCGTGGCCTCTTCATGACCTTGGGAGATCGTGACACCCTTATCCCACTGAACTCCTGCTCATAAAGGACTGTCAACGGCTGCATGGATAAGCATTTGTCAATTGATTCAAGCATGAGAAGTGCCAGCCCTGTCCGGGCGATGGGCATAGCTCGGATGCAGTCAGATCGGAGTGGGCGCGGAGCGCCTGCCCTTATCTCGGTGGGGAGATGGCTCGGGCGTGGGTCTTCCTTCGTTCTGACATTCGGGCCTTCCGAGCCTAAGGGCCGCCGAGGAAGGATGGCATCCCGAGTGTTCTTTATTGGGCTTTTATGGCCGAAGTGGGCCCGAGAGGGCTGTCAGTTGGATGAGCTGAGCCTCGTTCGGTCTGGATGGGCCTAGTTTGGCTGCTCTTAATTGGGCTACAGAAATCTCCCTCTCCAGCTACGACTAGTGGAGGGTCACTGAAAGGGTAGACTCTCTAGTCAACAAAAAATAATGTCTAAACCAGACGAAGTACAAGGACCGCTCCTCGTACCGACACCGACTCACAGTGATGTAAGCTAAGAACACCCACTCCCGGGATCCCACGGTACCCTAACGTGTGGCCCCCACATGATGCCTAGCATCAGTTAGACCATGGGTCAACACGCGGATCGAGATCCACTCACCCGGGATTCGAATCGGTAAAACATAACTCCGGTTGAACAAGAATCTCTGGCGGTCTACCTTTGGGCTGCTACAAAGGCTAGCGGTCCAACATTAGGCCGCCACAGAGACTATAGCGGTCCAACCATAGGCCACCACGCTCTGGGTTGCGAAGGAACAAGTGGTCCTACATAGGGCCGCCAAAGGGATGAGGCGGGTGTACCCTCTGCCGCAAGACCCAAAAAATCCCCAACGGTCAAAAACCAACGATCAAAACGCCTCGGAGGCCACGCCGGCCAACTTGGCTTGGCGGTCGACCTTTCGGCCACCACCTGGCTCTGGCGGCTCATCGTGAGGCCGCCAAGCCCCAACCCACGCACGAGAAGATTGAAACGGTTGAACGGGGACCGCCAGAAGGAAGTGGCGGTCACTGGAAGGGCCGCCACACTTCTAAAAAATCGAGAACGGTGAAAAACCCCAAATTTGCCATTCCACGCCCCATTCACCCCCGGGTGAAGGGGAACCAAAAAGGAAACTTGTTCCCAAGACCCTGATGCATCTTTAGATGCATACAAAGCACGAAATCATGCATTGAAACGCTAGATCGGCACTCACACCCCAAAACATGATTTTCCCTTCCTGGCTCAAAATAGCCCACACTCGACCTCGTCTCGGCCTAGGAATCACGGGAAAGGTAAATACCGAGCTAAGGACTGTCACCCTACCTCGGATTTGCTCGAAACACGGCGGATCGCCGCCAATCACCAAAAACCCGAACGAAAGCCTCGATCTCCCACGAGCTCCCACGAACCCCACGCCATCATGATCACCTCGCCACTGTCGTCGCCGCCACGCCGTTGCCTCACCGCCGTCTGCAGCCGGAGGGGAGCGCCGCCGCGATCATGCCGGACGAAGAAGAGGAAGGGGGATGGTCGCGTGCCCACGGGAGAGAAAGGAGGAAGAAGAAGAAAGAGAAAGGAGAAAAGGAAAACGAAAAGAATTGGGGATTTATAGAAAATCCTGATTTTCTAAAAAATATGAAAAAATAGAAAAATATACCGCCGTGATCGTTGGAACACGCTGATCGCCGTGGTACCAAACCTGAGTAGGTGAACGACTCGGTTTACCCGCTACGGCATTCTGTAGGTCCGGTCAGGGAAAAACACGGGAAATTACGGAACACGTTCCGGGACCTCCGAAACTGATCCGAAACGCACGGATCCCAACCCGAAAAATGTCCGAAAGATAATTTCGGCAATGTGAGAATAAATTCTCTGAGAAAATAAATCTAGGACCCGAGAAGAAGGATCCGAAGGGTCCGGGATATTACATGCTACGACCTGAGTAACATATTAGTCAACTGCTGCACCGACCTTCTTGGCTTGATGCATCGAGGCATTGCTTCATTGCATCGAGGCAGTGGCCTGAAATCCCACTCAACAAGGTCTGCTGCATCGAGACATAGCATCGTTGCTTCGACCTTTTTGCCTCAACCGTAGCCGTTGCATCGACCTTATCTTGCAGGAACCACTCTACTGTGTCGAGGCAGTGCTTAATTGCATCAAGGCAGAGTTCTTGATTCTTACCATGCATGCTCCACTGCATCGACGTTACTAGTCCAAGATGCATATATGCATCGACCTGATCAGCAAGAGTTTCTTCAGGTGCATCGACCTCATTATCATGAGCCTTCAGGTGCATTGACCTTACTCCTTAAGCCAACTTTGAGTGCATCAACTTGTTTCTTCTTTAACCATGGCAGCTGCTTCATTACATCGAGGCAGTGTTCTGGAATCTCTACTGCGAGCTCCACTGCGTCGAGGTAGTTTCATTTGGTTTGTTTCTGATGCCTTCTCTGCATCGAGGTAGTGCCTAGTTGCATCGACCTTATACCCTTGCTCAGTCAGAGTATGCACAGACTTTTTAACCTTGATGACTTTTTCTTATCGACAAAGCCTGTTCTGCAGAGATTTTAACACATCTTCTATAGACAGTGAAATTATCATTTAGGCAAATGATACACTAAATCATCATACTCAAATGCATCACAGTCACAATGCAACATAAACAATATGTTTGACAACATCAGAACCATATAGTGTTTACCACATCAACACATATGCCATCATACATCTTAGATAAATCATAGTGTTTGGCATCATCAAAACCACAGGGGTACAACAAGGATGGCCTTAGGGTTCATCGTGGGACGCTATTTATATAAAAGGAGTGAAGTTCCCAAAAGGAAGAAGGAGACTTACTGCCTCACCGACTTCTGGGAAACTGAAATGACAGATCCCAGGAATTACGCCTCCCTCTGAGCGACCCCCTAGGCACCGCTTCATATCCCCAGAAGAAGATTTGACACAGAGGAAAAGCTAGCAAGATTACGTGGCAAACTCCAGAAGTTGCAAGAACGAGGAAAGTCACCATTTCAAAATCGAAAAAGCTTACAAAACAAGTGGACATTTGCCCCGGCCTGGAAAGGAAAAGTATAATGCAAAGAAAGCAAAGGAAAAAGGAAATGGAGAGCACCCTCTCAAGAGCACGCCCCAACAGCCGCGTCATGTGGTCCTTGGTCTTGGACGTCGGGCACACCTCTAGCAGCAGTCTCGAGAGGTGATGGGTCGTTGGTCAAGTCAATCAGGTCTTTCGCCAAAGACGAACCAACCCTAGCTACACGCTCCCCGATGCTTGGCTCCGGCACCTGCTCCTCGGTGTTCGGCTCCTCCTCGCCAAGCTCCTCCACGCTGAGCTCCTCCTAGCCACCACTGGCCTCGGGGCCGAATGGTGACAGCGGAGGATGCAAGGGAGGTACTTCGACACCTAAATTATCGACCGCAACCTCAAGAGCGGCCGTCCACCCTTCCTGAAAGCCACGGTCCCAGGCCGGACCGTAGACTTTGAGAGTCGCCGCATTCAACTCGACCCGAAAATCTGAAGATGAGCGGTAGCGCCCCACTGCATCCAACCCGATGGCGGCTGACGTCGCCTTCAGGTTGTCGAACCGTGTCCCCGCTCCTGAGCTTTCTCCTCTGTAGCGTCCACCAGGAGCCCAAGCGTGGTCGCTCGGGCAACAACAGCCTCGACGCACCTGGTTGCCTCCTAGAGAGACTCCTCCAATGCTCGGGCCTGCACATGGAAGGTGTCTCGATCCTGCTCGGCTTCTACGAGGGTTCGCTCCTGGAGCTTGAGCTGCTCTCGGGACTCGATGAGCTCGGCCTCGAGTGGCACTTGACGCCTCTGGAGCTGGGCACATTGGGCATTCAACCCCTTCCGCGCATCTTGGCTAACCGCTAGCTCTTGCACAAGCCCCCTAAATTGGTACCTCCACCGGCCAAAAGCCTTGGCAATCGAGTATGTAATGAGCATGTAATGCACCATGTATGTAAATGATGACTCACAAAAGTTTCTCCCCCTTTGACAACAGCAAAAGGATGGAATGATCATTGACTATTGAAGGCGATGATATAGGAGCTTTTATGCAATGCTGAAACTTCCCCTATCAACATGAATGTATGACTACTCTCCCCTTAACTACACATGACCCAGAAGTTCTCTTGAAGAACAGAAATGAACTCTGGTTAACCAATGAATCAATCTGAAATCCATCACCATAAGGATTCTGAAGTTTAGAAGACTGCAAGTGAACAAGGTAATAATGGGAGTAGCATCTCACATTTGTATGGTCAGATAACTGATACCAAGAAGGACTGATACCAAGGTATGAAGCAGATCATGAGGGATTGTAGAGCATGCATAACTACAATAAGTCTTAACATGAAAGGACTCTCTTATCATAGAGGGTTATGAATTTGCAACTTGACCAACCTGATTTAATTATGATGTATACCAGATTTATCAATTAAATTCAATACTCATATCTGAAATCAAGTTTTAATAAAGGTGAACCAAATATTCAGATAACACTCATGACTAATCATCTTCATCTTACACAGAAGATCTCAATGACTACTTTGAGAGTTACACAGATTAGTATTGAGATTAAACACTTTTTACAGGAGCATGAGTTGACATAGTTTGCATGAAATTTTCATTTGAAGCATATTTTACTTTACCTGAGCAATTTAGGTTGATCAACACCTTTTTACATGAGGCACAACACGTCTCAGGTGAAGTGACCCAGTTACTCAGTGTGATAACTGTCATTGCCTCTCAACATTGAGACCAGAGTTAGCAATAGACATATCTTTTTACGTGAGGAGATACATTGATCAGAGGCCAGACTCCCCAATTACTTGACACAAATATGCCATTGCTCTGTCAGGTTTTTCAATAAATTTTTACCAGAGATAACTATGGCACTTCATGACATAAGTTACTTTATTTCATTGATGAAGAACTCAGTTTCTCAGTGACCAAGTCATTGCTCTGAATTCATAGTTTTTCAATTAGTCAACATTTCTCAAGTTAATGTTTAATCAGAGTACTCACTCTATGTATCTCTACCAAAGTAGCCTTGATTTCCAATTTTCAGATATCAGATGAGAGAGTCTAAGGTTTTCATGACACAAGTGGTTAAAGTTCATTAAATCTTATCATTCAGACATTTTCAAGAAATTTAAGTACAAATCTGAGAATACATAATTCTTATATCAGTCTGATTCAGTGGTTATTCTTAAACCTATATGATAGAAATTTCTACATGATTCAGACTAGATTGTATGACATGCTATTTGTGTTCCTCGGATCAAATCAAAAGAATAACTGACCAACAAGTCAACAATAGAATTAAATTTTCACACCAGCTAAGATGAATATGAAGGGTGAGTGTAAACTGGTGTATAGTCAATACATGAAGGAATATTTCAGAAGAATGTATATCAACAGACAGTAGCTGAGTCTGGATTTCAGACAGATCAGCTGACAGGTAGTATCATGAAGAGAGTTGAAGGAAACTCTTCTTTAACAACTCAACGAATAGAAGGCAGAATCCATTTTTAAGAGAGAGAAATATGACATCAGATGAGAGTTGATCAATTACTAGACAAGAGGTGTTCAAAATGTGACAATCAAAACACCAATTCTAAATGCTCCCCCTGTCTAGATGCAATGAAATTTCTTTTTAGGTTTTTCAACTGCACTACTCTTCATATGCAACATCAGTCAAACTCCCCCTGACAAGGTGCATGAAATACAATTAATGAACTGCTCATGATTTTAGAATATGCTCAAGAAGAATTCATGCTTGTTCAATCAGAGAGAGAATTTATCAAATGCATCAATTTCATTTCAAATTTTCAGATTTTTCAAATTTTATGATATTCATTACACTGCTTTTAAATGAAGACATGACCCTTGGTACTTGGCGGAGAGATTGGTCTCAAGGACCATCTCACACATAGTAAGAACCTCCAGATAGATTACATCTACCCTTTAGTAACTTAGCATTTAATATACTAGGGTTATGCAAAGAGATGCAGTGCAAAGCAGTTCTATATGCTTTGAATGACTTCCTTGATGGACACATGCATTGTCTATATGCATTTAAATGAATCATTCAACCTAGTGCAACACATGAATTAGCTCAGAATAAAGTACATGCACAAACATGTGAGAAGAGCATCAGATATGTTCAGAATTAAATTCAGTAGCCGAGTCTGGAATGCAGACTGATCAGCTAGACAAGAAGAAGACATCAGAAATCAAACAAGCATTTCAACAATTTCAGATGATGAAATTTAAACACAGTTTTTCAAAACTGACCTGAATAGTGCAATCCTGGGGGTTTCATTCTTGAGTGCCTTGACTTATTAATCCCCCTTTATTCATTCCAAGGCACACCTGCAGCAAAACAATCATTTTAATCTTGCAGGAACCCAAGCAGCCTTGGGTCCTGTATTATCCCTAACAGGTGTTCTAAACAATTTCTTAGCAATATTGTCATCAAAGTCCATCAGATGACAATTGGTCATGGAGTGGCCAAATTTACCACAATATCTACATGATATAACAACCCTTGAATTCTTTTTGTGAACATTGTTATAGTCATCTAACCTATGTGATTTAGCATGAAAGTTTTTGTTGCTTGCATGAACCTTTGATTTACCATTACCTGCACACCAGCATTCAGAAGCACGGTGGCCAAGTTTTCCACATTCAAAACATGGAGGAATCCTTTCTTTAAAAATAGATTTATTCCTACCAAAATCATTTCTCTTTGCAGGGAATTTGACAAATTTAGAATTGGAGTGATTTCCCTGAGCATACCAGCAGTCCTTGACTACATGCTCATACTTGCCACACTCGAAGCACCTAACATGCTTACTTCTAGATCCAGAATTATTCATGTAATTCCGTGACCAACACTCAACAGCCTTATGACCTGGCTTGTTGCAATTGAAGCATATGATGTGTTGGTTGAACTTAAGTTTGTTTATTTTGTACCCATGATGATCAGAAGATTTAGCATGCAGTTTATCATCTTGTTTCATGATGAAACATACATCCATGAAATGACCATGCTTACCACAGTAATAGCAAGAAGTATCAGATTTCCTAGGGGCATGGTTTCTATCAGATGAATTCCTAGATGCATGCGAATGAGTACAAGAGGCATGAGCATTTTACATTGACCCATCAGATTCAGTAGAGCTAACAGACTTCAGGGTATAACCAAAAATATTCTTTGCCTTCTTTGTTTGACTCTTTCTTTTCAATTTCTGATTATTCTCAACAGGTTTTGTTTGCTTTTCAATTTTCTGGGCTTTGAACTGAAAAACAGATTTTGAAGGTGATTTCTTATTTTTATTTTATTTTGGGGATTGACTTGAGGTACCAGCTACATCAGAGCTTTGCACAAAAGTAGTGTATAGCTGATTTTTAGTAGTTTCTTTAACATCAGAACTACAACTTATCCCCTTTCTTGAATTGTCATTCTTATATTTCATGACAGCTTTTATCTTTCCTTCATTTTTAGCAGACTTGGATACTGAGTTTTCCAGATTATGAATTTTACTTTCCAAGCAAGCAATGTGAAGTTCATAACTGGCTATCTCCTGTTCACTGCAATTTACACATTCGCTTAGAACTTTGTTTACAGTTTTGTACTTCTCAATTTCTTGTTCTAGACTGATCACCCTTTGTGATTCTCCATCACAAGTGAATTTTCCCTTTTTTAATGCGAGAAGTGTTTCAGATAAGCCAGTATTTAACAACTTTAACCTTTTAACTTTAGCTTTCAGTTCAGTGTTTTCCTCCTCAAGTTTTTGTGGTTGAGCTTCCTTAATAGCAGATTTTTCTTTTTCGACAGTCAGAAACCTCTGTGTGAAAACAGTATTTAAAACCATCAGTTTCTTGTTTTGTTCCCTCAGTTCTTTGTTTTCTTCAGCCAGCTTCTTGACTCCTTGATTACAATTTTCTCTTCCAGACATCAGCTCCAGCTTTTCAATTAGTCCCTTTTTTCTTTCTTCCACTTTAGTTTTCTCAATAATCAGATTTTTGTGATCCTCTTTAAACGAGGCAATTTGCTTATTCAGCCATTCATTCTCACTAAAAAGATCTTCATTACGTTCTCTTAGAGCTGAGCACATATTGCAGATTGACTCTACAGATGAAATATGCATTGCTTCCTTGTTGATTTTATTCAGACTAGCCTTGAGATCTTCATTATGCTTTTGAACCTCAACATTTTCAGACTTCAGTTTGTCCATTACAGAATTTATCTCAATCAATTCTTGCATGCCTTTTAGATGCTCATTTTTCATCTTAATAAGCTGATTCTCCAGTTCAGATATCTTGTCCAAACATGTTTGATTTTCAAGTTTTAGAGAACCATTTTGTTCCTTAAAGTTCTGAACATCTAACATACATGCATCATAAGATTGTTTCAGATTTGGACATTTTTCACTGGAAGCTTTCAAATTTATCTGATCGCATTTCTTTTTCAATCTTTTATTCTCAGATTTTAATCTTTCACATCTATCATTAAGTTCCTCATTTATATTCCATAGATCATCAATCGAAAGTTCTTCAGATTCAGAGCTTACCTGAGATGAGGTTTCATTATCATCATTTCTCCGATCAGCCATCAAGCATTTGCTGTGATTCCTGATTAGCTTTATTTTTTCCAAAATTTCTTTGGCAGACCTGCAAGAAGAAATGCATTCGATTAGAGGTCTGTCAATTGATTCTTTTATTAAAACTACTGCTCTAGTGTTGACAGAGTCTTTCAATTTGTCCTTCTCAGTCCATCTAGATTTATCTTTTGATAATTTGTGTGGACCATGAGTTATTACCTTCCAAATATTTGGATCAGTAGATTTTACATACCGATGGAAATTTTCTAACCAAGAATCAAAGTTATTACCTCTGAATATCGGAGGATTAGCCATCGAGATATGATGAATACACTGAAGTCAGATGAGCAAATCAAGACACTAAATCGGTGAAATAAAACACAGAACACAGGAAGCCCACTCTGCAATGCACCAACCAGAAATGTAAGATCTGCTACGAATTGTTAGATCCTATGCATAGCAACCCGCTCTGATACCAAGTGTGGGGTTCGGTGCTAGGGATTCAGAGGGGGGTGAATGAATCTCCCCTTAAAAAATTCGCCCAATTAAAACTACCACTGACTAAAACTTAGAACACTCAAAGAAGCTGAGGCAAAAACAGATTCAGATCTACCGAATCTAAACTACTATAAGGTGTTCAATCAAGTAGTAAATGTGCAGTCAAATAGCTCAATGAACATGTGAAAGCATATCGAGCCTAAACATTCATCTAGCGGAAGCAAATATGAAATCAAACCACTGTACATTGATTTTTAGGTGGTTCGGTCCAGCAGACCTACATCCACCCCACACTCAAACCGAGTGTGGATTCCGCTGACTCACAGCTTGAACAGCTGGGTATCACAGCTTGCCTACAACCGCTGATACACAGCTTCGCTGGGCTTAACAGCTTGCCGACCAGAGGAACAGATCCTCTGCAACCGCTGAGAAACACAGCTTGCTGTCCGAGGTATCCACCTCGCCTGCTGAGCGACACAGCTTGCTGTCCAGAGAAGAACCTTCTCTGCAACCGCTGGGGATTATAGCTTACCCGTCCAGTGGAATCCTCCACTACATCCGCTGACTAACAGCTTGAAGAAATGGTGTAAAATGGAAAGGAAAACATAGACAACAGCAATCGGAAGGCTGTAAACGATGAAGCACAATGTGGCTCAGAATGAGCTGACTGGCCTGGATTTGATCCTCGGTCCAGTGAAGACAGATCTTCAGAACGAAGCTTCTCTCTGCCTTTCTTCTTCTTCAGATCACTCAGTCTCTCTTTCTTTCTCTTTCTCACTCTTTCTCACTCCATCTCTCTTTCTTTCTCTTTCTCTTCTTCACTCTCTTTCTTCTTCTCCTGGATCGTGCAGGCGCTCTGCTCTTCTACTCTTTTTCTTCTACTCTTACTATTTCTCTGTCTCTCTTCTGCTAGAGCTCTCTGTCTTACGATCTCGCTTCTCCAAATGGAGAAGTCTTCTATATATAGCAATAGCAGCTAGGGCGTATGCTCTCCACGATTCCCACCCAAGCTTTAGTCCACGTGGCGGTGTCTCAGCTTCTTGGATCACGTGCCAGGTGCCAACCTCAGATCACGTGCCCAGACACCTGCAGGATTAAAGAAGAGTTCAGTCGATCAACAAAGCACAGGTTGTACAGACTTCATATAAGGCAGCAGTGTATAGACTTAAGGATGCAGTGTGTATGTAGTGTACAGACTTGGCGTGCAGGCTGCTGGACGTAATGTATAGACTTTACGTGCAGGCTGTTGGACGCTGTGTAGACTTGTTGTGCAGGCTGTGGGGGAATGCGTAGACTCTGTGTGAAGGCAATGCATGTACAAGTGATGCAATGTTTAGACTTCATGTATGCAGGACTGTGGCGTGTACACACTTTGTAAATGCAAAGCTATGGCATGTATAGACTTCGTGCATGCAATGCTATGGCGTGTACAGACTTCGTGTATGCAAGACTGAAGCGTGTACATACTTAGTGAATGTGATGCTGAAGCATGTACAGACTTCACGTATGCGGACTATGAGCATTATAGATGGTTGTACAGACATGCCAAATGAGTATGCAGACTTAGTGTGCACCATTGTGTAGAGTTTGTAACATGCAGTATAAGCATAGCACTGTATAGACTTTGTATGGCACAAGGACAACTCAAGACATTGTACAGACTCTGAACATGCGTGCATGCAAACACGATGTATAGACTTGAAGTTGCTGAACACAGCGCTGTACAGGCTTATGTATGCATGGATGCACTGACAAAGCCACGAGCCAAGTGGCAATGTATAGACTTATGTTATGCACCCAGACAATGTATAGACTTGCACATAGAGACGCTTCATGAGATGATGCACGAGACGATGCAATGTATAGACTTGGTCTTACAATGCATAGACTTGTAAGACGATGCATGAGACGATGCATGAGACAATGCATTGTATAGACTTAGCGATGCAATGTTCACACTCACTTAGACGCTGAGTGAGACGGACCTCACAGGTTGTATAGACTTGTGCTATGCTGCAAGATGCCAATGAACAGACTTGACCATGCGTGCATTCTATGCAATGTATAGACTTGAATGCTTACATGCAGACACGATGTATAGACTTAGTTAAGACTGTCTAGACTCTGCATGCGAGCTATGGTGATGTATAGACTTCCTAACAAGGCATTGTGCAGACTTGCTTACCACAATGTGCAGACTTAACAATGCACGATGTATAGACTTTGCAAGTGCAACGTAGGTAAAGATACCAATGTATAGACTTGCAAGTGTAACGTAAGTAAAAATACCAATGTATAGACTTGCGAGTGTAACGTAGGCAAAGTCACCAATGTATAGACTTGCTAGTGTGCATGCCACAATGCAGTGTATGGACTTTGAGTGTGCGTGCAGTGCTGCAACTGATGTATGGACTTGGGTTAATGCTGCAAAACAACAACCAATGTATAGACTTTACAAATGCGAGCAAAGCAGCAATGTATAGACTTTGGACTTCGCCATGCAATGTATAGACTTTAGACTTTGCCATGCTTACACTAAGCGATGTACACACTTGCTGCCTGACTAATGTGCAGACTGTATGAATGCATGAAACAGCTGTGCCTGCGAGGAATGCGTTGTATAGACATTGTGAATGTGAAACACATGCAATGTGTAGAGTATGCTCGTCTGCAACACATGTAATGTATAGACTTAAGATGTCTGCTACGCATGCAATGTAAAGACTGTGCTGAGAGTGATTATGCATGAATGTATAGACTATATAGACATAAAAATTAACATATGCACAGATATGAGATTAGATAGAACATTACCTGATCTAACTGTGCATTGACTGTACCTGTCAGAGATTTGACTTTGACATAGGTTGACTTCATGAGTGTGAGTCATCCTTAAACATGTTCTGACAGTTCCTCATATTTCATCAGGATTAGATCATCAATACATAATGAGCCATAACAGTTGTCATCATCAAAATCACAGAACCCCATAACATTTGTCATCATCAAAACCACAGAGCCACATGGGACACAACAATCTCCCCCTTTTTGATGATGGCAATATTATGAGCCATTACCTTAGATTCATCATGATGAATATGAAAATACACAATGGAATGGCTCTTTCAGAAATAATGAGCATGTAATGCACCATGTATGCAAATGATGACTCACAAAAGTTTCTCCCCCTTTGACAACAGCAAAAAGGATGGAATGATCATTGACTATTGAAGGAGATGATATAGGAGCTTTTATGCAATGCTGAAACTTCCCCTATCAACATGAATGTATGACTACTCTCCCCTTAACTACACATGACCCAGAAGTTCTCTTGAAGAACAGAAATGAACTCTGGTTAACCAATGAATCAATCTGAAATCCATCACCATAAGGATTCTGAAGTTCAGAAGACTGCAAGTGAACAAGGTAATAATGGGAGTAGCATCTCACATTTGTATGGTCAGATAACTGATACCAAGAAGGACTGATACCAAGGTATGAAGCAGATCATGAGGGATTGTAGAGCATGAATAACTACAATAAGTCTTAACATGAAAGGACTCTCTTATCATAGAGGGTTATGAATTTGCAACTTGACCAACCTGATTTAATTATGATGTATACCAGATTTATCAATTAAATTCAATACTCATATTTGAAATCAAGTTTTAATAAAGGTGAACCAAATATTCAGATAACACTCATGACTAATCATCTTCATCTTACACACAATATCTCAATGACTGCTTTGAGAGTTACACAGATTAGTATTGAGATTAAACACTTTTTACAGGAGCATGAGTTGACATAGTTTGCATGAAATTTTCATTTGAAGCATATTTTACTTTACCTGAGCAATTTAGGTTGATCAACACCTTTTTACATGAGGCACAACACGTCTCAGGTGAAGTGACCCAGTTACTCAGTGTGATAACTATCATTGCCTCACAACATTGAGACCAGAGTTAGCAATAGACATGTCTTTTTACATGAGGAGACACATTGATTAGAGGCCAGACTCCCCAGTTACTGGACACAAATATGCCATTGCTCTATCAGATTTTTCAATAAATTTTTACCAGAGATAACTATGGCACTTCATGACATAAGTTACTTTATTTCATTGATGAAGAACTCAGTTTCTCAGTGACCAAGTCATTGCTCTGAATTCACAATTTTTCAATTAGTCAACATTTCTCAAATTAATGTTTAATCAGAGTACTCACTCTATGTATCTCTACCAAAGTAGCCTTGATTTCCAATTTTCAGATATCAGATGAGAGAGTCTAAGGTTTTCATGACACAAGTGGTTAAAGTTCATTAAATCTTATCATTCAGATATTTTCAAGAAATTTAAGTACAAATATGAGAATACATAATTCTTATATCAGTCTGATTCAGTGGTTATTCTTAAACCTATATGATAGAAATTTCTACATGATTCAGACTAGATTGTATGACATGCTATTTGTGTTCCTCGGATCAAATCAAAAGAATAACTGACCAACAAGTCAACAATAGAATTAAATTTGTCACACCAGCTAAGACGAATATGAAGGGTGAGTGTAAACTGGTGTATAGTCAATACATGAAGGAATATTTTAGAAGAATGTATATCAACAGACAGTAGCTGAGTCTGGATTTCAGACAGATCAGCTGACAGGTAGTATCATGAAGAGAGTTGAAGGAAACTCTTCTTTAACAACTCAACGAATAGAAGGCAGAATCCATTTTCAAGAGAGAGAAATATGACATCAGATGAGAGTTGATCAATTACTAGATAAGAGGTGTTCAAAATGTGACAATCAAAACACCAATTCTAAATGCTCCCCCTATCTAGATGCAATGAAATTTCTTTTTAGATTTTTTAACTGCACTACTATTCATATGCAACATCAGTCAAACTCCCCCTGACAAGGTGCATGAAATACAGTTAATGAACTGCTCATGATTTTAGAATATGCTCAAGAAGAATTCATGCTTGTTCAATCTGAGAGAGAATTTATCAAATGCATCAATTTCATTTCAAATTTTCAGATTTTTCAAATTTTATGATATTCATTACACTGCTTTTAAATGAAGACATGACCCTTGGTACTTGGCGGAGAGCTTGGTCTCAAGGACCATCTCACACATAGTAAGAACCTCCAGATAGATTACATCTACCCTTTAGTAACTTACCATTTAATATACCAGGGTTATGCAAAGAGATGCAGTGCAAAGCAGTTCTATATGCTTTGAATGACTTCCTTGATGGACACATGCATTGTCTATATGCATTTAAATGAATCATTCAACCTCAGTGCAACACATGAATTAGCTCAGAATAAAGTACATGCATAAACATGTGAGAAGAGCATCAGATATGTTCAGAATTAAATTCAGTAGCCGAGTCTGGAATGCAGACTGATCAGCTAGACAAGAAGAAGACATCAGAAATCAGACAAGCATTTCAACAATTTTAAATGATGAAATTTAAACACAGTTTTTCAGAACTGACCTGAATAGTGCAATCCTGGGGGTTTCATTCTTGAGTGCCTTGGCTTATTAATCCCCCTTTATTCATTCCAAGACACACCTGCAGCAAAACAATCATTTTGATCTTGCAGGAACCCAAGCAGCCTTGGGTCCTGTATCCCTAACAGGTGTTCTAAATAATTTCTTACCAATATTGTCATCAAAGTCCATCAGATGACAATTGGTCATGGAGTGGCCAAATTTACCACAATATCTACATGATATAACAACCCTTGAATTCTTTTTGTGAACATTGTTATAGTCATGTAACCTATGTGATTTAGCATGAAAGTTTCTGTTGCTTGCATGAACCTTTGATTTACCATTACCTGCCCACCAGCATTCAGAAGCACGGTGGCCAAGTTTTCCACATTCAAAACATGGAGGAATCTTTTCTTTAAAAACAGATTTATTCCTACCAAAATCATTTCTGTTAGCAGGG
The DNA here is from genome assembly GCA_022559845.1 of Amorphophallus konjac. Taxonomy (NCBI): domain Eukaryota; kingdom Viridiplantae; phylum Streptophyta; class Magnoliopsida; order Alismatales; family Araceae; genus Amorphophallus; species Amorphophallus konjac. Next base: position 383,583,186 of record CM040123.1, read on the forward strand.
AATTTGACAAATTTAGAATTGGAGTGATTTCCCTGAGCATACCAACAGTCCTTGACTGCATGCCCATACTTGCCACACTCGAAGCACCTAACATGCTTACTTCTAGATCCAGAATTATTCCTGTAATTCCCTGACCAACACTCAACAGCCTTCTGACCTGACTTGTTGCAATTGAAGCATGTGATGTGCTGGTTGAACTTAAGTTTGTTTCTTTTGTACCCATGATGATCAGAAGATTTAGCATGTAGTTTATCATCTTGTTTCATGATGAAACATGCATCATGAAATGACCATGCTTACCACAGTAATAGCAAGAATTATCAGATTTTCTAGGGGCATGGTTTCTATCAGATGAATTCCTAGATGCATGCGAATGAGTACAAGAGGCATGAGCATTTTGCATTGACCCATCAAATTCAGCCGAGCTAACTGATTTCATGGCACAAGTAGGGACATTTTTAACCCCATCTTTCTTTCCATTCTTGTTCAATTGTTTAACTTCATTTACAATTCTTGTTGGTTTTTCTACTTTGCACAAAGGTAGTGTATAACTGGTTTCTAGTAGTTTCCTTAACATCAGAACTACAGCTTGTCCCCCTTTTTGAATTCTTGTCCTCACTTTTCATGACAGATGTCATTTTTCCTTTTATTTTAGCAGACTCAATTAATTCATTTTCCAGATCATGAATTTTATTTTCCAAGCTAGCAATGTGAAGTTCATAACTGACTATCTCCTGTTCACTGTAATTTACGCATTCGCTTAGAACTTTATTTGCAGTTTTATACTTCTCAATTTCTTGTTCTAGACTGATCACCCTTTGTGATTCTCCATCACAAGTGAATTTTCCCTTTTTTAATGCGAGAAGTGTTTCAGATAAGCCAGTATTTAACAACTTTAACATTTTAACTTCAGCTTTCAGTTCAGTGTTTTCCTCCTCAAGTTTTTGTGGTTGAGCTTCCTTAATAGCAGATTTTTCTTTTTCGACAGTCAGAAACCTCTGTGAGAAAATAGTATTTAAAACCATCAGTTTCTTGTTTTGTTCCCTCAGTTCTTTGTTTTCTTCAGTCAGCTTCTTGACTCCTTCATTACAATTTTCTCTTCCAGACATCAGCTCTAGCTTTTCAATTAGTCCCTTTTCTCTTTCTTCCACTTTAGTTTTCTCAATAATCAGATTTTTGTGATCCTCTTTAAACGAGGTAATTTGCTTATTCAGCCATTCATTCTCACTAAAAAGATCTTCATTACGTTCTCTTAGAGCTGAGAACATATTGCAGATTGACTCTACAGATGAAATATGCATTGCTTCCTTGTTGATTTTATTCAGACTAGCCTTGAGATCTTCATTATACTTTTGAGCCTCAACATTTTCAGACTTCAGTTTGTCCATTATAGAATTTATCTCAATCAATTCTTGCATGCCTTTTAGATGCTCATTTTTCATCTTAATAAGCTGATTCTCCAGTTCAGATATCTTGTCCAAACATGTTTGATTTTCAAGTTTTAGAGAACCATTTTGTTCCTTAAAGTTCTGAACATCTAACATACATGCATCATAAGATTGTTTCAGATTTGGACATTTTTCACAGGAAGCTTTCAAATTTATCTGATCACATTTCTTTTTCAATCTTTTATTCTCAGATTTTAATCTTTCACATCTATCATTAAGTTCCTTATTTATATTCCATAGATCATCAATCGAAAGTTCTTCAGATTCAGAGCTTACCTGAGATGAGGTTTCATCATCATCATTTCTCCGATCAGCCATCAAGCATTTGCTGTAATTCCTGATTAGATTTAGTTTTTCCAAATTTTCTTTGGCAGACCTGCAAGAAGAAATGCATTCGATTAGAGGTCTGTCAATTGATTCTTTTATTAAAACTACTGCTCTAGTGTTGACAGAGTCTTTCAATTTGTCCTTCTCAGTCCATCTAGATTTATCATTTGATAATTTGTGTGGACCATGAGTTATTACCTTCCAAAGATTTGGATCAGTAGATTTTACATACCGATGGAAATTTTCTAACCAAGAATCAAAGTTATTACCTCTGAATATCGGAGGATTAGCCATCGAGATATGATGAATACACTGAAGTCAGATGAGCAAATCAAGACACTAAATCGGTGAAACAAAACATAGAACACAGGAAGCCCACTCTGCAATGCACCAACCAGAAATGCAAGATCTGCTGCGGATTGTTAGATCCTATGCACTGCAACCCGCTCTGATACCAAGTGTTGGGTTCGGTGCTAGGGATTCAGAGGGGGGTGAATGAATCTCCCCTTAAAAAATTCGCCCAATTAAAACTACCACTGACTAAAACTTAGAACACTCAAAGAAGCTGAGGCAAAAACAGATTCAGATCTACCAAATCTAAACTACTATAAGGTGTTCAATCAAGTAGTAAATGTGCAGTCAAATAGCTCAATGAACATGTGAAAGCATATCGAGCCTAAACATTCATCTAGCGGAAGCAAATATGAAATCAAACCGCTGCATAATGATTTTTAGGTGGTTCGGTCCAGCAGACCTACATCCACCCCACACTCAAACCGAGTGTGGATTTCGCTGACTCACAGCTTGAACAGCTGGGCATCACAACTTGCCTACAACCGCTGATACACAGCTTCGCTGTACTTAACAGCTTGCCGACCAGAGGAACAGATCCTCTGCAACCGCTGAGCAACACAGCTTGCTATCCTAGGTATCCACCTCACCTGCTGAGCGACACAGCTTGCTGTCCAGAGAAGAACCTTCTCTGCAACCGCTGGGGATTACAGCTTACCCGTCCAGTGGATTCCTCCACTGCATCCGCTGACTAACAGCTTGAAGAAATGGTGTAAAATGGAAAGGAAAAACATAGACAACAGCAATCGGAAGGCTGTAAAAGATGAAGCATAATGTGGCTCAGAATGAGCTGACTGGCCTGGATTTGATCCACGGTCCAGTGAAGACAAATCTTCAGAACGAAGCTTCTCTCTGCCTTTCTTCTTCTTCAGATCACTCAGTCTCTCTTTCTTTCTCTTTCTCACTCTATCTCTCTTTCTTTCTCTTTCTCTTTCTCTTCTTCACTCTCTTTCTTCTTCTCCTGGATCGTGCAGGCGCTCTGCTCTTCTACTCTTGCTATTTCTCTGTCTCTCTTCTGCTAGAGCTCTCTGTCTCACGATCTCGCTTCTCCAAATGGAGAAGTCTTCTATATATAGCAGTAGCAGCTAGGGCGTATGCTCTCCATGATTCTCGCCCAAGCTTTAGTCCACGTGGCGGTGTCTCAGCTTCTTGGATCATATGCCAGGTGCCAACCTCGGATCACGTGCCCAGACACCTGTAGGATTAAAGAAGAGTTCAGTCGATCAACAAAGCACAGGTTGTACAGACTTCATATAAGGCAGTAGTGTATAGACTTAAGGATGCAGTGTGTATGCAATGTACATGATGAGAATCGACGCCGAGCATGTACATTTACTTTTGCATTTATGTCCTTTTAGTTTGTGTTATATCCTTGGGAAAGTATATGCACAATTGTACGACTTTATAAGCCAATGCGTCATTCCCACGGATTGTGTGGGTTTCTATGTAATTTGTCAGTAGGACCATCAAGGGGGCCCTCAGCCCTCTCCCATTGGTCCATGTCACCTTGTGGGGCTAGTCAACCATCCTAGGTGGACATCTAGAAGGTTGGACTAGTCATATGCCACATGGGTAGACAAGGGGGTAAGAATTTCCATGGTAGGCTGCCTACCAAGTCAAATTGTCCCCCTTGCCTCCCCTTGGTCAATAGGCCCCCCCCCTTATATATTATTTTTTTTTTTGTGTGATTTGTGGCATGCAATCCAGACCATCCATCTCACATCCCAAGATCTAAGGGTGGAGGTTGGATTTGGTTGGAAGCATATATAAGGTGTATTTTCATGTGAAAATTAATGAAATGTTAGAAACATTTGGTGAAATTCTTGAAGCTTGAGCCCCCTTCCTCTCTCCTTGAGTTCTCCCCTCAGCCCCTCTGCAATTCTAGAGTGCATCTACCTTCTATCTCCCCCCTCTCAACCTCTGATCTTCATCGGTGCCGCCGCCGCCGCCGTTCGTGCCGCCACCGAGCCACCGTCGGAATTCTATCTTCAGCCAACAGCAGCCTCTTCCACGAATTATTGCTGTCAGACACGAGCTCAGATCAATTTGAAATTTTGAGGGTGTGTTCTTACCTTGAATCCCCACCTCCACCTAAAGTTTCACGCCAAAACTCTTCAATTTAATAATTTTCTATTTTTGTTCATTTTACATTCCCAGATCTGTTTTGTCTCTATCTACAGTGACAACAGCTCTGAGTTTCCCATCTCCAACCACCTTTTTGAATTTTTTAACCCCTCCCAATTTTACTGGGAGTTGTGTCCATCATCCCCTACATCCACCATTTTCCTTATTTTTGATCTGCCCTCAATCCATTTTTCACAATTCGTGTTCTATCTCTGCTACAGTGCCTTTAGTCAGATTCCAGATCCGACCCACTGTTAGTGAACAAATCCTATCCTTTCGTAGCCACATCTAAACTTGTCCAAACTAGTTTTTCCGTCTTCCTAGCTCCATTTCCCACAACTTTCATGAAGAGGTCTAAGTCTGAATACAAGGTCTTCATAGCGGTCAAAGGCAGTTCTCAGAGAATAGACCTACAAATCTGAGTGCTCGGCTACTATACAACAGGAAGTTTTAAATTCATTAAAGCCCAGATCCGTGCAGATCCAGGCACGATCTCTAGGCCTAGGTTGAAGTATTCTAAGAGAGCTTTCCAACGGCGCCAGTTTCGTGTCGATCCGATATCGGGGCTGATCGCAGTGGCCATTCTCACCGGAGTGCGCGTCGAAAAACAGAACCGGCAGACCCGTGGCCGATTGTTCCGATCGGTGCCGAACGGAGCCGCCCGGCCTCCGGTCACCGTCCCAGCGTGCCGCCAGCCCGGGGATCGCTTCCATAAGTGTCCCCACCACAGTGGTGCCATCGGGTCCCACACGGCCCCTCCGGACAGCACGTGGGCCCCACCGTCACGTGTTCGGGTGCTGCCGAAGCTACGCGAGAAGCCGCCCGTCAACCCGAATTTGGTCCTCCCGGACCCCATTGTGTAGCCCTTTACCTCCCTGCGTGGAGTGGGTAGCGAGTTGTATTGCTGTAATACTGTGTATTATTGTCCCGGGAGTACGAGTTTCGGCCGGGTCCGTCTTCCCCACGCCGAGCGCGTGGAGGTATCGCATTCGCTCCCTTACTTGGCATTTTGCTTACTTCATATATATTTGTTTATGCCGCTGCTAGAGAGCATGTGTAGGGATATCTAGCTCGCTTTATCTATTCATTACCGCTGCTGTGAGAGAGTGCGAGACCGTCCCGTGACCCGATCCAGGCACACGAGAGAGCCGATCACCCTAGCTCATTGCCGGTTTCTCAACCGCGCACGTCCGACGCTTCCCTCGTTAAGGGACAACCGCGAACTTGTCGTGTCCGTGGTCCCGTCCCGCATCAATTTTGGTATCAGAGTGAGTTTGAGTCTAGGGTGTCAAAAAAAAAGAGTGGCATTTAAGTCTAAGTGTCTAAGTCGGTCTTAAGAGTTGCATTTGCATACCATTAGTCGGTATATCAAAAGGTGTTGTCCGAACGTTAGGCTACGCCTATCGGGAAGGCCGCACACTTACGCGAGTGATCTTCGGATCGATTAACTCCGCCACGTGCCGAGTTTTGGTTACGTCTAGGTGCATCATCTTGTAGTGTGCATTTGCCTTAGTCGGTGTCTCCTACTCCGTGTCTTGCATGCCCACTCGTCGAGGTACTCAATACTCACCCCCACCACCACCAATGGCGGAATCCCGAGTCTATAGTTTCGATGAAGTGGCCACATTGTTCCGAACTCTTGTGGGGAAAATGGATGGGTTGAGTGAGCGCATGGATGAGTTAAGTACTCGAGTGGATAGGATGGAAGGGTTGAGTACTCAGGTGAATGGCCTAGGCACCCGCCTAGAAGAGAGGATGAAGGCCGTAGAGGATAGGGCCGCCGGGTCGAACCAGTCTGTTCAGGGATTGGTCGGGAGAGTTGCCGCTCTAGAGAAAGGACCAACCCACGCACCCATCCCACCTACCCAAGGTCAACCGGAGCCGGATCACCAACCCGCGACTCCAAGGGTTCAAGGGGTAGCTGTTAAGAGGCACGAAGCCCCCGAGGTGCATGACTATGAGTCCGATAATGAGCATCGGGGGCATGGTCGTGATCATCGCCATACACGGCGTACCCACGACCAAGATATGGATGAACGGGCCATTCGAACCGTTCGGGCCGACCCTCCCACCTTTGACGGGTCCTTAGACCCAAAGGTCTATCTTGATTGGGAGGCTGGTATGGACCGATATTTTGAGTGGTTCGAGATGTCGGACCAATGAAAAGGCAAGTACGCCAGGATGAAACTTTTAGGCCAAGCACAAACCTATTGGAGAAACATGGAGAACCTATTGTTTCATCGTCAAGAACCCCCGATCGATACATGGACCGATATGAGGGAGAAGCTTAGGAAGAAATATCTCCCTACCTCCTACCGCCAGCATCTTATCGAGAGGTGGCAAAGCCTCACCCAAGGAGACCGGTCCGTCTCTGATTACATCGCCGAATTTGATGAATACTACTTGCGATGTGATGCCACGGAGGAGGATTCCCTTACCGTCTCTCGGTTTCGGCGTGGTTTACGCCCGCACCTACGATATGAGCTTCTCCGTCGCAAGGTGTACAAGTTGGAGGATGCATATCAAGTTGCTCTCGAGATGGAGCAGTTTGAGGGTGAGTTCGAGTCTATTCCCCGGTGGAGCCCCGCTCCTCCCCGTAGTGACTCCCGTGGCTCCTTCGGGTCATACCCGAGGGGACCCATGGCTCGTCCACAGGAGCCCGCCCGTCAGGAGCACTTCGCTCCTAGACCTCGACCTCCCCCACCACGGGATCTACCTCCACCCCATCCACCGGCACCCGTTGCCCGTCCCCCGGCATACATGGCCCGTCCCTTGGCCCTGACACTTCCCCCGCTGTTGCCCACGGCGCCTATACCACCACCCTTGTTACCTACGCCCCCTACCCGTCGGGAGGATAAGGGTAAGGCCCCTCTTATCGGAGAGAGTAGTAGGTCGCGAGTGCAATGTTTCCACTGTCACGGGTTTGGCCACATTGCCAATGAATGCCCCGCCCGTGCCACCCTAGCCCTAGGGGTTGGAGATACCGTACCTCCCGAGCTTGAGTGTGTCGATTACGTGGCCGATGAGGCACTAGCCGAGGAGTACTATGCTTTGGGGGGAGAACTAGGGGACTCTCCCGCAATGCAGGATGCGGCCACCTAGTGGGATTGATGCTACCACCTTAGTCTAGAGTCGTGCATGAGTTAGTGTGTTTTCCTTGTGTGGTTTGTTTGCATGGTTTGTGTGTCGTTTGTCTGCATGTGTCTTGTGCAAGCTCGTTGTCGTTCTCTTATGAGTAAGAGGCGAGTGGACTCATTCGATGAGTATGGGATCGGTTCTACATCTATACCCGGATCAGTCACCTATAGGGACTCAGCGGTGATTCCTAGTGAGTCTTCGAGCTGCTTCCTTTCCTTTGAGAGTGCCCCACCCGGAGTGTCCACCTCTAGCCCATGGCAGCCTGCGCATATCGAGTATATATGGAATGAGCAGGTGATGGTCACTTGGAGTGGAGCATACCCGCGCTACTTGGCCCGGTGACGGATCCGCCGGAGTACTCGAGCATCCATACCCCTACTCGACGGGGTCGAGTTCCTCCCACCCGGGGAGAGTTGATGGGAATCGACGCCGAGCATGTACATTTACTTTTGCATTTATGTCATTTTAGTTTGTGTTATATCCTTGGGAAAGTATATGCGCAATTGTACGGCTTTATAAGCCAATGCGTCATTCCCACGGATTGTGTGGGTTTCTATGTAATTTATCAGTAGGACCATCAAGGGGGCCCTTAGCCCTCTCCCATTGGTCCATGTCACCTTGTGGGGCTAGTCAACCATCCTAGGTGGACATCTAGAAGGTTGGACTAGTCATATGCCACATGGGTAGACAAGGGGGTAAGAATTTCCTTGGTAGGCTACCTACCAAGTCAAATTGTCCCCCTTGCCTCCCCTTGGTCAATAGGCCCCCCCCCCTTATATATTAATTATTTTTTTTTGTGTGATTGGTGGCATGCAATCCAGACCATCCATCTCACATCCCAAGATCTAAGGGTGGAGGTTGGATTTGGTTGGAAGCATATATAAGGTGTATTTTCATGTGAAAATTAATGAAATGTTAGAAAAATTTGGTGAAATTCTTGAAGCTTGCGCCCCCTTCCTCTCTCCTTGAGTTCTCCCCTCAGCCCCTCTGCAATTCTAGAGTGCATCTACCTTCTATCTCCCCCCTCTCAACCTCTGATCTTCATTGGTGCTGCCGCCGCCGCCGTTCGTGCCGCCATCGAGCCGCCACCGAGCCACTGTCGGAATTCTATCTTCAGCCAACAGCAGCCTCTTCCACGAATTATTTCTGTCAGCCACGAGCTCAGATCAATTTGAAATTTTGAGGGTGTGTTCTTACCTTGAATCCCCACCTCCACCTAAAGTTTCACGCTAAAACTCCTCCATTTAGTAATTTTCCATTTTCGTTCATTTTGTATTCCCAGATCTGTTTTGTCTCTATCTATAGTGACAACAGCTCTGAGTTTCCCATCTCCGACCACCTTTTTGAATTTTTCAACCCATCCCAATTTTACTGGGAGTTCTGTCCATCATCCCCTACATCCACCATTTTTCCTGATTTTTGATCTGCCCTCAATCCATTTTTCACAATTCGTGTTCTATCTCTGCTACAGTGCCTTTAGTCAGATTCCAGATCCGACCCACTATTAGTGAACAAATCCGATCAATTCGTAGCCATATCCAAACTTGTCCAAACCAGTTTTTTCGCCTTCCTAGCTCCATTTTCCACAACTTTCATGAAGAGGTCGAAGTCTGAATCTAAGGTCTTCACAGCGGTCAAAGGCAGTTCTCAGAGAATAGACCTGCAGATCTGAGTGCTCGGCTACTATACAACAGGAAGTTATAAATTCATTAAAGCCCAAATCCGTGCAGATCCAGGCTAGATCTCTAGGCCTAGGTTGAAGTATTCGAAGAGATATTTCTAACGGCGCCAGTTTCGTGTCGATCCGACATCTGGGCTGATCGCAGTGGCCATTCTCGCCAGAGCGCGCGCCGGAAAACAGAACCGGCAGACCCGTGGCCGATTGTTCCGATTGGTGCCGAACGGAGTCGCCCGGCCTCCGGTCACCGTCCCAGCGTGCCGCGAGCCCGGGGATCGCTTCCATAAGTTTCCCCACCATAGTGGTGCCACCGGGTCCCACACGGCCCCTCCAGACAGCACGTGGGCCCCACCGTCACGTGTTCGGGTGCTGCCGAAGCTACGCGAGAAGCCGCCCGTCAACCCGAATTCGGTCCTCCCGGACCCCATTGTGTATCCCTTTACCTCCCTGCGTGGAGTGGGCAGCGAGTTGTATTGCTGTAATACTGTGTATTATTGTCCCGGGAGTACGAGTTTCGGCCGGGTCTGTCTTCCCCACGCCGAACGCGTGGAGGTATCGCATTCGCTCCCTTACTTGGCATTTTGCTTACTTCATATATATTTGTTTATGCCGCTGCTAGAGAGCATGTGTAAGGATATATAGCTCACTTTATCTATTCATTACCGCTGCTGCGAGAGAGAGCGAGACCGTCTCGTGACCCGATCCGGGCACACGAGAGAGCCGATCACCCTAGCTCATTGCCAGTTTCTCAACCGCGCACGTCCGACGCTTCCCTCGTTAAGGGACAACGGCGAGCTTGTCGTGTCCGTGGTCCCGTCCCGCATCAGTACAGACTTGGCGTGCAGGCTGCTGGACGCAATGTATAGACTTTGCATGCAGGCTGCTGGACGCTGTATAGACTTGCTGTGCAGGCTGTGGGGGAATGCGTAGACTCTGCGTGAAGGCAATGCATGTACAAGTGATGCAATGTTTAGACTTCATGTATGTAGGACTGTGGCGTGTACACACTTTGTAAATGCAAAGGTATGGCATGTATAGACTTCATGCATGCAATGCTATGGCGTGTACAGACTTCGTGTATGCAAGACTGAAGCGTGTACAGACTTAGTGAATGTGACGCTGAAGCATGTACAGACTTCATGTATGTAGACTATGAGCATTACAGATGGTTGTACAGACATACCAAATGAGTATGCAGACTTAGTGTGCACCATTGTGTAGACTTTGTAACATGCAGTATGAGCATAGCAACACAATGTGCAGACTTCGTGCAATGCATGAAGCAGTGTATGCACTGTATAGACTTGAAGTCCAATGTGTAACCAACCGATGTATAGACATTGTTATGATGCAAGACAAAGAGACGCCTTCTTCCTAGGTGTTTGTTTCAGAAGTGACGCCACTGTTTGTGGGCGTCAAATTCCAAGCACAGTGGACTGTATAGACTTTGTATGGCACAAGGACAACTCAAGACATTGTACAGACTCTGAACATGCGTGCATGCAAACACGATGTATAGACTTGATGTTGCTGAACACAGCGCTGTACAGACTTATGTATGCATGGATGCACTGACTAAGCCACGAGCCAAGTGGCGATGTATAGACTTATGTTATGCACCAAGACAATGTATAGACTTGCACATAGAGACGCTGCATGAGACGACGCATGAGACGATGCAATGTATAGACTTGGTCTTACAATGCTTAGACTTGAAAGACGATGCATGAGATGATGCATGAGACAATGCATTGTATAGACTTAGCGATGCAATGTTCACACTCACTTAGACGCTGGGTGAGACGGACCTCACAGGCTGTATAGACTTGTGCTATGCTACAAGATGCCAGTGAATAGACTTGACCATGCGTGCATTCTATGCAATGTATAGACTTGAATGCTTACATGCAGACACGATGTATAGACTTAGTTAAGACTGTCTAGACTCTGCATGCGAGCTATGGCGATGTATAGACTTCCTAACAAGGCATTGTGCAGACTTGCTTACCACAATGTGCAGACTTAACAATGCACGATGTATAGACTTTGCAAGTGCAACGTAGGTAAAGATACCAGTGTATAGATGTGCAAGTGTAACGTAGGTAAAAATACCAATGTATAGACTTGCGAGTGTAACGTAGGTAAAGTCACCGATGTATAGACTTGCTAGTGTGCATGCCACAATGCAGTGTATGGACTTTGAGTGTGCGTGCAGTGCTGCAACCGATGTATGGACTTGGGTTAATGCTGCAAAATAACAACCAATGTATAGACTTTACAAATGTGAGCAAAGCAGCAATGTATAGACTTTGGACTTCGACATGCAATGTATAGACTTTGGACTTTGCCATGCTTACACTAATCGATGTACACACTTGTTGCCTGACTAATGTGCAGACTGTATGAATGCATGAAACAGCTGTGCCTACGAGGAATGCGTTGTATAGACATTGTGAATGTGCAACACATGCAATGTGTAGACTATGCTCGTCTGCAACACATGTAATGTATAGACTTAAGATGTCTGCTACGCATGCAATGTAAAGACTGTGCTGAGAGTGATTATGCATGAATGTATAGACTGTATAGACATAAAAATTAACATATGCACAGATATGAGATTAGATAGAACATTACCTGATCTAACTGTGCATTGACTGTACCTGTCAGAGATTTGACTTTGACATAGGTTGACTTCATGAGTGTGAGTCATCCTTAATCTCATATGCCATCAGTGAGCCAATTAGCTCATCAGCCCTTGTGGTTCGCAAATCCCTTGACTCCTCCATCACTATAGCCTTAGTATGCCAAGCATGAGTCAAAAGCCTCTAATGAAGATAATGAGAGGTTAGAAAAAGAAGCTGATTAATGGAAGTTGAAAATTCAGAAATATGAAAGTGAGATAAAAATTGTGAATGAAAAATATCAAGCTATCCTAAGTGTGAATACAGAACTGAAAAAATCCATTGAAGACATTCAAAAGGATAATGAGGACAAGCTTAAAATTATTGAGAAAATGACCCAAGGTTCAGATAACCTAAATGCTTTGTTAGGGTCAAAAGTCAACTTCAGAAAAGAGGGCCTTGGATTTAATTCTAGAAGCAAGCACACTGTATGTTTTGAATGTGGAAAGCCAGGGCACAGAGCTATTAACTGTTGGCTGGCTGGTTATGAAAAGAAAAATTTCCATGTCAATAACAGAATTAATCATGTTCACTCACACCATGTTCACGCCAATGCTAATGTATACAAGGAGAACATGAAATCTGTTATCTCTTGTTATTATTGTGGGCAGGTAGGGCATTCCATGTATAATTGTCATATCATGTGTTGTGCTGATAAACATGCGAAAAATTTGTTGAGAAAACCTGCCAGGAGTGTCACTGTTAATTCAGGACCCAAGACTTCTTGGGTTCCTGTAGGATCAAAATGATTAATCTTTGCAGGTGTGCCTTGGAAACTGAGGAATAAAGGGGTTAATAATCCATGGCACTCAAAAGTGAAACCCCCAGAAGTGGACTATTCAGGTCAGTTCTAAAACCTGTGTTTAAATTTCATCATCTGAAATTGTTGAAATGCTTGTCTGATTTCTGATGTCTTCTTCTTGTCTAGCTGATCAGTCTGCATTCCAGACTCGGCTACTGAATTTAATTCTGAACATATCTGATGCTCTTCTCACATGTTTGTGCATGTACTTTATTCTGAGCTAATTCATGTGTGTCACTGAGGTTGAATGATTCATTTAAATGCATATAGACAATGCATGTGTCTATCAAGGAAGTCATTCAAAGCATATAGAACTGCTTTGCACTGCATCTCTTTGCATAACCCTAGTATATTAAATGGTAAGTTACTAAAGGGTAGATGTAATCTATCTGGAGGTTCTTACAATGTGTGAGATGGTCCTTGAGACCAAGCTCTCTGCCAAGTACCAAGGGTCATGTCTTCATTTAAAAGCAGTGTAATGAATATCATAAAATTTGAAAAAACTAAAAATTTGAAATGAAATTGATGCATTTGATAAATTCTCTCTGTGATTGAACAAGCATGAATTCTTCTTGAGCATATTCTAAAATCATGAGCAGTTCAATAATTGTATTTCATGCACCTTGTCAGGGGGAGTTTGACTGATGTTGCATATGAAGAGTAGTGCAGTTGAAAAACCTAAAAAGAAATTTCATTGCATCTAGACAGGGGGAGCATTTAGAATTGGTGTTTTGATTGTCACATTTTGAATACCTCTTGTCTAGTAATTGATCAACTCTTATCTGATGTCATATTTCTCTCTCTTGAAAATGGATTCTGCCTTCTATTCGTTGAGTTGTTAAAGAAGAGTTTCCTTCAACTCTCTTCATGATACTACCTGTCAGCTGATCTGTCTAAAATCCAGACTCAGCTACTGTCTGTTGATATACATTCTTCTGAAATATTCCTTCATGTATTGACTATACAATAGCTTACACTCACCCTTCATATTCTTCTTAGCTGGTGTGACAAATTTAATTCTATTGTTGACTTGTTGGTCAGTTATTCTTTTGATTTGATCCGAGGAACACAAATAGCATGTCATACAATCTAGTCTGAATCATGTAGAAATTTCTATCATATAGGTTTAAGAATAACCACTGAATCAGACTGATATAAGAATTATGTATTCTCAGATTTGTACTTAAATTTCTTGAAAATATCTGAATGATAATATTTAATGAACTTTAACCACTTGTGTCATGAGAACCTTAGACTCTCTCATCTGATATCTGAAAATTTGAAATCAAGGCTACTTTGTTAGAGATACGTAGAGTGATTACTCTGGTTAAACATTAACTTGAGAGATGTTGACTAATTAAAAAACTGTGAATTCAGAGCAATGACTTGGTCACTAAGAAACTGAGTTCTTCATCAATGAAATAAAGTAACTTATGTCATGAAGTGCCATAGTTATCTCTGGTAAAAATTATTGAAAAACCTAACAGAGCAATGGCATATTTGTGTCAAATAACTAGGGAGTCTGGCCTCTGATCAAGGTGTCTCCTCGCGTAAAAAGACATGTCTATTGCTAACTCTGGTCTCAATGTTGAGAGACAATGACAGTTATCACACTGAGTAACTGGGTCACTTCGCCTAAGACGTATTGTGCCTCATGTAAAAAGGTGTTGATCAACCTAAATTGCTCAGGTAAAGTACAATATGCTTCAAATGAAAATATTTTGCAAACTATGTCAACTCATGCTCTTGTAAAAAGTGTTTAATCTCAATACTAATCTATGTAACTCTGAAAGTAGTCATTGAGATCTTGTGTGTAAGATGAAGATGATTGGTCATGAGTATTATCTGGTTGTCTGGTTCACCTTTATTAAAACTTGAATTTAGATATGAGTATTGAATTTATTTGATAAATTTGGTATACATCATAATTAAATCAGATTGGTCAAGTTGCTAATTCATAACCCTCTATGATAAGAGAGTCTTTCATGTTAAGACTTATTGTAGTTGTGCATGCCCTACAATCCCTCATGATTTGTTTCATCCCTTGGTATCAGTCTTTCTTGGTATCAGTTTTCTGACCATACAAATGTGAGATGCTACTCCTATTATTACCTTGTTCACTTGTAGTCTTCTGAACTTCAGAATCCTTATGGTGATGGACTTCAGATTGATTCATTGGTTAATCAGAGTTCATTTCTGTTCTTCAAGGGAACTTCTGGGTCATGTCTAGTTAAGGGGAGAGTAGTCAATCATTCTTGTTGATAGGGGGAGTTTCAGATGACAGTAACTCAGAATTGCATAATAGCTCCTTCAACAGTCAATGATCATTCCACTCTTTTTGATGTTGTCAAAGGGGGAGAAACTTTTGTGAGTCATCATTTGCATACATGGTGCATTACATGCTCATTATTTTTGAAAGAGCCATTCCATTGTGTATTTTCATATTCATCATGATGAATCTAAGGCAATGACTCATAATATTGCCATCATCAAAAAGGGGGAGATTGTTGTGTCCCCTGTGGCTCTGTGGTTTTGATGATGACAAATGTTATGGGGTTCTGTGGTTTTGATGATGACAACTGTTATGGCTCATTATATATTGATGATCTAATCCTAATGAAATATGAGGAACTGTCAGAACAGGTTTAAGGATGACTCACACTCATGAAGTCAACCTATGTCAAAGTCAAATCTCTGACAGGTACAGTCAATACACAGTTAGATCATGTATTGTTCTATCTAATCTCAGATCTGTGCATATGTTAATTTTTAGGTCTATACAGTCTATACATTCATGCATAATCACTCTCAGCACAGTCTGTACATTGCATGCGTAGCATACATCTTAAGTAAAACCATAGAGCCACAGGGGACACAACACCCGCCCTACCAGCATCAACATCCTTGGCGTGCTTCATTGGCTATAAAAGGTCGTCTCTATGGGCTCCTGAGATAGATAAGAAAAAAAACAAGGGCAAAACTACCCCAACAATGACCTCTCTCCCTTCTCCATACTCGCCCTGGCCAGCTTTTACACCTAAAAGTTCTGCTCCCATTCTCTCATTCGCTTACTGACTTAAGGTTCGGAGGGTCTCCCGGGATACCACCACCAAGGTGAGAACTTTTTCGAAGGGAAAAGCTCGACAAGACTCTCTTATGGCTCCAATCAACTATTCCGTGAGGGTTAACAAATAGGATTTGTGAAAAATGATAAAATATTATTGTTAAAGTATAGAAAAGGGGGTGATCACCATATCGAGGATCATGAAGATAAAATAAAAGATGATTGCGTTAAGAACAATACCTTTAGATAGCAGGGAGATTTGTGAGCTTCGAACCTTCTCTTCCCTCGGTTGGCCGGTGAAGAGAGCTTTATCTTTGATTACCCTTGCAAAAGAAATAAATAATAAGACAAGAAAATTGGATTAGAATAACAAATAGTGTAGTATCAATTCTTGAAAGATAAACATGATGAAAAATATATGATCAATACACACCTTGTTGGTGTTGTGCTTAAAACCCCTTGTCATGTGAAATGGTAGATAAAATATAATGAATGAAAAGGAGGGGTGCAAGAGTTGCACAAGGAGAGATTCTGAATGATTAGAAATAATCAAAATAACTGATAAAGAGGAAGATGCATGATGCATTCAATTAAAAGAAAATTGAAGAATTATTAAACGAAAGGTCAGAATAACCTTATTCAAGATGATGGGAGAGACTCTCCATGATCTCCAAGGCTCAAAGGACTCCCAGAGGTTTCCCAAGGATGTAGAATTCATGCACATGGTGGCCTCTCCTTCCTTCAACCTTTCTACAAACTTTTCCAATATTTTTTAACCTTTCTAACTTCTTGTAATCTCATGTAATCTCTCTTAATGCTCAAAGGGGTCCCCCATTTATAGAGGAAGCAAAATTCATGTTTAAAATCATAGAAAATATCAATTAGGATTCCTAATATCATGGGATTGAAAAACATTTTCAAAACTCTTCCACACAAATTAGGAAGACTTAAGAGTCCTTCCCTTCACACACAGAATCTCAATTTAAGGCAATGAAGAAATTGTGCTCGGAATGGGTTTTCTGAAATACACAGGCAAATCGCATCAGCTCGACTAGACGCCAATTGAAACGCGTCTAAGCGGAATGACATGAATCAGATGAGTTAATTAGGAAAATTAGAGTCTATAATTAAATATAAATAAGAATCTTGTTTTAAAAGATTGGCGTGATTTTAGAGAGTTAATTAAGGGAAGCCCATAATTTGGAAGTGTGGACATGCAAAATTGCACGCCCATACGTCCCAACTAGTCCAGTAATAACAACAACTTCAACTGAAGAAACTGCGTAGAAGAGGGGCCATCCGGACTCCCCGAACGCGCACACACTGCCGTGGAGCTGTCTCCAGAGTCACGACAGTGAAGAGAAATCAACCACCAAGAGCCCCACAATCCATGGGCCTCGAAGAAAATCAAATGGGCCACAACTCGTGCTCACAACAGGCTAAGGACTGCCCATTTAGCCCTTAGTGGCCTTCAGCGGCACGCCCTCAGGCCCCATCAGTGGCACGCCCTTGGGCCCTTCAACGGCATGCCCCTTGGTGGCCTTCAGCGGCACGCCCTCAGGCCCCTTCAGCGGCACGCCCTTGGGCCCTTCAGCGGCACGCCCCTTGGTGGCCTTCAGCGGCATGCCCTTAGGCCTTCAGCGGCACGCCCTTGTGCCCCTTCAGCTGCACGCCCTTGTGGTGCTTCAGCGGCACGCCCTTGTGCCCCCTTCAGCGGCACGCCCCTGTGGCGCTTCAGCGGCACGCCCTTGTGGCCCTTCAGCGGCACACCCTTGTGCCCCCTTCAGCGGCACGCCCCTGTGGCACTTCAGCGGCACACCCTTGTGCCCCCTTCAGCGGCACACCCCTTGGTGGCCATCAGCGGCACACTTTCGTGCCCCTTCAGCGGCACGCCCTTGTTGCGCTTCGCCGGCACACCCTTGTGGTGCTTCAGCAGCACGCCCTTGTGGCGCGTCAGCGGCATGCCCTCAAGCCCTCTCAACGGCACGCTTGTTGCGCCTATCAACGGCAAGCCACCCTGGCCTTTCAGCGGCACACCCTTTTGGCCCTTCAGCGACACGCTTGTTGTGCCTATCAGCAGTAAGCCACCCTGGCTCTCCAGCGGCACGACCGGCAGACAAAATCTCGTGCCCATGCCCTAGGGATCCTTGGTGCGCAGTGGGCTATCCGAGGTGTCGGCCGAAGATTGGGGCACATAGCCTATTCCTCTGCAACCAAAGGACGGGGAAGTCAAACCCCATCATGACCCATCACTTCCCGCCTCCACCGTTCATGCTCGAGGGCTCCTGCCCATGGAGGTATAAAAGCCTTCTCTGCCGACGAACAAAACACACACACAGAGAGAACGAAGAAGACACCCGCAGACAACCAGAGACACACACACACACCGCTGGAGAGAGCCACCGCCTCCGGAGGAAGAATATCCCATCTCCGCCATGGGGTCACCCTCCGACGGCCACCCAGAAGAGTGAGAAAGGGAGAGAGAGAGAGTGTGTGACGTATTAGAGGGAAAGGGGAAGGGCAGCGAGCCGTCACCCCTGCTCGACCCAGCTCCTCCCTTTCCTTTCCCCTTTTGCTTTTCATTCTTTCTCCTCCATTGTGCCTCCTGTTCCAGCGTTCTGAGGTGTATGTGGCCGGTTGCGGCCTTTGTCCGCCATGAATAAAATCTCTCTTTTGAGTTCTTTCTTCTTACTGTCTCTGTTGGTTTGAATCCGTGTGCGTGTTTGAACGCTTCTCCCTCCGCCTCCCGATCGTTTGATCCTTAGCGTGGGCCTCCGTCCGCCTCGTCATTGCTCTTTTCTTCTTCTTGGCATACCCAAGCCCAATATCATCATTGGCCTTCCTCTCTTCCTTAGAGAAATCTCCCCGTTACTAACCAACGCCCCCGTTTGGATGAGCCAACACAAGATCCCCTGTCTTTTCCCCTTAGGCTCCATTCCATTCAGTCGGCCTTCCTTCAGCCTAACCCCCTTTGTCTTCACGTGACATATCCCGCCTAGCCCTCCAACGTCACACCCTTGGTGTCTCCCCCGGTACGCTCCAATCAACTCTTCACCGGCACACCCCATTGGACCCTCGCTGGTGCACCCTACAACACCCTTCGCCGGTGCACCCTTCCTTGGACCCCTCGCCGGTGCACCCTTCAACACCCTTCGCCGGCACAGCTAACCAACCCTTCACTGGCACACCCCCATTGGGCCCTCGCCGGTGCACCCTTCAATACCCTTCGCCGACACGGCCCTGGCTGCCCTCCCCCGACACGCCTGTGATGGCCTTCGCCGGTACGCCCCCTTCGGGCCTTCCCCGGCACGGTCCTAGTGGCCTTCACTAGCACATCCTTGGTCTCCCTAACCCGGCATGCCCCTGACCAGTTCTATAGAGGTTTCCCCCCTATTCATCGTTGCTTTCGAGTTTTCCGAGGTTTTGTCAAAGGTGTTGCCACTTTCGGGGGCCCACCTCCAGTTGACGGGTTCCGCCACTCCCTGTGGGCGCGTTCCCTTTATCACCCGTACGCTCGGGTCAAGGGGAGATGATGCCGAATTTTTGGCAGAAATAATAACGTGCTTAAAAGGAAAAAGGAAGCAACAAACGAATGGAACGATCGGCGATAGAACACTGCAACTGAAATAAGGCACTGCGGACAACATGAGAAGAACCGGAGTAAATGACGACGTGGTGACTTAAACGCTCAATCTGTAAAGAAAAGATTGTGAGAAGAGGGAGAAAAGAGTTGTATAAAACTGCATAAAAAATCAAAGAAAAGAAGAAAAGAAAAGACTTAAAAGAAGCGGAGGAGGAGTGGGCCTTCACCGGTACGCATATTCCAGCCCTTCGCCGATACACCCTACCAGTGCCCTTTTGGACCCTTCCACGGCACACCCCCTTGCTGCCTTCCCCGGTACACTTCTCTGAGCCCCTCAGCGGCACGCCTCCTTGCTGCCTTCCCCGGTACACCCCTTGGAAACCCTCGGCGGCACACTCGCCATGCCTCTCTCTGGTACACACTAGCACCCTTCACCGGTACACCTTCCACCCTCCTTGGCCGGCACACGCTCCACCCACCTTTCTTCAGCGGTACACTCCTTTTCTTCCTTCCGCGGTACGCCTGCGCCCCTCTCCCCGGTACACCCTTCAGGTGCCTTCGCCGGCACACCACCCCTAGGCCAGCGGCACACCCCTTTAGCCCTCCAACGGCTCACTCCTCCAAGTATAAAACGTGTAAACAACAGAGGGGTAAAATGCAGTAGCAGCAATGATCAAAATAGAAGAAATAATGATAGAAAATGCAATAGTAATGACAATGGTGATAATAATAATGAAGGCTACGATAAATAAATAAAAGGGGAAAACGCGGGCAGTAAATAGAAAGGAAGTAATAAACCCACCCCAAAAATGCATAAAAGTAAAGTAAGCAATAATATATATATATATATATATATATACGTAAAAATATATATAACGGGAGACCAAGAAATTATAATATAGTAATGATCCACAATGCAGCCCCATCTCTCCCTGTGACCCGGTGCGGAGGGAATAATAATGCTGCCCCTGCGGGCAGGACCTGAGTCGCGGGAATTACCCCAACACGGCCATGACTCGACCTCGCCTCGGGCCGACATCACGATTGAACCGGACCCGTTTCTCAGGCCGGATCCTCTCCGAGCCTTCATCAAATTACCATGCATCCGGCAGACATTTGAACGGGTTTAATCTCAGCTTTCATCATGATTCTATTACGGACCTTTGTCCGAACATGAAAAAGGTCCACGAGTGACCAACACAGCCCGTGGCTCATATCCTGATGTGGACCTTAGTGTGATTTATTTCTGCCTCTGTCTCGCGCATTTAGTATTAGTTCTTTCGGCCGCAGGGCCCCTAATTTTGGTAATTAATCAAGGGTGTTCCCTCGTATGAGGGATGTAAATGACGTCGTGACCTTTATGGCGCGGCGGGATCTGGTCCCGACATGAACCACACAATCATCTGACGAAGTCAGATCGAGTGCACCATGGGCTCTTCGGAGCCCGAATAAATTGTCACTCTGTGACTGGCACGCCCACGCACTTAAGAAAATGCCAATAAACAAATAAACCGACGATCATAACAATAAGTGCATCCACAAGTCTGGCACGCCCGGTGGGACCAATCCACCCTTCATCTCTTTGCCAGAATTAGGGGTCTTGCGGCCCCCTTCTTGTAATACTAATTGCGCTATTTTTCCAAATGTAGGAAAGTCGCACTGTGACGTCGAGAATGGCAACCACCTTCGGTTCCCAGCCCGTCGAGAGCCACGTCAAAGGTGGCTACCTCGCCGTCCCCCTTAGCTTCGGGAGCTTCTCTCCCGTGGTGGGCTTCCCCAACTTCCTTGGGGTGTCCTTCGCCAACATACTGGACGTGGAAGCGTCCGACAAACCCAGGACCAACGCTCCCACCCAGGGGGCCACTGAAGTTGTTACCGGCCGAGCTGTGGCCAAGAGCGACAACGGCATCCCGGCAACGACGCTGAGCTGCAACGTGCACCACATGCACCAGACTGCTGGCCCGTCCCACCAAGGATCGGCATCTCACTGGAGGAGGCTCTAGAGGAACAACACCGGCGTCGTCCTGGGGCGCCGCATATCCAGCTCCGGGAAATCCATGGCCGTCGGGACCATCCGAGTCCACTTGGATGGGCAGAGGTCCCAAGTGATACCGGGCCATATTGTCCCGACCATCCCAGTCCGCAACTCTTTCCGAGGGCTGGAGAAGCTAAAGGAGAAGGTGACACCCGCCATCCCGGCTGTGGCACTGAAGAATGCGCCGGCTCACAGGCCAACCAAATTGAAACAAGTCTGGGTTCCCAAGGAGACCCAGCCTGCTGCACCTGCCCAGGCAGGACCTAGCACTTTCTACCCGAGGAGGGCCCGGAAAGATGAGAGGGTCGAGGTGACGACCCCAGCTTACCAACCAGTACCTGTCGTGCCGGCACCGCCCGAAAATGCCCTCCGCCGGCGCCGTGGACGCTGACACCAGGCTGCCTGCCCGGCACCCAGGATCCACTCCCCTCCTGCTACCGCCATCGGTACACAACTACCAACTACTCTCCTCGACCAGGAGTGGGAAGGGATCGAGCAGGCTATGAGAAACTACCTCCGGGGCCCAGGCAACACTCCATTGGGTCGCCAGAGATTGCTGAGGGCAATGGCCTCTGCCTTCCAAGAAGAAGAAGAAGCCCAGCCCGTGCCCAGTGTAGAGTCAAGGAATCAGTCGGAGGAGCCGCGCCAATCCCCTTTTCGGGAGGAAGCGCAGCCCCGACGATCGGTCTTTGACAGGTTGGTATTCCCGGGGAGGTCATCCCGGAGGATGACAAAAAGAAATACAAACTGGAGAGGCTTCACCTGCAATATGGCAGGAGTTTTTGGTCGGTACGGGGCTCTACCTACCGACCCTGAACAGATGGCCAGACTCGCTGCTAGACCGGGGCCTCTCACTAGAAGAGGAAGAGCGGCAGGCGAAGCGGCGCAGACAGGCACCGAAGAGACCTTCCCTGAAGAATCCCCTGCGGCTCTGACAGACAATGTTGTCACCACCGGGGGCACGAGCGGCAGGCCCTCTACATCATCCGAGGACGCCCCGGTCGAAGAGACAGGGGGCATGCCCAATCTCCCTACAACCGACCCGATAATGTTGCTCATGATACAACGATTCCAGCAAGAGATTGAGTCGCTGAAGAAGTAATTAAATGAGCGGAGCGCACAACCCTCGACGTCCGGACAGACTGAGGTTCTGCACGAAGTGCCCGGGGGCAACAAGCAATCTTCAGAAGCAACTCTGCAAGCTGCGACATTCCCAGCAACTCCCAGCTTCCTTAGGGGCATGCCCCCGCAACAACCACAGTATACGGCACCGACACCGCGGCAGATCTTGCTTTCCCAAGGGTCCCCCTTGGCCCCCCGGGCGACTATGCTGACTACTCCGAGTGTGCAGCCCGCTCACTTTTATCCAAATCCGGTCGACCCAGCAGCAGTCAGCCGGTTGATGCTTGAACAAATGATAGTCATGAAGCTGGCAGAAAGGAGCGACGGGGACCAGATGTCGTTTGACGTCTACCGGGTGCCCTACCCGGCTCATTATGCCGCGAAGAAGCTATCGGTTAGCGTCATCAAGCCGCCGAAGTTTGAAAAGTTTAATGGGTAAGGGTCTCCCAGGGAGCACATTGCCTATTATGTGAACGTCATAGGAGATCTGGCTGCTGATGAGGCCTACCTCCTGAAGTTTTTTGGCTCGACGCTCACTGGGCTGGCCTTTGAGTGGTACTCCAGCTTGCCACCCGGGTCGGTTGTTGATTGGCCCGACATGCAGAAGAAGTTCAAAGAAAGGTTCTATGTCGCTGAACGGGAGGTCACTGTGGCAGAGCTCTATGCCACAAGGCAGAGGAATGATGAGTTGGGTCTCGAATACATTAAAAGATGGAGGAACCTCAGTATGAGGTGTAGGCGTCCCCCGCATCAGGAGGACGCGGTGCAGATCTGCAAGCAGAATCTGAAGAAAGAAATCCTGGAGAGGATGATCGGCACTGAGGTCAAAACATTTGACCGCCTAAACAATATAGTAGCCGAGATTGAGACATTCCTGGCTCGATATTCTCCCACCCCGGCCGCATCGAGCTAGAGAGTCAGGAAGGCCGAGAAGAAACCAGCTCCCCCTGAGGTGCATGCACTAGATTTCCAAGCCTATGAGAAATAGAAGGAAAAAGCCAAAGGGGCTGCCAACCCTCCTCCGCCCAGAACTACAGAATGGCGGGAAGGCCCCTCGCTGAGGGAGAAGATGAGAAACAAGCTATATTCCTTCTCCCGAGATAAGTCCCGACTCCTGTTTGAGTGGGCAACCAGCTACAACAAAATCATGTTGCCAGAGCCGAAGAGGCCCGATGACCTGAAGAAGAAAGATGACCCACGCTTCTGCCTGTACCACCGGACGCTTGGGCACACTGTTGAGGACTGCTACGTCTTCAAGGACGCCATTGAGTCCTTAATCAAGAACGGGGAGCTGGACATGGGGGAGCACAAGGTAGACCCGCCGTAGCCGTATGAGCTGCCCAACATAACCTCCACCGTCAACATGGTGTCATTATACCAGGAGTTGCCTGAAGAGTGGGCGGAGGCCAGCACCCGCGCGAGCTATGAAACTTTTATTATGGCCCTGGCTCAAGATCAAGGGGGTTGGCAGACCGTACCCAGGAAGAATAGAAGAGAACAGATCCCTCGGCCCACCCCAGAAGTTCATGTGAGGGGTGTGACACCCCGGCCAGCACCGCCCCCGATGAACCCAGTCTGGCATGACATGACCCTCGGCTAGTCATGAGGCGGCCGACTCACAACAAAAAGAAACACGTCCCGATGCGGATGCACAAGAAAACCAGCCCGGCGTTTGAAAGACTCCAGGCTGTTATTGATGGGTTTGAAGATTATGAACATCCCGAAATCCAGCCCATGGAGCTGAAACAATATGTCCCCTGGGAGGAGTTTGAATCACTCTAACTGGCTCCAAGAACAGAAGCTGAAGCAGAGAAAGAGCCTCCCCTGTAGGGTGAACTTCCCCAAGAGCAGCCACCGGCTACAGAAGGAAAGAAGAAGAAGAAGAGAAGGCCCAGGAGCAAGAAGAAAAAGGAGGTTGTCGTTGCCTGCAACACCCTCTCGGCGTTGTTCGACACCGCCCTCTCCCTGGAAGAAAAAGAAGAAGAGCTACCTCATGAGCCGACAGAGGTGAACCAAGCTGAAGCATCCACTTCCCAACACGCCACCAGGTCGGGAAGGAAGTGGGGGTGCCCTCCTAAGGATAACCTCAACATCATGCTCAGGGGAGAGCAGCCATACCAGGTCCCCGAGCCCAAGGTATGAGGCACCGAGATCCCTCCCCCGTCAGGTCTCTATCCCGAAGGATCCAGGAGCCGGGGCACCCCTTCATTCGCCGAATTTCTGTTGGCCCGAGCAGAGAGGCAGGCACGCCCCCAAGGGTCTCCTTCGACCAAAGAAGAAAACAGTCCCCCAGCTCCACCAGCGGTGACCCCTCCTCAGCCAGAGGAGGAATTTGACGGCGTCCCGAACCTCGCCGAATTTATGCAAGAAAAGGAGGAAGCCCAGTAGGCCCCACAGGCTCAACAGGCTGTCACAGAACCGGCAAAGGAGGCATCCTCTAATCTAGCACCCCAATGCCAAGGTGGGGGCAGGCGTAGCAAGGCCGAAGAGATGAAGTTACTCAAGGTGCGGGCTGCCGACCGAATAGTCAGACATCTCAAAAAGATCCCGGCCCGATTTACCGTATGGGAGATACTATCTTTGGATGAAGAGACACGGCAAGCCATTATTGCCGCACTCCAGACACCAGCACACCTTGAAGCCTACCTGGCAGAAATATCACCTGAAGTGGCTGTGGCTTTCACAGAAGATGACATGCTTCTGCCCACCTACAGTCATAACAGACCCCTCTACATGAAAGGGCAGCTGAATGGCCAGCCTATCAACAGGGTCCTGATTGACCCGGGGGCGGCTATGAACATACTTCCCTACTGGGTGTACCAAAAGCACTACTTTGACGTACACTTGGTCGAGGTCAAGAACGTCAAGATTGCTGGCTTTAACCAGAAATGCGAGGTGCCCATGGGGGTCGCAGAATTCAACTTGACCTTTGATGATTTCACCACCAAGGTCCAGTTCCACGTCATCAACTCCAACACCTCCTATAAGGCGTTGCTTGGCCGGCCTTGGCTACACCAGAACAGAGTGGTGCCTTCCACCCTGCACCAATGCATCAAGTACCCTTGCGAGGGGAGGGAAGTTAGAATCTTCGCCGATCTCCACCCGTTTGAGGTGTTCGAGTGTCATTTGTTAGATGCCAATCTGTACTTAGAGAAGGCGAAGCAAGCTCCCCAAGTCGCCCAAGACAGGGGGAAGAAGAAGGTGGAGTCGGGTGGTTGGTTTCCTCCGCCGCCCCCAGGCTATGTGGCTCCCCCACATGTACCATTCATTGTGTAAGAAGGAGGGGTATTCAAGGCAACTCCTCTCGCCATCTATCCTGCACCGGGGACACCTTGCCTCGAAGACCTGCTGCAGGATGTCAGAGTCCCGCCAGGGATCATCAAGCCCGTGGCAGAGGTCGACTGCCAAGTAGCCGAGCAGTTGAGAATTTTTGAGGTGCCTAACCCTAAAGGGCCACCCACTATCTTTTATGTCACCGGGGAAAAGCCAGCCAGGAAAGATGATGATTGCCGATTCCCTGACGAATTGCATGACCCGCACATCCCCATCGCGGGACTTCCTCACCTGACCGACCAGACAGTCGGAGTGGTCAGAAAGCAAAAGATTCCCCCCTACCAACCCTCCAGCCGGAAGGAAATGTTTGAAAGGATGTGGAACCCACCAAACCTGGATTGGCGGCTGCTACAAATTACCAAGCACCCCGGCCTGGGCTTTTCACTAGAAGATTATTACGAAACTGATGTTATATCGGTTTCGGCCCTGTTCGGTGATGACCCCGCTGAAGCTGTAGACTTGCGGGAATCCCGTCAAGATGTATATTCTACGCCTATGGCTGAGGGGGCGCAAGACGAAGAAGTGTTCCTTTGGACCGCCCTTCACCACCGCTGCATGGGGAAGACTTCCACCTTTTCTGAGGGGTCGACCTCGAAGGATCACACCACCAGGGCACCCTCACCTCGGCCTGTTGGTGAATCAAGGAGCGGTAGTATGGGCCGTGCTCCGGATCCCCCTCGATACGACCCCGTCATGTACGCCTTATACCATAGGCAGCAGCAGGAGATCAAGATGTTAAAGGCACAGCTGGCTGAGTTAACCTCGCTAGTGGGCGACCTGATCCAAAGTTCTCTCCGCCCATGGGGTGGCAACGTGTCCCGGTCCTGAGATGCCAGTCCTGACCCCTCCGTCCGGTCGAGGAGGGAAGCAAAAGATATGGCGAGCCCTTCAGCCGGGCGGCTAGCCAGGCGAGGCCTGACACTCCAAGAGAAGCTGCAGAAGTCCTACTCCTTTCCAAGAGAGAAGACTCGGGGCATCTTTGATTGGGCCTGCCACTACGGCAAGGTCTCCCTCCCGAGGTCCAAGAGGCCGCAGGATGCCCGAAGAAGTGGGGACCCACTGTTCTGTCCCTATCACCAGATACTGGGTCACGCCATTGAAGATTGCTATGTCTTCAAAGACATTGCTCAAGACCTCATTGACAGGGATGAGCTCAGAATGGGAGACTTTGTGGTGGCCCCGCCGCACCCCCATGTGACGGGTAGCCCCCAGAAGAGGAGCATATACAATATCTATCCAGCACCAGGCACCTGAAGATGCAGCTGCCCGGGCCCCCGTCGGGGTTGTCTATGATGAGTACATAGAAGACCCCGGGGTGGCCCTGTGCCTTTCTACGCCAGGGAACCCCATGGACCCACCGGCTATGGCCCAGGAGGACTGTGAGGTGAGCGCAGCCTCCATACCCAATCACGAGGAACAAAAAGGAGGGGATGGCGTCCTCGAGCCCGAGGACAATGAAGACCAAGACTTTGTTGATTTGTCGCCGGTCCTGCCAGAAATTGAAGATGGCGGCCAGGCCACCGTCGACGAATTGGTTGAGATCAACCTTGGCACAGAAAGCGACCCCAGGTCGACCTTTCTGAGTGCTCTTATACCCCCACTGGAGAGGGAACAATATATGAAGCTACTGCAAGAATTCCAAGATTACTTTGCCTAGAACTACAAAGAGATGCCCGAACTCAGCCCTGAAGTGACTCAGCACATTTTGGCCATTGATCCCAAGATGGAGCCAGTGAAGCAGTCTCCCCGGCGTATGAGGTCGGAACTGATCAACCAGATCTGCAAGGAGGTTGACAAGCTCATAGACATCGACTTCGTGGCAGAAAACCAATACACTACCTGGCTAGCCAACATCATGCCGGTGAAGAAGAAGAACGGGCAAATCAGGATTTGTGTGGATTTTCGCGACCTGAATAAAGCCTGCCCGAAAGATGACTTCCCGGTGCCCATCACCAAAGTAATGATTGATGCGACCACTGGCCACGAGGCCCTATCTTTTATGGATGGATCATCTAGCTACAATCAAATCTGGATAGCCGACCACGACCAGATTCACACAGCCTTCAGGTCGCCCAAGGGGATATTCCACTACAAGAGGATGCCCTTCGGCCTCAAGAATGCCGGCGCCACGTATCAGCGAGCGATGACCAAGATATTCGATGAGCTGCTGTATAGCAAAGTTGAATGCTACATTGATGATCTGGTCGTCAAGACCAAGGAAAGCGGCGATCATCTGAATGATCTCAGGGTCGTCTTCCAGAGGCTCCGACAGTACGGGCTGAAGATGAACCCCATGAAGTGCGCCTTCGGCATTTCCAGCGGGAAGTTCCTCGGCTTCATTATCTGGCACAGAGGGATCGAGATTGACCCCTTCAAGATAAAAGCCATCCAGGAGCTACCTCCTCCGAAGAACCTGGGGGAGTTGAGGTCTCTACAGGGTCGGCTAGCTTACATCCGCAGGTTTATCCCCAACCTGTCGGGGCGCTGCCAACACTTTCACAGACTGATGATGAAGAATGCACCCTTTAGCTGGGGTCATGAATGCCAGCATGTGTTCGACTAGCTAAAAGAGTACCTGAGGACCCCGCCAGTCCTGCGGGCACCCGTCAAAGGCAGACCGCTTATCCTCTATATAGTGGCTACCGAATATTCACTAGGGGCAATGCTTGCCCAGAATAATGATGAGGGGAAGGAGCAGGCTCTCTACTACCTCAGCCGAAGACTAGTGGGAGCGGAGGCCAAGTATACCCCGATTGAGGTCTGCCTTGCCTTGGTCTTCGCAGTCAAGAAGCTGAGGCACTATATGCTATCCCACGAGGTGAGTCTGATATCCAGAGCCGATGCCATCAAGCACATTCTCTCCCAGCCAGTCCCGAAGGGGCGCCTTGGCAAATGGGCCGTGCTGCTCATGGAGTTTGACATCACCTACATGCCGCAGAAGGCCATGAAAGGGCAAGCCGTCGCGGACTTCTTCGCAGCACACCCTGTGCCCGAAGACTCCCCGCTGGCCACTGAGCTACCCGAAGATGAAACACTGGAGGTGGACCAGGTCGAACAAGCCATTTGGCAGCTATACTTTGACAGGGCTTCTAGAACATAAGCGACCCTGTCCGTACGCACCAAGGTACGGGCCGGAGCCGGCATCGTCCTCAAATCTCCAGATGGGGAAGTAGTGCACACTTCCTGCTGCATCAACAAGCCCTGCACAAATAATGAAGTAGAGTATGAAGCTCTGATCATTGGCCTCCAAGTGGCCCTTCAGATAGAGATCAAAATGCTTCAAGTATTCGGTGACTCGCTACTGGTCGTCAAGCAAGTCCAGGGGCAGTTTGATGTCCGGAAACTCGAGCTGCTCCCTTACTATACTAAGGCAAAGGTGCTCATGGAACGATTTTACCTCCTTGAAATAGGCCATGTCGCCAGAGGAGATAATGCACAGGCCGACGCCCTAGCAAATCTAGCAAGCTCGTTGGCAATACTACCAGATGGATCGCTCAATATCCAAGTGATAAATCAGCGCCATGTGCCCAGTATGATAGAAGAAGAACTAGAAGAAGAAGAGTTGGAGGTTGCTGTAGCAGAAGCCGTCGGCCTACCTAACTGGAGAGATCCTCTGATGCAGTGGTTCAAATACTAGCAACTACCCAAGCAGAGAGAAGAGAAGATCAAGCTGATCAGGACCAAGGACTCTTACGAGCTCCGAAACGGAATACTGTTCCGAATTGTGGCCGACGCCAAACAGAAGTTGCTTCTCCGATGCCTGTCCGCTGAAGAGGCCTGGAGGGTTATGAAGGAAGTCCATGCAGGGACAGCTGGTGCACACCAGGCAGGATCAAAAATGAAGATTGAAATAAAGAAGCTCGGCTACTATTGACCGGTAATGATCGACGACTGCTGCAAATACGCTAAGTCGTGTCAGAAGTGTCAGAAGCATGCCACCATATCCAGAAGGCCGCCCGTGCAGTTGCATCCAACGGTGCCCAGTTGGCCATTTGCCCAATGGGGAACATACGTCGTGGGTCCCTTACCTGCGTCATCTGCCAGCTCCAAGTACATTTTGGCGGTGACTGATTATTTCTCCAGTTGGGCAGAGGCTGCCGCTTTAAGGGAGGTCACCGGAGAGATCGTGGTCAGATTTATCCGCCGTAACATCATATTCCGGTTTGGCACGCCCGGCCGAATTGTCTCAGACAATGGCAGCCACTTCCGCAACCAGAAGGTCTACCGGCTGGTAGAAAAATATAAAATTGATTGGAGGACATTGACTCCTTACAATCCACAGGCTAATGGTCTGACCTGGCTCTGATACCATTTGATGTGGGACAGAAGTGGTGGGTCTTCTTCATTCTACCCATGGTCGCGCTATACACGCCTAGCGCCTTCTTGAAGAACGTGCTATATTGTCCTAGTGCGTTCACAGAAGTTGGCAGAATGACGAACTTCGACATTGGGGGGCCCGTAGAAGACTTCGGGGGAATGAATCATAGGGGAGAAACACATTGGAAGGTGGGTATTACACGAGGGATCCTAAATAGACACAAGAGGGACCCTAAACAGGGATTAAACTAACCTAATACTAGCTAGGATAACTTGGTGAAGGTGGCTATGGGGGTGGGTGATGGGGGATAAAGAGGATGTGATGGAGCGAACTAGGGCCGTTGATGGGGCTTGACTGGGGCCTCTCGCCTGGACCCATCGCA
Source organism: Amorphophallus konjac (assembly GCA_022559845.1). Classification (NCBI taxonomy): domain Eukaryota; kingdom Viridiplantae; phylum Streptophyta; class Magnoliopsida; order Alismatales; family Araceae; genus Amorphophallus; species Amorphophallus konjac. The sequence goes on from CM040123.1 coordinate 383,613,575, forward strand.
GGACCGGTGCAACCGAGCTCCATCTTGGCCTTGGCAGCGTCCTTTGCGGCGGTGGAGGAAGGTGAACGGCGGTGGAGGAAGAACGGAGATCCGAATGGGGCCTCACACCCGACCCCGTCTCAGAGCCGGTGCATCCAGAGCTTCGATCATCCTCCATTGAAGGGGAAAGGGAGAGGATTAGGAGAAGAGAATTGGGCATCGCACCTGGAGAGGGGAGGAGGAAGGGGGGTTTCCAAAGATTGGGGGAGATAGCCATGCTATACTCATAAACTCTCATAGATTCATTGCTGCATTGTCTAATCAAACGAGATGGGATACATATATAGGGGAAGGGGAAGATAAAATGACGCTAGAACATCGATTACAACCATGGAAAACAGCAAACATTGAAGACTTTTGTGAGTTTCGGCGCCGGGAAGTTGGACCGTCTGCAGCAGAGTTTCTGTCTGAGATCGCGCTAGGGGAACCTAGCGCCTTCATACAGATCACGCTACCCAAAGGTAGCGCGTTCATCTTCGGCCCAGCAGCTTCCACAATCAGCTTTGGCCTGGCGGCTTGCTTGATTCCCATCAAACCCCTCCACTTTGGAAGGTTCATCCTCGAACCTCATAGCTCAAGATCCCAGTCTGTGAGAACAGCCTGGTTCCCTAAGCTGTGATACCATTTGATGTGGGATAGAAGTGGGGGGTCTTCTTCATTCTGCCCATGGTCACGCTATACACGCCTAGTGCCTTCTTGAAGAACGCGCTATATCGTCCTAGCGCGTTCACAGAAGTTGGCAGAACGACGAACTTCGACATTGGGGCGCCCGTAGAAGACTTCGGGGAATGAATCACAGGAGAGAAACACATTGGAAGGTGGGTATTACACGAGGGATCCTAAACAGACACATGAGGGACCCTAAATAGGGATTAAACTAACCTAATACTAGCTAGGATAACTTGGTGAAGGTGGATACGGGGGTGGGTGATGGGGGATAAAGAGGATGTGATGGAGCGAACTAGGGCCATTGATGGGGCTTGACTGGGGCCTCTCGCCCGGACCCATCGCAGGACCGGTGCAACCGAGCTCCATCTTGGCCTTGGCAACGTCCTTTGCGGTGGTGGAGGAAGGTGAACGGCAGTGGAGGAAGAACGGAGATCCGAATGGGGCCTCACACCCGACCCCGTCTCAGAGCCGATGCATCCAGAGCTTTGATCATCCTCCATTGAAGGGGAAAGGGAGAGGATCAGGAGAAGAGAATTGGGCATCGCACCCGGAGAGGGGAGGAGGAAGGGGGGGTTTCCAAAGATTGGGGAAGATAGCCATGCTATACTCATAAACTCTCATAGATTCATTGCTTTATTGTCTAATCAAACGAGATGGGATACATATATAGGGGAAGGGCAAGCCAAAACGATGCTAGAACATCCATTACAACCATGGAAAACAGCAAACATTGAAGACTTTTGTGAGTTTCGGCGCTGGGAAGTTGGCCCATCTGCAGCAGAGTTTCTGTCTGAGATCGCGCTAGGGGAACCTAGCGCCTTCATACAGATCGCGCTACCCAAAGGTAGCGTGTTCATCTTCGGCCCAGCAGCTTCCACGATCAGCTTTGGCCTGGCAGCTTGCTTGATTCCCATCAAAAACACTCTGCACTCACCTGGCCAAGATTGTTAGCTCTAACAAAAGGGACTGGGAAGAGAAGATGTACGAGGCACTATGGGCATACCGGACCGTATACAAGACCCCAATAGGCTACTCGCCTTTCTCTCTAGTATACGGCTCGGAGGTAATTGTCCCCATCGAATTGGAGATACCCTCCCTCAGGGTCGCCATTCAGCACGGGCTTGTCCATGAAGGACAGACCAACGTCGAGCGAAGACTCGAAGAGCTCTCCAGTTTGGAAGGAAAGCGGCTTCAGGCCCAACAGAACATTCAGGTCTACCAGGCCCGAATAGCGCGTGCCTTTGACAAGCTCGTCAAGGAACGCGAATTCAAGAAAGGTGACCTTGTCATGGTCAAGAGAAGAGATGTCATGGCCGCCAACCCCAAGGGTAAGCTGAATGAAAATTGGCTCGGACCCTACGTAGTCTAAAAAGTCTACGAAGGCGGAGCTTATGTAATTGTCAACCACCACAGGGAAGTTCAATTCCCGCCTCTTAATGGAAGACACTTGAGATTGTATCACGCTCCAGTACCCCATTCAATAAATAATATTATCCCTCACCCTATGTTGGGTGGATTTGCACAATTGTGGTCCAATGGTTTGATCACTATTCATGTTTTCTAAAAAAAGAGGGGAAAGAAAGAAGAAAAAAGGGGGAAAAAGGGAAAAAAAGAGAGAAGAAGGCATGACGATGAAAAGGGGAAGAAGCAAAAAAAGAAGAGAAAAAAAGAAGAGAAAAAAAAAGAAGAGAAAAAAAGAAAAAGAAAAAAAAAGAAAAAAAAGGGGAAAAGGGGGAAACGGTCCCCCATTTCGAACCATCGCCCCGTATCAGCGGGGATACCATTAACTAAACAAACTCTTTTCTCTGTCCTCTCCGGGCGGTGAGTATCCCTTTGGCTTGGACCTCTCGTCCAGGCCATTGACTAAACAAACTCTTCTCTCCGTCCTCTCCGCGCGGTGAGTATCCCTTTGGCTTGGACCTCCCGTCCAGGCCATTGACTAAACAAACTCTTCTCTCCGTCCTCCCCGGGCGGCGAGTATCCCTTTGGCTTGGACCTCCCGTCTAGGCCATTGACTAAACAAACTCTTCTCTCCGTCCTCCCCGAGCGGCGAGTATCCCTTTGGCTTGGACCTCCCGTCCAGGCCATTGACTAAACAAACTCTTCTCTCCGTCCTCTCCAGGCGGTGGGTATCCCTTTGGCTTGGACCTCCCGTCCAGGCCATTGACTAAACAAACTCTTCTCACCGTCCTCTCCGAGCTATAGGTATCCCTTTGGCTTGGACCTCCCGTCCAAGCCATTGACTAAACAAACTCTTCTCTCCGTCTCCTTCGGGCGGTGAATATTCCCTTTGATTTGGGCCTCCCATCCGGGTCATTGGTTAAGCAAATTTCCGTTCACCGCCCCTCCGAGCGACGAGAGGCCCAATCTCCCACCAAGGCCCCCCGCCTGAGGCCAGTGCGCAGTTCCGACGTTGGGCAAGACCGATAATCCACCCATTTGGCATGGTGGAGTGGTCCCCTCATCCTTCCCCTGGGAGGGCGAGCACTCTCCCGTGCCCCGACATGGGTTCCTGCCTAGTTCCCCCGGAGCGGACTACCGCGAAGACTTACACTCTGCCAATGTGTTCCGACACTATAAAAAAAAAGAGAAAAAGAGGGGAGAGGAAGAAGAAAATAATATATACAAAAAGAAAAGAGAGAAGAAAAGAGATCCCCCTAGGGCGAATGCCACGCACACTGAAGGACATGTGAAATAGTAAGTGTTCTGTTCTGTTCAAAAAAAAGGGGGATTAAATGACATGTGCTTTGGGGCATACCCCTGTGTTACATTTCAAAAAGAGAGAGGGCAAAAAAAAGAGAGCTAAGGGGTGCGACGCTCAGTCGACGCCCCTGAAGATGTCTTCAAGAGGGAGACTCCCGATGCAAGGGAAGTTTGTCATGTCGCGCAGTCGGCCCCTCCGTTCTTCGAGGCGGGTGAGCTCGGTCTCTACGGACGCCGTCTCGGCCTGGGTGATGGCAAGTGCTTCCCGTTCCCTCTCAACTACTCCTTCAGCTCTGGCAAGGTCAGACCTGGCTGCGGCAAGGTAGCCCTCCAGCTTCGCGATCCGGTTCCTGAGGGAGCGAACATCGCCCTGGCCTTCCTCCAGGGCCTTCCCGTGCTGCTCTTCATTATTGCGCCGTGCCTCCAGGGTTTGCAAATATTCGTCTGCCTGGGCATCAAGAGCGGCGCGCTCATCGGGAGCCTGGGTCTCGAGGAACTCGCGACGTTTAACATATTTCATTAGCAACAAGACTCGCCGTGACCACTCCCCCAGTGGGCAGCCCAGCGCTTGCAGTGCCCCAGTCAGCTGTGTTACTATGCTGTGCACCTCCCGGTATGACAAGGAGAGGTCGACAAGGAGCATTGTCCGCAGCGTCACCAGAATTTGTCGGACTGGCGCATCCGACGAAGTATGACTGACTGAAGGCATGGCCGGAGGAGTGAATTCCACGGTGCTGTCCACCGCCGCCCATAGGTCTGCATCCACCCCGACGAAAGAAGACGGAAGAATAAAGGCCAGGCCGCTTGGTCACCGCAGCTCGGTAGGCAGCTCCGGGCCAGCCACCGCTAAAGGAGTGGGTGAGATGACCGCCGAGTCACTCGGCACCGCCGTCACGCGGGGTTGCTCTACTTTCTCCCTCTCCATCAGGGCCGTCTCCGTCGCTACTTTGTGGGACGGGAATGCGAGTGTCTCAGATTGGACCAAAGAAGGGGCTTCGAGCAAAGCTGGCCCTGAAGCCATCGCCGGTGGACCTCTCTCTCGCGTCTGGGACCCCTCCAGGTGCACACGAAGTCCCGTGAATATCTTCTTCAAGAGCGGGTCCTCCATCTGAGTCGGGATCTTCGGGAGAGGCGGAAGAGGAACCATCAGCCGGGGTCAGCCTCCCGCTTGCACGAGTGCTGCGAGGATCTCTGCCCCGGGCCCAAGACCGAAGCCGGCCCCTCCACCGCTATCGGACCGATAGTCGGCCTCTCTTTAGCGACGGCCTTGCGGACACGGGCAGACGTCTTCCCTGGCGTCAGAGTTACCAAACCATGTGAAGCAGAGTTAGCCATCCGCTACCTAAAACGAATCATGCGGGATGAAAAGGCAGGGAAGAGTCATAAGGCCCACGTGCTTACCTCGGCCACCGGGACCATGCTGCCCTCGGGCGCAATCTCTCCCTCCTCCAAGGGCTCGTCCGCCGGCCCGGGAGCACTTGAAGTCTTCGCGACCGTCTCCTACTGTAGGGCCTCGAACAAAAGGGCTAGCTTGCCTAGGCCCGCATCGACTCCCGCCGGGCGATCGACCGGCGCGGCCGAAGTAGCTCCCTCCACAGCCTTCGGCTTGGTTGGTTCCTGGAAATCTGGGAATAACAAAAATAAAGTTAGTGGGTGACTACGAAGGAAGTCCTGCACGAATAAGCTCACACTTACAGCAGCCTTCCCCGCTAGGCTTAAAGAGCTAGCAAGTAAGGAGGCCTTAAAGATAGGCTTGGGAGGCCCAGATACCTCAGATATGCCCTCGCCAAAAGTCACTTCATTGGAGGAGTAGTCATAATCTACCTCTTCGCTCGACGAAGACTCAACCGCCACGGGTTCTTCTCTTGCTGGCAAAGGGGCCTCCGCTTCAAGGTCAATGATCAGTGCATCCTCACACGGGCTGGGCGAGGGTAGTACGCTGGATTTCAACTGCTTCCTCGCGTACTTGCGCGTCGCTGGGAGGTGCAGGCGGGGCCCGGATGGCCCGATAATTACTGCATCAGTGCCTGCCACGTAAAAGAAAGAGTGGATCATACCGGAACTGATGAGTCCTTAAGAATGAAAGAAGTCAATTAAGTGGACAAAGATAAATACCCCCTTCAGCTTCTATAGCACGAGGCGGCTCACGGGTCTCCTTGACAGGCGACGGTGCCCCAGGGGCTGCGGGCTCGCCCTCGCCCGGAATCGGCACGAGTACCGGCTCCTCCGTACCGACTAAAAGGAAGAAATACATATGTTACATACGCATGAAAGCCCTACCCCAGGAAGCAAATAAATCTGGGAGGACATCAGTGGTCGGTGAACCTCACCGGCATGGTGGCTCGGCTCGGCCCAGGCAACTTCAAACTCTTCAAAAGATAAAATGGGGGCCACCGGAGAGACATCCGCCGGAGCCGGGGTGGCCTCCACCCTCCTACGCTTCCTCTCTTGCCGCCTAGCCGCTTTGGCGGCGGCCAACGCTTTCTTAACGGGCGACTTCGCACGGGATCTCTCCTTGATATGTAGAGGGGGAGTCGGAGTCGGTGCTGAAGTCTCCCCTGCTACAACTGCGGCCTCTCCTACGTCAGGAATGCGCACGGGTGCTTGCTCTGCCACATCGGGGATGGGTGCTAGAACGGCCTCCTCCACATCGGGGATGGGCGTGGGTGCAGGCTCTTCCACAGCAGCTGAGACAAAAAGGAGAAGAGACATTCATGTGTCAAGGCCTTGCCTCGGAATGAAAATAGACCTTAAAAGGACACTGATGGCTGGAGATTCTAATCGGCGGGCTGACTCGGCTCGGTCCGGGCGACCTCAAACTCCTCAAAAGATGGAATTTATGGCACTGGAGGAGTATTCGCCGAAGCCTTAGAGGCCTCCATTTTTCGCCGCTTCGCCTCCCGCTGCTTGGCCACCTTGGCAGCATCCACCGCCTTCTTCACAGGTGATTTAGCCCGGGACCTCTTCGCTGCATTGGGCAAGGGGGTCATGGTCGGGGTCGGTAACGCGGCGTCAAAATAGGCGGGCTTCTGGATGAACCGAAGAAAATTCTGGTACGTCGCCATCTGTGTGCTGTCAGGATGGTCTGTTGAAAAGAACAAATGTATATCTATGATCAGCATCTGATACCCTGCAAAGGTCGCGATGACAAGGGATGAAAATAAAAGGAAGAGGGAAGATTAAATACCATGAGGGCCGGTATACAGCCGAAGTGTTATCGGCCAATAGCTCAGCGACGGCTCCTTGTCCCGACGTGCCGCCTCCCAGACTAGCCAGCACACGTCTTCAATCTTCTGGCAGCGGTCAGTGAGGGCAGCCAGGTCCGCATGCTTCTTTGACGAAAGGTGGCAGAAAAGATTGAAGTGGTACATGCCCCACCCGTCGGCATAATAATACGAGACCTGCAGGCGCTTGCCCAGGATGGCGGCCGTCTAATCCTCGATCTTCAGCCCATTCACTCGGAGGAGGACATATAGCCATGTGGTGTCCTTATAATTTTCGGGCTTCCTCTCCTCCCGCCTCATGAATGTGCGGTACGGGCAGATCGGCTCCCTCTCCGGATGCCAGCTCTTTGCAGGAGTGCCCTCTTCCTCCATAGGGAGCGGATAATTGATAAGCTCTAGGCGGCCGCTCCCAATCCGGCAAAGGTCCCTCAGGGTCCTCTTAAAATCATCTTTGGCCACTGGGGGTAGCTTCGCCTGCGGTGTTGGCCTCACTTCCCGAGCCTCCCGGCAAGCGGCCAGATATGCCGCCACCTCCTTATCCTGCCTATTCTTGAGCCGAAGGAGGTGCTCCGAGTCAATGTCGAGCACTGGCACTGACTGCTTGCTCAAAAACTTCCTCTCTGCCCCATCCCAACAATCGGTCGTGTGCAATCGATAAAAGGCCATCCGGGCGTTCCACCATTTTATGTACTCTGGGGTCACCTGAGGCATACGGCCTGGGGCTGGCACCCTGAAAGTCGCAGAGTCTGCCCGATGGAAGAAGTCCCACCAACTTCTGGCATGCTCGGCAGTCGAACCCCCCTGAGACTTCGTGAAGGCAGGCCGAACTGTGCACTATAGACAGGGATATGCTGATCATATCCGAAGTTTCGACTAAACCAGAAGGGGTAGTATGGTTCTAGCAGCAAATTATCCCCCTTCCTGAACGCCAGCACACTCGGGCTAATGGATAACGCCCAGTCCCTGAGCTCGGGTTCCAGCAACGGGTGGACCACATTCTCCTGGCTGATGGGGTGGACGTACTTCTCCACCTGATCATCTTTGCGTTCCCTCTTATTATTCACCAGAGGGCTCGAATGTGCGGCCAACATCCAGAAGTGAATGGTGCCGATAGCGTCCTGTGGAACAGTCGTCAGCCGGCCCCGAATATCATACAGTCACTGGGAGGTAGAGCCCGACTCCGCGCTTGCAAATTCTAGCATCCGCGGCACTAGCCCCCAGTCTTGCAGAGTGCGGGGGGCGAACTCTGGAAATAGTGAACAGACCCACGCATTGAAGAATTGCAATGGGCACACGTATCGGGCTTGCCTCGGGAATTGATGAGTGTTGACATCCCCCAGCGCTTTCTATATCAAGCAAAGAGTAGCCGGGCACAAGGACAGCTTGATTCCCCATGCCATTTGACACGCTGGGTAGATGGCGTCCGGTCGAATGACGGTCTCGTCCCCGTACGGCATGGCAAACGAGCATAGCCAGTACAACAGGAACGCGGCGTAATGTGTTAGAGGGTCAACCCCCATCGGGTTGGGGCCACTCAGGCATCCTCTTGAGGGGATCTTCACATAAGTTTTAGGCTTGGCGCGCTTCTTGCGAGCAATGGCGGTGCCGACACATGGAAACTCCTCATATTGCTTCAGCCCGTCATAAAAATATTGCAGCCACAGAGTCATGCGGACCCTCTTCCGGTCCCCACCGAAAGGCTGCTTCCCGCCGTGTGCCAGCTGGTACAGTTCTCGGTATGCCTTCATGAGATACCGGTATGAATAGCCAAAAGAATAATAGCCGTCCCCGTTAGTTTCATCTTTGATCAGATCTGGGAGGCATACTTCTTCATAAGGCTCCCCGTCAATGGGCAAGCCGCTGAGGTGACTAAGACTCCACAAATCAAGTGAAGTCTCACCTTCCGCTGTATAGAAAGTGTTGGTCTCAGCACTGAACACCTCTATCATGCCACAGCATAGGCCCTTGGAGATGGGGTAGCCGTAGCGGGAGGCATACATGCTGTGGTAGATGCCAGCCCGGACTAGTAGCGGGGCGTAGTTGAACAGCACATACTCCGTAAATTCTACCGCCCCTTCCCTGAAGCTGTGAGCATCTTGAAGCTTCAGCTCCCCGAACCAGCCCAACGCCAACTCGTGCTTGAATCGGATGGCCAGGCAATCCAGGATGAACGGCCAAGAATAAACCAAAATGGGGTGGCTCACCCTACACCGGCCCAGTAGACATGTCCCACTTCACCGGAGTGAATTGAGGTGCTCGCACCAATCTGTCTTCGGTCAGCAACACTCCTTCGATCCCTAGGACAGGCTTCCACTCGCGGGCCTCCCCCACCAAATAATCGGGATGCTTCTCGCGACGCTGTACAACAAACTATCACGAGCCTGCAGGATCACTTGCTCGACCTCCCACATAGCTCGTAACTCCCGCCTCTCCCGGGAGAGGAAGTACTTCAAAAATCGGATGAAATGCTTATCCTTCGGGAAGTCCTTCTGATATTCGCCGGTCCTGTCGAAGGTAAAATGGTTCTCGACCCGAGAGAGCCGGTGATAGTCCATTGTCTCGGTCTCAGAGCCCGAGGACTCGGCTAGTGCCGCTACTTCAGCATGCTCCCTGTCCAGCTCCTCTACATTGAGCCATGTGACGGCTGGCACCGGAGGCGGTGGAACAAGGCCGGCACCGACAGTGGCAGCAGGAACGGAAGAACCACCTGGGGAAGCCATCTATCTGCAAGATACAGCAAACAAAAGATCAGAACAAGCCACAGGCGAATAGAAATGAAGGCTATAAAGGGGCTCTACTACAAGTAAAATGAATAAGGGGCTGCCAACTTCTGACAAAATTTCGGCAGAGTTTCCCCTAGGCAAGAGGCGTAAGGGAAAACACGGGTGCGCGTCCACAAGGAGTGACGGCCCCAGCAAAGTCACGGTGGGCCCCGAAAGGCAACACCGGAAGTCCTTCGATTACAGGATTCCTCTCCCTCCACCGGTACACCGCCTAAAGCTCTTTCACCGGCACACCCCTTTGGTGTCTTCCCCGGCACACCTTGGAGCTGCATTCACCGGCACACGCCTTGGCTGGCCTTCCCCGACACACCCTGTGGTGGCCTTTGCCGGTACACCCCTGGCGTCTTCCCCGGCACACATTGGAACTCCTTCACCGGCACGCCCCAGGCTGCCTTCGCCGACACACCTTGGAGCGGCCCTTCCCCGGCACGGCCCCGTGCTCCTTCACCGACACGTCTTGTAGCGGCCCTTCCCCGGCACGGCCCCGTGCTCCTTCGTCGGCACGCCCGTGCCCTTCCTTCCCCGACACGGCCCCCGTGCTCCCTCCCCTGCATGCCCGTGCCCTTCCTTCCTCGACGCACCCGCCTGCCCCGTCTCCGGCGCGCCCGGCGCTCCTCTAGCCGGCGCCGTCCTCCACAGAAGAAAATAAGAGGAGGAGGGAAGAAGGAGGAAGAAGGAGAAGGGAAAAGAAAAATGGGGGAGGAGAAGTAGAAAAGAGATGGGGAGCCTAGGGCTCCACCGTCCCCTAAAGACGGAGAGGGAGAAGAAGAAAGAGGGGAAGAAGAGGGAAAGGAAAGGAGAAGAAGGAGAAGAAGGAGAAGAAGGAGGAGAAGGAAGAGGAGAAGAGAGGCAAAGGGGGAGCGCCTCTACGGCGGGCCCTCACCCCGGCGACGGAGAAGACGGCGATGACGGTGGTGTTGGCGTCTGACGAAAAGGAAGAAGAAGACGAAGGGAGAAGAGGGGGGGTGTCTCGCCCGTTCGGTCACCGAAGAGAGAGAAAGACAGAGGGAAAGAGAGGGTTCAAAGGAGGGGGATGGCTCGCTGCGCCACCCCCGCCCCTTTTATACGGCAAAAAAAAAGAGAGAAAAGAAAAAAATGGGGAGAAAAAAGGAGAAGAGAGAAGAAAAGAGAGGAAAAAAGGAAAGAAAAGAAAAGAGAAAAAAAAGGAAAGAGAGAAAAAGAAAGAAGAGACCAAAAAAAGAGAGAGAGAGAAAAAGAGAGAAAAATAATAAAATATATATATAAATGTATATGCATACATACGTATATATATACGTACACAGGGGTGTGTGCACAAATATGTATATATGTACATATATCTGAAGGTGAGGTACGAGGATAGATGTCTCCATGGGCACGGTTCGTCCACACGTTCCTCTGAGCCGACGGGCGCCTGTACAGGTGAAGACGCCCCACCCCCGCATCGGCATTAGTCCCTCGCCAGTAAATAAGTCCTTTTCTGGCGCAAGGCTTTGTGCCCTAGCGACCTTCTCTCACGCAAAATCGCCATTATGGGCCTTACGCCCGAATCGGCAAAATCTGTATCCTTGCGCTGACATTAGTCCCTTGCCAACGAATAAGTCCCTTTCCGGTGCAAGGCTTCATGCCCTAGCCACTCGCTCACACACAATATTGCCATTACGGGCCTTACGTCAGAATCGGCAGAAAATCTCCCGTTGCATCGGCATTATCTTCTTGCCAACGAATGAACCTTGTCTTTCGGCGCAAGGCTTCGGGCCCTAGCCAGCAATTACATATTATCCACTCGTCCAAAAAAAAAGGAAAAAAAGAGAAAAAAGAGAAAGGGACTTAAAATAGAGGTGCCCCGTCGGACTTGCCCCTACACAGGGACAAGTGCAAAAATGGCAACAACCCAGCTGTGGCGAAAACCCGCAAAGGGCGTTACAGGCAAAATCGGGTACCCTGCCACGTGAAAACCTGAGAGGGCACGTGGGCAAAAGTAAGAGGGGGCTGGTGCCGGTGAAAACCCGAAAGGGCGCTTGTACCGGTAATGTGGTTTAGAAAAAGAAAAGAAAAGAGAAGATAAGAAGAGATCAACAAACCACGTCAGTTCCCGACGCCCTGTCGTCACTGATGAAGAGAAGAAGAGATCAACAAACCACGTTAGTTCCCGACGCCCTATCGGTACTGATGACGAGAAGAAGAGACCAACATACCACGTCAGTTCCCGACACCCCGTCGGCACTGATGAAGAGAAGAAGAGACCAATATACCACGTCAGCTCCCGACACCCCATCGGCACTGATGAAGAGAAAAAGAGACAAGCATATCACGTCAGTTCCCGGCACCCTATCGGCACTGATGAAGAGAAGAAGAGACGAGCATACCACGTCAGTTCCCGGCACCCTATCGGCATTGATGAAGAGAAGAAGAGACAAGCATACCACGTCAGCTCTGACGCCCTGTCGGCACTGATGAAGAGAAGAAGAGGTCAACAAACCACGTCAGTTCCCAACACCCTGTCGAACTGATGAAGAGAAGAAGAGACCAACAAACCACGTCAGTTCCCGGCACCCTGTCGGCACTGATGATGAGAAGAAGAGACCGACATACCACATCAGTTCTCGACGCCCTGTTGGCACTGATGAAGAGAAGAAGAGATCAACAAACCACTTCAGTTCCCGACGCCCTGTCGACACTGATGAAGAGAAGAAGAGACCAACAAACCATGTCAGTTCCCGACACCCTGTCAACATTGATGAAGAGAAGAAGAGACAAATAAACCACGTCAGTTCCCGACACCCCGTCGGCACTGACGAAGAGAAGAAGAGACCAACATACCACGTCAGTTCCCGAAAACCCGTCGGCACAGATGAAGAGAACAAGAGACAAGCATACCACGTTAGCTCCCGGCACCCCGTCGGCACCGACGAAGACAAGAAGAAACCAGTACACCCGCGGGCACCGCCTGGCTCATCCTTCGCCTGCGCTACCCGTGGGTGGGGGGCATTTATGGACGTGTAAAATTACACGCCCATATGTCCCAACTAATCCAGCAATAACAACAACTTTAACTGAAGAAACTGCGTAGAAGAGGGGTCATCGGACTCCCCGAACGCACACACACTACCGTGGAGCTGTCTCTGGAGTCACGACAGTGAAGAGAAATCAACCACCAAGAGCCCCACAATCCATGGGCCTCGAAGAAAATCAAATGGGCCATAACTCACGCTTACAACGGGCTCAGGACTGCCCATTTAGCCCCTAGTGGACTTCAGCAGCACGCCCTCAGGCCCCTTCAGCGGCACGCCCTTGGGCCCTTCAGCGGCACGCCCCTTGGTGGGCTTCAACGGCACGCCCTTGGGCCCTTTAGCGGCACGCCCTTGGTGGCCTTCAGCGGCACGCCCTTAGGTCTTCAGCAGCACGCCCTCGTGCCCCTTCAGCGACACGCCCTTGTGGTGCTTCAGCGGCACACCCTTGTGCCCCCTTCAGTGGCACATCCCTTTGTGGCCTTCAGCGGCACACTTTCATGCCCCTTCAGCGGCACGCCCTTGTTGCGCTTTACCGGCACGCCCTTGTGGCACTTCAGCGGCACGCCCTTGTGGCGCTTCAGCGGCACGCCCTCAAGCCCTCTCAGGGGCACGCTTGTTGCGCCTATCAGCGGCAAGCCACCCTGGCCTTTCAGCGGCACGCCCTTTTGGCCCTTCAGTGACACGCTTGTTGTGCCTATCAGCAGGAAGCCACCCTAACTCTCCAGCGGCACGACCGATAGATAAAATCTCGTGCCCATGCCCTAGGGATCCTTGGCGCGCAGTGGGCTATCCGAGGTGTCGGCCGAAGATTGGGGCACCTACGCTATTCCTCTGCCACCAAAGGACGGGGAAGTCAAACCCCATCAGGACCCATCACTTCCCGCCTCCGCCGTTCGTGCTCGAGGGCTCCCGCCCATGGAGGTATAAAAGCCTTCTCTTCTGACGAACAAGACACACACAGAGAGAGAATGAAGAAGACACCCGCAGACAACCAGAGAGACACACACACACCGCTGGAGAGAGCCACCGCCTCCGGAGGAAGAAGAAGAAGGGAGCTTCACCGTGGGGTCCCCCTCCGACAGCCACCCAGAAGAGAGAGTAAGGGAGAGAGAGAGAGAGAGCGTGTGACGTATTAGAGGGAAAGGGGAAGGGCAGCGAGCCGTCGCCCCTGCTCGACCCCAGCTCCTCCCTTTCCTTTCCCCTTTTGCTTTTCATTCTTTCTCCTCCATTGTGCCTCCTGTTCCAGCGTTCTGAGGTGTATGTGGCCGGTTGCGGCCTTTGTCCGCCATGAATAAAATCTCTCTTTTGAGTTCTTTCTTCTTACTGTCTCTGTTGGTTTGAATCCGTGTGCGTGTTTGAACGCTTCTCCCTCCGCCTCCCGATCGTTTGATCCTTAGCGTGGGCCTCCGTCCGCCTCGTCATTGCTCTTTTCTTCTTCTTGGCATACCCAAGCCCAATATCATCATTGGCCTTCCTCTCTTCCTTAGAGAAATCTCCCCGTTACTAACCAACGCCCCCGTTTGGATGAGCCAACACAAGATCCCCTGTCTTTTCCCCTAAGGCTCCATTCCATTCAGTCGGCCTTCCTTCAGCCTAACCCCCTTTGTCTTTAGGTGACAAATCCCGCCTAGCCCTCCAACGGCACGCCCCTTGGTGTCTCCCCCGGTATGCTCTAATCAACCCTTCGCCGGCACACCCCATTGGGCCCTTGCCGGTGCACCCTACAACACCCTTCGCCAGTGCACCCTTCCTTGGACCCCTCGCCGGTGCACCCTTCAACACCCTTCGCCGGCACAGCTAACCAACCCTTCGCCAGCACACCCCCATTGGGCCCTCGCCGGTGCACCCTTCAATATCCTTCGCCGACATGGCCCTGGCTGCCCTCCCCCGGCACGCCTGTGATGGCCTTCGCCGGTACGCCCCCTTCGGGCCTTCCCCGACACGGTCCTAGTGGCCTTCACTAGCACATCCTTGGTCTCCCTAGCCCGGCACGCCTCTGACCAGTTCTAGAGAGGTTTCCCCCCTACCCATCATTACTTTCGGGTTTTCCAAGGTTTTGTCAAAGGTGTTGCCGCTTTCGGGCGCCCACCTCCAGTTGACGGGTTCCGCCACTCCCTGTGGGCGCGTTCCCTTTATCTCCCGTACGCTCGAGTCAAGGGGAGATGCTGCCGAATTTTTGGTAGAAATAATAACGTGTTTAAAAGGCAAAAGGAAGCAACAACCGAATGGAACGATCGACGATAGAACACTCCAACCGAAATAAGGCACTGCAGACAACATGAGAAGAACCGGAGTAAATGACGACGTGGTGACTTAAACGCTCAATCTGCAAAGAAAAGATTATGAGAAGAGGGAGAAAAGAGTTGTATAAAACTGCATAAAAAAATCAAAGAAAAGAAGAAAAGAAAAGCCTTAAAAGAAGCAGAGGAGGAGTGGACCTTCACCGGTACGCCTATTCCAGCCCTTCGCCGATACACCCTACTAGTGCCCTTTCGGACCCTTCCACGGCACACCCCCCTGCTGCCTTCCCCAGTACACTTCTCTGAGCCCCTCAGCAGCACGCCTCCTTGCTGCCTTCCCCGGTACACTCCTTGGAACCCCGTGGCAACACACTTGCCATGCCTCTCTCTGGTACACCCTAGCGCCCTTCACCGGTACACCTTCCACCCTCCTTGGCCGGCACACGCTCCACCCACCTTTCTTCAGCGGTACACTCTTTTCTTCCTTCGGCGGTATGCCTGCGCCCCTCTCCTCGGTACACCCTTCAGGTGCCTTCGCCGGTACACCACCCCTGGGCCAGCAGCACACCCCTTTAGCCCTCCAACGGCTCACTCCTCCAAGTATAAAACGTGTAAACAAGAGAGGGGGAAAATGCAGTAGCAGCAATGATCAAAATAGAAGAAATAATGATAGAAAATGCGATAGTAATGACAATGGTGATAATAATAATGAAGGCTACGATAAATAAATAAAAGGGGAAAACGCGGGCAGTAAATAGAAAGGAAGTAATAAACCCACCCCAAAAATGCATAAAAGGAAAGTAAGCAATAATATATATATATATATATATACGTAAAAATATATATAACGGGAGACCAAGAAATTATAATATAGTAATGATCCACAATGCAGCCTCATCTCTCCCTGTGACCCGATGCGGAGGGAATAACAATGCTGCCCCTGCGGGTAGGGCCTGAGTCGCGGGAATTACCCCAACACGGCCATGACTCGACCTCGTCTCGGGCGTACATCACGATTGAACCGGACCCGTTTCTCAGGCCGGATCCTCTCTGAGCCTTCATCAAATTGCCGTGCATCCGACAGACATTTGAACGGGTTTAATCTCAGCTTTCATCACAATTCTATTACGGACCTTTGTCCGAACATGAAAAAGGTTCACGAGTGACCAACACAGCCCGTGGCTCGTATCCCGATGCAGACCTGAGTGTGATTTATTCCTGCCTCTGTCTCGCGCATTTAGTATTAGTTCTTTCGGCCGCAGTGCCCCTAATTTCAGCAATTAATCAAGGGTGTTCCCTCGTATGGGGGATGTAAATGACGTCGTGACCTTTATAGCGCGGCGGGATCTTGTCCCGACACGAACCACACAATCATCTAACGAAGTCAGATCGAGCGCACCATGGGCTCTTCGGAGTCCGAATAAATTGTCACTCTGTGACTGGCACGCCCACACACTTAAGAAAATGCCAATAAACAAATAACCCGACGATCATAACAATAAGTGCGTCCACAGGAAGCTGAATGGCGTCTTCACCTTTTGACGCGATTTAGACAAATACACTTTTCGATGGAATTCGAAGGCTTAATTGTGGAAGGTTAGGAAGGTGAATCAAATCCCGAGAAAGAGACGTGCTTTATGAAATGAATCACGTCATGGGGAACAGATGCAGCTTAGGAAGGTGTATCGTGTTAGGGAGAGATGACGTGTTTTAATAAATTATGCGAGATTTTAGAAAAAATGAGAAATAATCAATTAAATGATCCAATAAGGAGAACCACTTTGGGATATTATAATATGATACAAGATTTACTCAATGTGATATCAAAAATGGTATCTATGTTCCGATGCGGCTAGTTTGACTTCCGCGACAAGAAGATACCCATTCGCATCCTGTGTTGCACACATTTTTACTTCTTTTATGAATTTTTCTCATTTTTTATTCCTTCTTTCTCTCTCTTCCTCTATCTTCCTCATCGGCCGCTTGCGTCGACCGCTGCCGCTTCTGCTGACCCGGGCACCGGCCGAAGATCACACTGCTGTCCGTCAAAGCCAGCAGACCCGCGCCCGCCAGCGTGCCTTGTTGACCGCCCTGGCCCCGCCCGCGAACCACGCCGCAACGCCCAGCTGCTCCCGCCGACAGCACCGAAGCTCCTCCCGCGTGAGCACGCGCTCACGCACCCGCTGGCACGCTGGCCCGCCTTGGCCGCTTGGCCATTCGCCTGGCCACCTGCCTTGGCCGCTTGGCCACGTCCTGCATGCATGCATTTGTTGAAGCCCGCCAACTGTATATATATATATATATATATATATATATATATATAATACCATCGGCTTCTCTTTTTGTTTGTTTATTTATTTATTTTTATTTTATTTTAAATAACCCCATGGGCCTTTGGCCTATTTATATTTTTTTATTTTCTTTTTTCTTTTTATCTTTAACAGATTTTGGCCCATTATTGTGTAAACTTATTTTTCTTGCCATCGTCCTCTTCGTGCCTGCAAAATAAGTAAATTTATTTATTAAAATTACTTAATTCCATCAAACTAAATATTTTGATCTAGATTGAAATTAATTATGATAAGTGCATAGTGATGCATATTAAAGCGCATAAAGGTGTGTTATAACATTAATTAACATGTAAAAATGTACACTTATCACACCCCCCAACTTACTCATTGTTAGTCCCTTAGCAATGCTAACAATTAAAAATTTAGGACCAACAAGAGTTTACAAAGTTCATACCTTCATATCCAACTTTTCCTTCACAGAAATAACCAAAGATTAGGAATCCGAAAATGTTAACACATACTAGCCTTATATTTAGAAATTAAGGTACATGATCAAGAATTCAACTCAATATTCAATAGCACTAGTGCATGTGCAAATACTAAATCCACAGCGTAGACAATTACATCGCCCATTTGCTATTCTAAACAAGTGCGCGCCCTTCAACCCTGCACCTCCTAGATCAGAGCATTAAGCATACTAGCTTTTTATCTGCCTTATTGCTTCATCTCTTTGGGATCTTTTTATTTTTCTACACACATGATGTTGTATTACCCTTCACTGTTTAACGCGAACCTCGAAGCAAGTCCGGTTTCGTAGATCAAGGTTCTCTTTTCCTTTTGACGCGAACCTTAACACGTGTTAGGTGAAGTAGGCCCGGTTACTTAGATTCGGTGCATTTTTCATGGTGTTTTCTTTTCTCAAAGTTTTATTTATTTTTTTTATTTGATAGATAGCTTGGCAGAAAGCTATATTAACAAGATCTCTTCCTTAAGAAGTGCAGAATTTTAGACAACATATCCAAAATAGCAGACGGCTTGTCCTGCTTGTTTTATTAGCTTGCAACATTATTTTTATTTTTCTAAAGTGCACATGAACTTCAAAGAGATTCTTATATCAATTTTCCATAGTTAGATAAATTTTCCATCATCCTTATCCAGTCATTTCTATTCCAGAATTACTTTCAATGGAAGCATGAATCATGAAACTCAAAATGGGTTTTATTTTTATTTTTTCAATTTGGTTAAATGAGGCTGTATATATGAATGTAACATGTGCAATGGCATAATTTTAGTCTCCCCAACTTAAATGACATTGTTCGCAATGGCATGAACAATATAGATGAATAGAACAATGTAGATATGAAATTTATGAAGGAACGGGACAACCTGACGAAAGTGAACTTCAACGGGCATCCTTGATGACCAAAGGCGATACTTGACCGTTAAAGGCGAGGCATAGGTGCAAGCAATCTGCTCTCTCCCCCCAACTGATCCTTTATTCAGACCTGCAAAAAAAAAAAAAATCACAATACAAACTTGGGTTGCCTCCTAAGAAGCCGTTTATTAGCACACGGAAATCACGAAAACTGTGGGTTACCTCCCAAGAAGCGCTAAGTTTAACGTCTTCAGCCAGACGCAATGTAGCTCACTAACTAACGTGTGGCATTCAGAATGAGCCACCAAGTGATCTTGTCCTCCTTCAAATTCCAGCCCTTATCACATTGGAAGACAAGAGTAATCATGTACGTACTAGGGCTAGAAATATGCGGGTCTCGCACATTGTTGATTTTAACTTTGACCATATATGTGAGCCAGTTTTCATCTTTGAAGATCATGCAAGGATCAATGGCCAATAACTTGTCAAGATCGAGGTGGAACCTTTGCACAACATCTTCCCATTGGCCCTCTTGTCGTGTATCACTACAAGAAAACATGCCTATAGCCATGAATTTTACCTACGCTTTCGAAAAACATAGGTATAGGTAACATATTCTGACGTTTTTAAATTAACGTTGGTAAATTTCCTACGTTTCATTATAACATAGCTATATGGTCACCTTATTCCGACGCTTAGAAAAAAATGTAGGAAAATATAATATATTATGTCATTTTTTTTGTAAATGTGAGAATATATCTTTGATATTATTTCATTTTTAACAAAACGTAACAATAAGTCGCTTCAAATAAAAAAATAAAAAATTTAAAAGCATAGTAATTGAGATGAGCCCTAGGTTGTGGCAAAATGGTCGCCCGATACTTTTCATTTTTTTGCATTTTAACGCTGATTTCCCTCTCCCCCGAATCAAACCCATCCCCTGCCTGCTTCTCTTCCTCCCCCATCCCTTCCGCTCTCATCTGCCTAGATCTTCGCCGGCTGCATCAGGTTCTGCTTGGCCTCGGAATCGAGTGGCAAGCTGACGAGGATGGCAATGGCTTTGGATCCGAAGGCGTGGGAGGTGAAAGGGCCAAGGAGGGAGGAGATCAGGCCGACCTTGGCGGAGTCGACCACCGTCTTCCTGGCAGAGGCATGGGCGGAGACCATGCGTAGGAGCTCCTTGAGGGTCTGCACTCAGGCCTACCCCTTAACCCTGCTGAGGGTGTCGAGCAGCTCCGTCGCCGCCTCACCGCCAGCTGGGTTCGCGCCCTCGTCGCCGAGGGCCCCCTAGCTCCGTCCCCAACTGCTCCTTCGTCGAGTCTTATGACCGCCCGGCCGTGGGGGCCCCCGAGGATGTCCTCCTCCCGCCCCCCCCCCCCCCCCCCCCCCGGGAGGGGGAGGGGGTGGTTCGCCTATTTCCTGGCTAGGCACATGGTGAACAACACCAACGTCGTCGTCTACAGCTACCAGTACCTGCTGGACCCCAAGGTTGCCGAGATCATCTCCCGGGAGATGCAGCGCGAGTGCGTCATCGTCTTCGACGAGGCTCACAACATCGACAATGTCTGCATTGAGGCCCTCAGCGTAAGCGTCCACCGCCAAACACTGGATGGCGCCACCCGCAACCTCACCCAGATGTCCTAGGAGATCGACAGGTACAACCCGATTTGATAAGAGGAAGACGGGAAAGGGAGAAAGGAACTCCCTTTCTTCTTCTTCTCAAACACCCACCCCTAACTTTTCTTTCTTTGTTCTGTTGGTTGAACTGGGTTTCCTATTATTAAGTAATTTTACAAACTCAAGTTAATGGAGAGTGCCAATCGTTGCTAAGGAAGGCTCAAGGCCACAGACGTAGGCAGGTTTTGCGCGGAGTACAACCGGCTGGTCGCAGGTTTGGTGCAGAGGGGAAACCTGCCTAGTATGTACAAATGCACCAAAGTTTTCAACCATTTTTGTACCTTTTTTGATCTCCTTGGGATGTCTGACAACTCGTTATTGTGTCGACAGTCACCGATGCCTGGCTTTCCAACCCTGCATTGCCTGATGACATCTTGAAGGAAGCTATTCTGGGGAATATATGGAAGGTAGAGCATTTCCTTTCGGTCTTGAGGGGGTTGGTCCGATACTTGAAGGGGTGATTGGACACTGAGAATGTCGAGACTGAAAGTCCGATTGGGTTTGTCGTGTCTCTGTACAATCAGGCTGGAATCGACCAGAAAATGCTGAAGTTCTGCTATGACCATGTTTTCTCCCTCATGCTTACACTTGAGATAACTGACATAGATGAGTTTCTGCACATACAGACTGTTTATGATTTCACCACATTGGTCGGAACATACTCGAGAGGGTTCTCTATTACAATTGAACCATTTGATGAGAGGATGCCGAACATAACAGACCCTGTGTTGCAGGTGTTATTTGGTTCATCTGATCTCCCAAAATTATTAAATGATCTGTCACTTTTGTTTGGTGTATTGCTTACATCTGCCAGTGCCTTCTTTGTGTGGTTCCAGCTAAGTTGTCATGTTACATCTCTTGCAATCAAGCCAGTATTTGATCATTTCTAGTCAGTCATAATAACATCTGGGACATTAAGCCCTATTGATCTATATCCTTGTCTTCTCAACTTTCAACCTGTTATCAGTTGCAATTTTCAAATGTCCCTAACTAGGGATTGTATCTATCCCATGGTCCTAACTAGTGGAAGGTATGGACTGCTGCTTGGGTGAAGTTAATTTTTTCGATCACTTTCATATATTAGGTGGAGGTGGTTGTGAATGATCTACTCCCCACTTTTTTTTAAAGTCCCCCCTTATTCCTTTAACCACATGCCACATGATCCTTATTGCTCATATTATTTTTTTTCAATCTCCAATGCCATAGTTGATATATTGGAAAAATGTTCTTCTGCTAGTGTTTTCCTATTAAGCATGTTGAATTATTCTGTCCATTTGAATAATTGGATGCCCTTATTCAATGTGTGGATTTGCTATATTTTTTATTTTCAGTTATCAACTTCCTGTCAGTACAAAATACGATATGCGTAGTGATCTCGGCCTGATAATAAATTATGGACGGCTCTTGCTGGAAATGGTAGCTGCTGTTCCAGATGGCACTGTGTGTTTCTTTGTCAGCTACTCATATATGGATATCATTATCAACAGTTGGAATGAAATGGGCATTTTACAGGTGACCTACAGTGCTTTCTTGTATGACCAAAAAAAGTGCTTTCTTGAATAATTTTTTTCTTGAAGCTCCTAAAGTTGGTCATGCATTACTGTCCTAGCTCAAGTTCCAGTTGTGCTAGGTTAAGAATTACTGCAATGTTGGTCATAGATCTTTCTTCATGGGTTAAAAATATCTCTTTTTTTTTGTTTCCCTGCAATTAGTTGAAACCTCTATCTGATTTTCATTTTCCAGGAATGTAATTCTACATAATAGTAGCTTGAGCTTGGATTACATGACTAGTGGATGGATCTACTTTGTGAAGTAAATACAGGCTGTAAGAGCACAATGTACATTTAAAACTAGTGAAATTCTTCACATATTTGTGCTCACATCAAATTTATCTTTGTTGGAACACTCCATCCTACTTGTAAATTCTTTCTTTTATATTCCATGTGCTATTATGAGTCATCCTTTGATAGTTTTAGTATTTCTTTGATTATATTCTTTCTACCATTGTGGTGCACCTATGTTTTGTCTGTAACAATTGAATGTAAGGTCTGCACATCCATTGCTTGCTAATGCATATCTGCTGCATTAATTTATTCTTTTCTGTAATTTCTGGGTGCTTCAGGTTGCATTTTCTGGGGAAGGTGTTATCAGTGGAGAGGGCATGTAGCACTATTTCTGATGATAAGCACCAGAAAAATGAAGCACCATCTTTGAATGAGCAGGTTGTGATAGGGAAACTCTCCAAAGAAGCCAACATGAACTCAGTTCCAAGTGGTCAACCTATTGCATCAAGACTTGGTGTGGACTATCCCTTTCCTCCATATCTTGAGTATGTTATCTTGTATTCACTTTTTGTTTATATTGTTGGGATAATAAAGAGTCTTGACTTGCACCAACAAACCTTTGGAAGGGTATAACACATCTAGGGCAGCAAATGGGGCATGTTGGGGATTGGGACCCCTGTCCCAAGCCCAACCAAAGAGGAGCATGGGTCTTAAATGTTGTCACAAGTTCTAAACCATTCAAAACATATGATGGGACCAAATTTCCTCAAAGGCTGGCTGCCAAGGCACAAGGCACATAGGTTGCTGCCTTTTAAAATGGTGGCCCTTTAGTCAACCCTGCCCAGTTCAGGAGTTAGCTGACTCATATGCATGGTCCTCATTTCCCGAGGTAGATTCATGTGTTAACTACGCATTTAGATGTGGCTTTCATGTTCGGATTTCTTTATCTAAGTAAAGAAATTTTTTGTTATAGATTGCTAAAAGTAGTTTTTGTTGAATATCCTTCTTTGACCAGTGCTGCTTTCTATTTGACCATCTTGTATAAATGTATAAGGAATGGTATATAAATAGGACACTGATCTGAGGTTATGAAAATCTAAAGTATGGTGTGTGTTTCAAACTCTCTCACTTCTGGATTGAGCATATTAGTTGAAGCAAAGTTCTTCCCTTAACAATAGCAGAAAGTAACCCTTCAAAAAGCAAAGAATAAGGAAAATGTAGTTCATTATTTCTATCAGAACTATAACGAGATAGTCTCTGATATTCGATAAATTGGCAATTGCCATCAGAAAACTTTTTTTTAAATGTTTGAGTTTAAACATGATGAGTTCAATCAGTGATGCATGGAACAAATTCTTTTAACATTTTTCTTCAGTCCAAGTCCTGCTGAGTGGAGCATTACTGTATTGTTTGCAAAATATGCTTTTGTTTCTTTTATCTAAATGTGATGCTTGTTTTTGTGGGTATGAGTATCCACCCCCAGATGGAAATATACTGACCAACATTGTCAATGCACTAATTGTTGTTCCGCGCTTTTATACACAGGTATTGTTCAGTGCGTGTTTCCATGATTTCAGTAGTATAACTCTAATGTTTCTATTTGTCAGTCTTTGTTCATGAGGACTCAGCTTCAGATTAACGTTCAAAATTGCCTTTTGTATTCTATGATCAATGGCTTAATCTCATTGGTAGGTTTTGCATCTGATGAACAAGATGAACATCCCCACTCCTTTCAGAATGGCATTGCCTACTCCACCAAAATATGGCATCGCCTACTCCACCAAAATATGGCATCTCAGTGAAGCCTAATTTGGCATATCTATCCAGTGATGAATTTGAAATGGAGTTCTCAGAGGAAGTAGTGTTGCCTTTCTCAATCAAGTTTGTCTTCTTTGCATTATATTAGTTGCACAAGAGGTATCCTGTTGGCCATATTTTGGTGAATTTAGCTTACCAACTATTGTTGCTTTCTTAACATTTATAGGATGTCACTGATTCAGTTCACAAGCAAAAGCGTGTTAAACGAGGGGCAATTGTAGGAACTGCTGTGGACAGAGGGGTTGCACATGAAGATGTTGGCTTGAAGCCTACTAGTTTAGTCCCAAAAGAAGTTCCCGTGATAAAAAAGAAGAACCTGATTTTACAGGTTCTTAATTCTATCATATTTGTTTGATATTTAGTGTAACATCTACTTTATGACACATTTATCCTTGACTTCTTGCAGATTAAAATTGCTCCCAAGCCACCACACAATGAATTTAAAGATGACAATAGCAGTTTGGAAGGAACACCCGCTTCTGCTAAAGATCACCTGGAATTAAAACCGTATGTAACAGTAGATGAAATTGAGAGAGAAAAGTTGCCCCCTGAAGAATTACTATCCCTTCCTATTGTGAACGTGTCACATAGACATTAAAAAGAAAGAAAATTTAATTCCAAAAAGAGAAAGGATGATATGTATATGATGTGGTGGGAAATAGAAAAAGAAAGAGAATAGAAAGGGGGGCATGTGATGCTCTAAAGGAGTGTGATCGCCAGAGGGGTTACCTCAAAAGGAAGAAAGTGATCGCATGTACCTTGTGAAGCGGGTGAGATTGTGAGTTGCACTTCCTCCTTCTCTCGGCTGGCCGATGAAGGGGGTTTTGTATCTTGATTACCCTTATAAGACAAGCAAAGACAAGCAAAGCAATATAGATTCGCCAAAGCGTGTAGTATCAACACTCACAAGAAATAAGACTATGCAACGTAGGCCTGAACACACCTTGTGTGTTTTGTTTTAAACCCCTAAGATGAGTAAAGGATGGGAGAAGTATGTATGCAAAAGAAAATATAAGATATGGTGATATTCTAGATGAATATGTAGAGGGTGGATGATGATTATAATATGCAGAGAATAAAAGAGAAAGTGAAATCCTCTTCTGCGCCTGTGAGCAGGACGGAGGAAAGAGAGGTCAAAGAAATCGCACAGCAGCAACACAACAGCACCCTTGGCAGTAAGGATCAACAGGGAGGAGCTTCAGCAAAAGAACTTAATGATGCCTATGCGTGTGTGTCTGTAACCCTCTCGCGCGAGAGAAATTAAAGGGGTATTTATAGGGTTAAAGATCCTTATTCTAATAGGATCAAAATAAAGAAGCTGATCTCTGAATAGGGATATCATTTCCACAATCGATCATGGAGTTTAAAACAAGGAAGGACTCCTTTAGGGGAGGTCACAGACGAGACGGAAACGAAATGGAAATGGCGACCTAGAGACGGTCGCTATTCTAAGCAGCACCCCAGGGTCTGCCGCTATTTCACAGGAATTTCTGGACTTTCCATACTTGCGCTAGCCACTGACGTGGTGCTAGCCGATCTCAGGTCGATGCCAGTCGAACTCAGGTTGGTGCTAATCGTGCATAGGTCGACGCTAGTCAAACTCAGGTCGGTGCTAATCGTGCATAGGTCGATGCATCAAAAGGTCGATGTTAGTTGATGCATTAGCTTGATCTGAGCGCACATAACCCGCCTCAACTCGCGACGGTGTGCAGAGGCGTTAATTAAACATCGCCCATTCATAAGGGCGTTATTTCATAGAGTTTAATTCCTAATAGAAATTTGAAAGAGTTAAAACAGCGCCCACGCGTACGGTCGTTTACTTATGAAATAGCTACATCCCCAAGGGCGTTATTTAAATAGCGACCATCTGAATGGTCGCTGTATTCAAAGAAAAATGGGAAAACCCACTTATTAAACCAGTAATGAAGTCCACTTTGGGGCATTACACCGTGACATGAGATTTACTCATCATAGCATAAATTTTAGCGTGTCTACAACTGCCCCGTCTTGGCGTCTGCTTTACAAGGGAGTGAGACAGAACGAAGCGTAATGAAGACAAAATGGAATGAAAGTGAAATGAAGTGGAATAAGGGTGGAATAGACTGAAAAGTAGATGCCAAGGTGTGATGTGACACGCCTCCGACACTAAGCGTTGGAAATCTTTCCATGGCTCTGAATGAAACAACTTCGGATGATTACGAGAAAGCAACAATTGCCTGGATGAAAACTAAGCTATCAAAATGAAATGTGCATGCGGGCACGAAAGGAAAGACCCCTTTGAAGAGCGATTACCAGCCAATGTGGACGTGCTACAACCATGGTGATTTTTTGCAAAAAAATAAAGTGAAGTAAGGTAGGAATCCAAGTAAAGGATGCTTTCAAGGAATCAGCCTGAGTGACTTTAAGGAGAGCATAGTACTTAGTTTTGAATGGAATATTTCATGTCAACTCAAATTAAGAGCAAGTGGCCTTCATTACTAACTTAATATGAGGATTTTTCTGACATCAAGCTCAAAGTCCTACATGATGCATGCTGGGCTAAAAGTAAAAAAATAAAACAAACTAAAAATATAAAATAATCAAGGATAATATTGCTAAACCATCTAGACTTGGTCAAGAATCTAGATATTTAAGTTGACACTAAGTCGAGGCCCGTTTACCCATGTACCAACTTAGAAATTGGAACCATCGTCCCAAGTCTTAGACGACCCAACGGCCTATCCGTGTGATCAAGACTCCCCTGGAACTATCACTGTTTTTGATGAAGGGGAACTCAAATTCCAGATTCATCAAAGCCACAAGGTCCTTGATATAATCTAGGATTTTTTGCATATTAGTCCCTATAAACATAGTGAATTTCTGATTAGTCCCTCTATTCTGAGTATTGTCTTAAAGATCCTTATAATCTTATTCGTTACACATTTAAGTCCCTGCCGTTCATTCAATTAACTAAACTATGGTTAACTTATACTCAAGGAAAGAAAATTACTAACTTACCCTAGATTAAATGTGAGTGTAGGAGAGAGAGAGAGAGCACTACCGTCGCCTCCCCCCTCCCCCTCCGGCCTCCCTCCCCCTCCCCTGTGACCTCCCCCCTCCCCGGCCCTCCGGTCTCCCTCCCCCTCCCCTGCAACCTCCCTCCCCTCCCCGGCTGCCCCATCTCCTGGCGGGGATCATGATCGGCCTCTCCACCTTGTTGGGGTTCTCCGCCGTGAACATCATTGTGATGTTCAGCGTCAGGTACGCCCCCCCCCCCCCCCCCGTCGGTGCCATCACCAGCAGATAGCTGACCCCCACCTGCTGCAGGCCGAACTGGGGCTTCTTGGGCTTCACCACCAGCACCACGACCAGGGTCACCGGCCCTCCGGCCTCCTCCCCCTCCAGCATCCTCCCTGTCCCCTGCGACCTCCCCCCTCCGGCCTCCCTCCCCCCTCCCCGGCCTCCTCCTCCCCTCCTACCCTGCGACCTCCTCCGTGACCTCCCTCCCCACTCCCCCTCCGTCGACCCCCGCCGCGTCCTCGCTGTCCCAGTACTCTAGCCCTAGTCGGGGGTCCACGATGCAGGCGACGTCGACAGCGTCGCCGTCGACCGCGGCAGCCGCCATGATGCCGTGCGCCGTCTAGACGATGGACTCCAGGCCGCCGGAGGGGGTGGGGACGACGGCCTTGAGGCCGGTGATCAGCTGTAGGAGCACCACGCCGAAGCTGTAGACGTCGACGAACTCGCAGACCTGCCCCGCCGAGAAGTAGTCGGGGTCGACGTAGCTGCGAGTGCCCTTCACCTCCGTGGAGACGTGACTGATCTCCGACGTCACCACCTTGGACACCCCGAAGTCCAAGAGCTTCGCCCGGAGGTCGTTCTCCAGCAACACATTGGTGGGCTTCACGCCGCGGTGAACCACGGCGCCGTCGGGGAGGTCGTTCAGATAGGCCAGGCCCTCGGCAACGTCGGCGACGATGCGGATGCGCTAGCGCCAAGTGAGGTCCCCGTGATGGAGAGCACAGGAGAGGTTGCCCCCGGGCATGTACTCGTACACAAGGGCGTGCTCCCGGGAGTGGAGGCAGTAGCCCACCAGCATCGTCAGGTGCCGGTAGCGGAGCTTGGCCAGCACCTTTACCTCCCGGTAGAACTCACCCATCTTCTTCTTCTTCTGCACCGGCTTGATGGCCACGCGTTGCCCGCTAGGGATCTTCCCCAAGTAGACCTTCCCAGTGCCGCCCTTGCCCAGAAAGTGCTTGGCGTGGAAGCCGTCGGTCGCCTACCGCAGCTCGCTCTTGGTGAAGATCCCTCTGTCGGGAGCGGCGACTTGATGGTCCCCGTGAGCTCCCGATCTGTGGTGATGGCAGCAAGCTGGGACCTCCTCCGCCAGTGGATCCACACAAGCACAAGGCACGAGACGGCTCCGATGAGTACAAACGAGGCGGCAACCGACCCAGCAGCGATCTTCGCGGGGTGAGAGACAGGGGAAGACCGGTGGGAGGAGGCCGACGACACCCAACCGAGAGAAGGCGGCAGGGAAGGGAGGATGCTACCGGTGCCGAGGTTTCCGACGTTGTCCAGGATCTGGAGCATGCATAGGGAGTAGGAGCTGAACCGGCCGACCTCCGGTGGGGACGCCGACCAGATGCCCATGGTGGCGGCCATTCCGCAGGCGACGATCTCCTTGCTCTCGGTGGCATCGAGCAGGCCGAACGTGGCAGCGATCACGGAGTTCTGGCACGCCAGGCAGGTGGGCTGGTCATCAGTTAGGTTATCGCGCCCTGAGGTGCAGATGCAAGTGCTGGCACTGGGGCGAAATTGCCAGCGAGGACGCGGCGAGGGTCGACGGAGGGCCGGTGCGCGGCGGGGTCGATGAAATTGTTGATGATGGCGTCGAGCGCGTTGCAGAGGACGGCAGAGAAGGAAGGGGTGGGGGGCGATGGTGCTGCCTGTTGGCCCCCTCCGGTCGCCCTCCCCCCATCCCCTCCGGCCCCCACCTCCCCCTCCGACCGACGCGACGGTGCAGGAGTGTGGGGAGAGGTCGACCTCTCCATCAAGGAGCATCGACCTCTCCCCCCTCCCCCTCCCCATCAGACCTCCGTCCCCCCTCCCCCTCCCATGCTATCTCCCCCCTCCCCAGTCCTCCGGCCCCCTCCTCCCCCTCCGTCCGCCCTCCCCCCATCCCCTGTGACCTCCCCCGCCGGCCGCCCTCCACCTCCCCAGCCCTCCGGCCCCTCCGGCTGCCCTCCCCCCATCCCCTGCGACCTCCCCCGCCAGCCGCCCTCCCCCCTCCCCCTCACCCTCCGGCCCCCCTCCCCCTCCCCATCAGACCTCCGTCCCCCCTCCCCCTCCCATGCTATCTCCCCCCTCCCCAATCCTCCGGCCCCCTCCTCCCCCTCCGCCCGCCCTCCCCCCATCCCCTGTGACCTCCCCCGCCAGCCGCCCTCCACCTCCCCAGCCCTCCGGCCCCTCCAGCTGCCCTCCCCCCATCCCCTGCGACCTCCCCCGCCGGCCGCCCTCCCCCTCACCCTCCGGCCCCCCTCCCCCTCCCCAGTCCATGGATGTGTGTGAGAGAGAGATGGGTATTTTAGTCTTTTCCATGCCATTGACGGAATATTCAACAGAATATTCCTTTTTTAAGACGGAGATAAACTATGTGGACTTATTTATAAAATATTAATAATTGTAAGGATCTTTAAGACAATACTCAGAATAGAGGGACTAATCGGAAATTCACTATGTTTATAGGGACTAATATGCAAAAAACCCTATAATCTAATAGCGTAATAACATATAGTAGAAATGCATATAGAAAGGAATACAGGGAAATGAGAAATGTCACCCAAGAAACGCCCCGAGAAATTTTGGCAATTTGCACGACCTATTCTTCCTGCGCTCAAAGATTAATCAGTTCCACGAGAAATAATATATGTAAAATGATTCCAGCATATATCATAGTTCTCATGCAATTCAAAACCTCAATATTCATAGAAAATGGCGACCCTGCACAAGGGCGCTCTATGAAGAATATATATATATGAAATAAAATCTACGAAATTTAAGCACATTGCTGTTCACAAAAATAGCGACCACATGAACAGGCGCTCCATAATTGAAACGGGACTTTTTCCAAGTCGCTCTTTAAATGGAGGTACCATGGAAGTCGCTATTTCCCTGTGTTCCGGGATACCTTGTTCTAATCGGAAACCAAATGTTCGATCCTTTCATTTTCGAACTCTTAATAGAGTAAAGCCTTTCTCTATAAAAGAGCTCCGAGGCTCTTCGATTCATACCAAAACAACTCTTTTAACAGACATCATGAGCTCTTTCCTTATTACAGGTAATTCAGTAGAGAACAAGCTTTTTCATCGGAGTTACTAATGGAGAAATTGCTACAACGACCCTTGAAGAGGACCAAGGCTGGATTTGCAAGAATCAATGAAGTAGAGGGGCACATTAGTGGAAGAATTGCACTAGAACAAGTAAGTATGCAAAAACCTTACTTCTATCTAATTTTACCCCTTCTCCTCTCTCGAGTTCTAATGGAAACCTCCCCCTTCTTCCTGCTTTCTCAATTTTCAGGAATATCCACTTATTCCAGGGGCTAGGAGATTTACCAAGATATAATGGCTTCCCCTCCTTCTCTCCAAGATTACTCTTGACATGAGATCCCACCTCTCCAAGTGGCATCTCTTAGGCTTAGCGACCAATGCAAAACACTATAATGACATTCATTTAGATTGGGTCGCCATAGGAGCTCTCATAGAAATATGGCATCCACACACCCATACCTTCTTGTTCCCCACCTTTGAAGCTACCATCCTACTAGAAGAAGTGGAGATGCTACTAGGATTGAAGGTCCTAAAGCAAGGGGATAAAGGAAAGATGGCAATCATGCAAGAACCTATAAGTGCCATGGAGATGCTAGCAAGCCTAATCCCAAGCCAAAGAGTAATAAAGCAAATAAGAGTATCAAAGGGGATCAACTTGGTGAAGCTAGCGGCATGGGTATACAAGGCTTTGGGTAAAGAGAACAAAGAAGAGGAGATGGAGTTGATCATGAAGGCTATGGTGATTTGCCTTGCGGGAGCACTACTCCTCCCCTCGGTGGACGATTTCTTGGAAGAGGCACAATTGAGTGCCATATGCGGCATTTGGGAAGGAAAGAGAATTGGTCCAGATATCTTAGCTTACCTCTATAGTGGGCTTACCTCTGCTTCTATGGGAAGGCCCCTATATAGATCTATGCTATTGCTCACTAGTTGAGTGGATCTCCACTTCAAGTTTGACCCATGTGAGGAAACCCAACAAGCTTCTAGGATATATTCTAAGAGCCCACTCCACTATATGACGGACACACTTGGACTATGTGAAAGAGTGGTCAATCGAGTACCCAAACTCAAGAAATGAGTGGATTGGGGCGGCTTCTTCAAGATAATGCCACAAAATAGCTTCACATGTGCACCGGGGTTCCTCAAAACCCAGGACCTTCATGCAAGGCTCTCAGCCGGAGTGGAGCTAAGGTTAATCGGCACCTCCAAGTTCATGCTTTACAACACTCACCGGTGCCTCTCACAACTCGGCCTTCCTCGCCATCTATTTGAGGAAGCTTCTCATCTACCACCAATTAAAAAGAGAGAGTTGGGTTCAAGCGGTGATAAGGAGGAGACCAAGACCATCCAAGCTTTATGGCGGGTTAGCAAGCTTCACCGGTCCATGGAATGCATGGAAGAAGATAGAGAGCAATGGAAAACATATGTAATAGCTCTTAGGAACTTGAGGGCCAAAATGGCACATTAATTATGTAATAATGCTTTCTTTTCAATGAATAAAGAGATTCTTTCTTAATTGAGCCAATGAACATGCTTAATAATGATCAAATCTTCCAAACTACTTTGATTCTGTTCAAAAACAAACTCTCTGTAAGAAATAGCGACTGCCACAGGGTGTTGGATTTTGATGATATGTGCCTCCCTCATAGACGCTACTTCCATTAACAGCACGAAACTAGATGATAAATTCCTGAAATAATGCCTCTATGAAAGGTCGTTGTTCATGAAATAGCATCCTCCACCATGTCGCTATTCCACCATGACTGTTGATTGACACCCCATAATTACCTGACAGCTTCGCTTTCCCTGATGCACACAAAGAAATAGCGCCCGTCTACAAGAGCGCTCTTTTGTAGTATACCGCCTTTCTCTCAGTCGCGACTTCTCAGCATTTTCCAAAAATGATAAATTCCACTAAATAGCGCCCCAATGAGCGGGCGTTTAATTCAGAACCACGACCCTGACCTAGGTGCCATTTCTTTTGAAACTACAAGCGCTAACACACTTTCCTCCAACGTTATATCTTCTTCCTACACATTCTTCCTGCAACTCTCTCTTCCTCTTCTGCTCTCTGCAACTCCACCGACGGCAACCCTCTCTCCCTCTAATCTCGTTCTCTCCCATTCTCAAAACCCCTTTCCATGGCTTATGTTGGTGTCCCAGGCGGCTCGGGGAAACGACAGAGGGTCATGGCCCCTGCCGTGGTTGACCTTGACGACAACGACGGTGCCAGTGAGGAGGGCCTTCCTCCTGTGGCGGCTGAAGCAGCCCCGGCGGCGGAGCACGGCGGCGACGGAGAAGAAGGAGAAGAACACGACGAAGAAGGAGAAGAAGATGATGAAGGAGATGGTGGAGACGAAGACGATGAAGAAGAAGAAGGAGGAGGAGGAGGAGAAGAAGAAGAAGAAGGACACGATGGCGATGATAACGTTGGCGCCGGCACCAGCGGCGATGCTCCCCCTCCTCCCTGTCGGCCAATGCGGGGAGGGCTCATGGACCCTGCACCGAGCACGGTGAGTGCAATTTCCATTATTATTATTATTATTATTATTATTATTATTATTATTGTTTCAAAAATAGCATGAATACCATGGATCCCACGGTGGTGGAGATAACAGCGAAATGGCGACCCAGAAGAGGGCGCCGTTTCATGAAACAGCGACCCGCATGGGGGTCGCGAAACAAAATTATTTTTATATTTTTTTAGAAAAACGACAGCATGCTAGGTGTTATTTTACAAAAACCCTATGAACAGCAGACAAGTGGCGACCCAGTGGACGGGCGTCATTTGAGTAAATAACGACCCGTATATGGGTCGCGATAATAAAATCATTTTTTATTTTTTTTATTATAGGCATCTTTTATTATTATTATTTTTTATTATACAGCTCTGATTCCCCGAAATGACCTGAAAGAATTGGCGCCCTAACCCTGGGCGTCTTTTTAAAACCAGAAGATTGGGCGACCAGGGTCAGGTCACTTTGTTCATAAAATAGAGAGCCTTATGCAGTCGCCAATTAAGATTAAGGACCAATTAAATCAATTGATATATAGACCATGCATTTGTTTATTCATCTATTCTTATGCTGCAGGGATTGATACGGACCCGCATCTCTTGGGTCCAGGTGATAGCTGCCTTCCACGGACTGCCCAATTTCAAGAGGGCGAGGGTAGAGGCGATGGGGTTCGGCCCCTTCCTTAGCATAGAGCCAGTGTGCCCAGATTTAGTTTTGATTCAGGTTTTGAGGAAGAGATGGGATAGGGCTAGCCGGGCATTCTTGATGCCCTGGGGACATATGGTGCCGAGCTTAGAAGATGTCACTAGGATCACTGGGCTGAGGGTAGACGGTGAGGCAGTGAGTGGAGTGACCATCCCAGATTATGGGGATTTAGCGGTGAGACTTTTGGGTATAGACACCATGTACGATCCTCCATGCAGGAGGATCAGTTGCACGGATCTAACGAGGGCTATGGGACTAGGAGACTCTCGGCAGAGGTCAGGAGAGTCCATAGGAGAGTACGCCGAGAGGTTGATCGGGAGAGCCTGAGCCGTGTATTGCTAGGACCCGGCTCAGAGAGAGAGAGAGAGAGAGCAGACATAGATATGAGGAGTTTTTTTATTCCTGATGCTCAGGAGGATACTGCTGGGGATGAAGGGGGATGACATCAACTGCAGATTCCTGAGCGTCCTCGAGGACTTGGAGGGAGTGGGGCGATACGCTTGGGGAGCCACCCTGCTAGCGCACTTGTTCGCCGACCTGTCCACGGGGACAGGATGAGAGATGACCGTCAGTGGCTTTTCACCTTTTCTTCAGGTATGCACTTTTCTTTAAATTATGGTCAAAAATGATTCTAATTATGATTATAATCATGAATGATTATGCATGTGACTAATGAATGCTGATGAATGCAGGTGTGGAGCCATCTCTACATCCCGATGGACCGGCTCAGCCCCCGACCTGGAGATGAGGCTGCTTTTCCTCTAGCTAGGTGGTGGCTGCCACTTGTGACCGGAGCACCTCATGCCTACGAGCTGAGGGTTCTACGATGGGAGCTCCGAGACCTCCCTCCTTCACTGGTACATGTGAAAATATGATGCATTTCTTTTATTTCCTGCGTTTATTTCCTGCTTTATATTTATAAATGTGATAACATGATGTGCATGCAGGTGGTCTAGAGACCATATGAGGGGATGACAGATGAGGGCCAGCTGTGGGTCGTAGCGGGCCGACCTCGCTTCGGGCATGACCTTTGGGTTCATTGCCTAAACAAGATCGAGCCGCTATGGCTTAGGTTGGTGATGAGGGCACTCGGCCTACATCAGGAGTAGGTCGATGCAGCCGAGCCATGAGGGATCGGGCGGAAGACCCGAGGGAGGATGAGGGCGACTGATTGGAGACTACGGTTCCCCGAGCAGTTCACTGACTGGCAGCGGGGCGGGATCCCAGTCATTTCCCATGCTCCAGATAGCTCAGCGTACCTCCAGCGCTACTGGGAGACGTACCCAGACCGGCCTCAGATGAGGCCAAGAGGGGTATGTATGAATGCTTTCTAATTTAACTATATGCTTATGAGACATGCAACTGATGAATGATTTATGTAGGATGCGTGGGATGTAGCAGCAGTGGGCCTACATGCTCGCCTCCACAACTTGGAGGCTCAGCTGGCGACCACACGGGCGGACCTAGAGACTTTGGTGAGTGCCCTACCTATATGCTATTGATTATTTTTGAAATTATGATGTTTAGCCACTGATGATCTCAATGAATGCAGTGTGCCCAGTAGGGAGCGATAGCTGGAGGGGCAGGGGAGGCATCCAGCTCGAGGGGGCCGAGTGCAGAGATCACCGCCCTAGAGGAGCGACTTACGGGAGCAGTTGCGCGGGCCGAGGTGGCAGAGCGCGACCTAGCCGAGCGGGTAAGCAAGCAAAATTTATTTCAAATGTTTACGAAATTGGAATATGAAACTGATAATTGACTAAATGGTGCAGGTTGCAGAGCTGCAGGAGGCGCTCACTTGGGCTGCCCTAGCTGGCACCGAGCTTGCAATCCGCGATCAGCGGGTCGCAGAGCTTGAGGAGGCGTTGAGGCAGTGAGAGGAGCTGCCTAGAGACGTGATCGAGCTGAGGATCCTCCTCGAGGTGGAGCGGAGGGAACGCACCCGAGAGAGGGAGGAGCGCACCCGCGAGAGGGAGGAGCGGATGGCGCGCGAGCATGAGCTTACAGACACGATAGCACAGCTAGCCGTCGTACAGGAGCAGCTACGAGCGATAGAGGAGTGCCTCCAGAGGGGCCGAGAGCGGACACGAGCTGCGGGACACTCCAGCACCTTCGCCAGCATGACCTACTTAGTAGGTTCCTCGACCCGATAGAGGAACGAGGTGGAGGAGCAGGCTCGAGCTTCTACTGCTTCTCGAGGGTCCATGCCCCCTCCACGGGCCCGTCGCCGAGACTACGGTGAGGCAGAGAGTAGGAGAGAGGAGAGTGGAGGTGAGAGTTAGAGAGAGACTTGTACTCCTCCACCTGCATGTTTTTGTACACACACACACACACACACACACACACACACACACACACACACACACACACACACACACACACACACACACACACACACACATATATATATATATATATATATGAGATTTTGATGTTACCTGAGTTGTTGTTTGTGTACCTTGTGTACTTGACTTGTTTCTTTCCTTTCTCCTTTCCCCTGTGCCTGTATTTCACACTTAAGTAAATAGATTAATTCATCTATTCGGCTTGCCCCTTGCTCAATAAGTAAGGGGTTGTCATTATTTTGACCTTGATGACAGGTCAAGGGGCCAAGCCTTTAATTAATTAAGGCAAAATAACAAAGACATAGAAAAATGCAACATGCAAGCAGGCAAATGCAAACTGAAATTGAAGGATGCCCACACACGAATGCAACCAAGCACATGATATGACAAAGGAAAAAGCAGTGGGCTCAATTCGAAAAGGAATCTCTCTCTCTTTCAATTTTCCTCATTTTTTTCTTTTCTTTTAAATGGCGACTCTACGAAAGACACTAATCATAGAAATGATGCCCTCACACACCGGCGTTAATTGGAAACCATTTTTTTTTTTTTCAAAACCTTAAATGATGACATGACGACCGACGCTATTCACAGAAATGGCGCCCTCATGAGGGGGCGTTATTTGATAAACATTTTTTTATTTTCTTTTTGCTTTTGAAAATAACAACATGAAGGTTGACGCTATTCACAGAAATGGCGCCCTGGTGAGGGGGGGTTATTTGAAAAACATTTTTTTCTTTTTGCTTTTAAAAATGACGACATGAAGACAGACGCTATTCACAGAAATGGCACCCTTGTGAGGGGGCGTTATTTGAAGAACATTTTTTCTATTTTCTTTTTTTTTTTGAAATTTTAAATGAACCTAGCATGGAATATGGGTCATGTGACCTTACACATTCATTATCTTAAATTCATTAACCTTTCTCAGATAATTTAACAAAGGGTCAACGTGCTCAAGGCCTATACTTTTACCCGAGACTTCGCGCAGTGCATCCTCCAAGGTCAGTCTCCGCCATCCTTCAGGCTTAAGTCATACCACAGAGAGGGAATGGAAGAAAGTGTTGGGCAAATCCACAAGGGGTTTTGAAAGACCGAGGGAGTTTTTCTCCCCTACCATATGCTTGTTAGGGTTCGGTCTTTGGCATAGGGAGATTTTTTGTTACCTTTTGCCCTTATTCATGCATGCTTACGACCAGAGTTTTCCCTGCGGGAAATTTACCCTCTTGTCATGCTTTTCTTCATATTTGACTTGATTTTTTTTGCAAAAAATAACCTAATTGTACTTGGGCTTTTGTGACATATTGTTCCCTTTTGGGCCCTGACTTACACCTACTAGGGCGGCGGGTAGGTTTGGTACTCTACCCAGGGTCTGACTCCCCCCTTTGTGGACCGAAGAGAAGAGAACGGGTAACGTCTTTACGCTTTCAGTTAGGCTTTGACTTCCCTCGGATTTTGCACCGCTTGAGTTCAAGAGCTAAGCGTATAGTGTGTGTGGGTGTTGTCCCCAAGTTAAACCATCAAGACCGAAGAATGAATTAGAGATTTTGAATTTTAGGATTTCACGTCTCCTGCACCCTGCGAGCCAATTTTCTCTTTTTTTTTGTTTTTTCTTCTTTTTTTTTGAGAGACTTAAGGGTAGTATTTCTTCAGATACAGACCATTCCAGGGGTGAGCCAGTTCTTCCCCTTCGGCATTAATTAGTTTGTAAGCGTTGCCATGATAAACTTCTTTTATTACATATGGCCCTTCCCAATTTGGTTGGAGCTTTGAACAAGGTCCAACTGATTTCACAAAGATTCTTTTGATTACCATTTCTCCGACTTTAAATTTTCTCTCAATTACTTTCTTTTGATAAAAATGTGAAAGCCTGTATTGATAAACGCACGCATGCTCGGCAGTGGTCAAATATTTCTCATCCAAGAGTTTCAACTGTGCAAGGAGAGATTCACGGCGTTCATCAATAGAAAGTCCTTGTCCAATTGTACTCTAAGAGAAGGAATAGAAATCTCATAAAGAACTACCGCCTCCATTCCATAAGTGAGGGCGAAAGGGGTTTGCCCAGTAGGAGTACGAATGGAAGTGCGGTAGGCCCAGAGAACTTCAACCAGCTTTTCTGCCCAATCATCGAATTTATTAGCCTCGCATGTTTTCTTGATGATTTTGATCAAGATTTTATTCGTCACCTTTGCTTGACCATTGCCCTGCAGATAATAAGGAGATGAATGATGCAATGCAATGTCATACCTGTTGCAGAGGTCCTGAAGCTCTTGAGAGATGAACTGTGGTTCATTGTCGGTGATGATGGTACTTGGGATGCCAAACTTTGCAATGATATTCTTCATTATGAATTTGCAGATAGTTGATGCTTTGATTTCCACGTATGTTTCCGCTTCCGCCCACTTGGTGAAGTACTCCGTGGCCGTGAGTATAAATGATTTCAGTTTTGTGAGGAGGTTTGAATCACCAAGATGTCCAATGATATCGAAAACCCACATGGAGAAAGGCCATGGGGAGGACATAGGATGGAGTGAAGAAGTAGGAGAATGAATTTTGTCGGCGTGCAGTTGGCACTTGACATACCTTCGGACATAGATAGAACGATCCTCTTCTAGAGTGGGCCAATAGAAGCCTAATCTAAGGATTTTCTTAGCTAGCATCAGGCTATTGGCATGACCCCCACATACTCCTGAATGTGCCTCTTCCACGATCTTCCAAGACTCATCATCATCAAGGCACCTGAGCAAAACTCCAGTGAGACCTCTTCTATAAAGCACACCTCCAACCAGAGTGTATCTCTGAGCAACTGTCCTGATGGCCTTCTGGTGCGGACACCAGAGCGATCGAGAAGCACGAACCGGCGAGCCGTCGGTACCGTACACGGAGCACCACTCGAGCTACATCGGCGTCCATCTGGGTCGGAGACAGCCTGGAGACTCCCCCTTGAGTCTCGGTATTTATAGTATTTATTTGGACTTTGTGTGTGTGTAATGTGTGTTTTATTCAGATTGTAATTTGGATTGTAACAGGGGTTTATTTGTAATTTGGGACTACCTGGGTCCCGCAGGCCCCCTATCCCTTCTCTCATTGATCCACCTCATCTCTTGGGCCCATGTGGGGTCAGTCAACCCTCCAAGGTGGGCTTCTTGAAAGGTTGGACCAAGGGGGGGACAAAGGGAACAAAAATTCAAATTTGGAAGGCCATAAGTCAAGGGGGCGCCCCCATATATAGTATTATATTAGGAATTTTAGTTTATTTTATTTAGTTCCAAATCACATGAGAGAAATAAATTGTGGACTCCCTCTTTTATCCCTCCCCAACCCTAGATCTAGGGATAGTTAGTGTCTTTTGATATTTCATATAAATGGGATGTATTTTCATTTTTGACACAATTAATGAGAAAAAAAATTAGATTTTCCTCCAAAGGAGCAAGGGCCCCCCCCTATCTCCCTCCTCTCTCCCCCTTCTGCAGGTGGGAAGGCTATGAATCAGAGGTGTGAAGCCTCATCTATCAGGTGTGAAGATCGTCGTCGCCGCCGCCGCCGCCATCGTGTCGCCATCGCACCACCGTCATCGTCGCCGGAGTTCTGTCCACCCAAGACAGCCCCTTCTTCCCGAAATTTCTGCTCCCAACCTCGATATCTTCTGGATCCCAAACTTTCAGGGTGAGTTCTAGAGGTTCAACCCACATCCCATAAAAATTGGTGGAGCTTCTAGCATTTGTTTTCCATTTTTCCATTTTCGTTCTCCCCCTCCTTCCAGATCTTCCTGCAGCCTGTCTAGTTTTCCAGAAACCAAATAGAACATTCATGAACCCACCTTCCCCTGATCTAAATGACTTGATATTTTTATTGGAGGTTTTGTCCACCACCCCCATCATCCACCAAGTTTCGTGGAACTTCTGGAGTCTTCTAGCTATTTTTAAAAATCACTGTCAGATCCAAAACTCAGATCTGTCTCTGATGTCCAGATCCGAACACCCGGTGCTAATAAATATTGTTCCTCATTCAAATCTCCACCTAATCCTTCACAAAAATTATCCTCGTTTTCCTCTCTCCCCTATACAAGTTTCATGAAGAGCTCAACATCTAGATAGGAGGTCTACATCGCGGTCAATGCCAACTCTCAGGAAAGTTCACTTCTGCCCGGCCAGATCTGAAATAGAGATCAGTCCGGTTCTAAAATCCCCCATCAGAAGTACAGCCCCAACGAATTTTCTGGAGTCACAGAGGGTCGAAGGATTTCGAGAGAGCTTTCCAACGGCGCCAGTTTTGCACCGATCCGACGTCGGTGCTGGTCGCAGAAGCTTCTGTTGCCGGAGCGCATAGGTCTGAAACTGAGTTTCAGATCCGTGGACAGCAACTCCGACAAGTGAAGATCGGAGCCACCCGACCTCCAACCGGTGTTCCAGCCCGGCCACCGTCCAGGGGAGCACGCCACCAGGTGTCACCATCACAGCGGGACCCACCCTGCCAAGTCCGGAGGACTGAGCAGCACGTGGGCCCCACGAACCCGCAGATCGTGCCATCCGGACAGCACAAAAACATGGGTTTCGACACCATCGGAGTGACATCAAGATGCTGCCCGTCAACCCAAAATCCGATACTCCCGGGTCCCACAGGTGACCTTTTACCTCCCTGCGTGGAGTGGGTCGAAACATTTGTACTGCAGTAAACTTTGTTAACCGGGAGTACGGATTTGGCCGGGGTTGTCTTCCCCACGCCGGGAGCGTGGAGGTAATGGTATTACTTCTTGGCGTTCATTTGCTAGTTTAGTATATGGTCGTATGCCACTGTGAGAGCGTAGGATTCTAGCCCGTGAGTTCATGTCACTGCTGTGAGCGAGAGAGTGACCCGTCCCGTGGCTCGATCCGAACACGGAAGTGAGTCGACCACCCTTGACTCTGTCGGTTTCTCAACCGCACGGATCCACGTTTCCCCTCGCTTGGGACGACGAGTGAGCTTGCGTTTCAGTTAGCGACGTATAGCCCATAGGAATTCTTAGTGTCGGGCCAAGGCATCACTAGTGTTCGCGTGTCGCTGGTCGTGTCTCCATCTAGAGCCCGAGATTCACATCATGTAGAGTCGGTCTCTTTGTCCGTCCCGCATCACCTTCTTCTCTTCAGCCATAGCCTCTTTAGGATAAGATTGATCTTGACAATACTTGGAAATTTCATAATACCACGGCTTTTCTTCATCATTCAACTCTTCCTCTAAATCTAATAACATGATCTCCTTGTTTTCAATAATTCCACCTTCCTTAACCTTCTTGAGCACCTCCTCCTTAATACTAAGGAATGCCGGATCTTTGATAGCAGGAGTGAGATGCTTTTGAACAATGATTGAATGGAAGTCCCTTTCGGGAAGGAAAACCAAGAAGGAAGCAAGAGAAGCGAGGGCATCAGCTAGAATGTTCTGATCTTGAGGAACATGGACGAAGATTAGTTTAGTGAAAAGCTTGGCATAAGCGAAAGCTAGTTCCTAATAGGGTTTAAGTTTAGGATTAAGTGTGCGGCATTTGGTAAGCACTTGGCGAAGAATAAGTTGACTATCACCTACAACCCACAATTGGGTAACACCGAATCGATGAGCGACCTCCAGTCCGGCCAGAAGAGCCTCATATTCAGCCATGTTATTTGTTACCGGAAATGCGAGCTGAGAGGCGATTGGAATAGTGATACCCTCAGGTGATAGGAGAACAATGCCGATCTCCTTTCCTTGTGAATTTAGAGCTCCATCAAAATGTAACGTCCACATCGAATCAGGCTGATTGACGGACATTAGTTCCTCATCTAGAAACTTTGAGCGAACCGAGTCAAATCTAGGGAGAGGGTGATGAGCAAGATGTTCTGCTATGGCATAGCCTTTAATTACTTTTTGTTGAATGTAGATGATATCAAAATGGGAAAGGAAGCTTTTCCATCGTGTCAGTCGGTCAATGAGAACGGATTTTTCAAGGAGCAACTTGATAGGATTCATGCGAGCAATAAGATGAACCTCGTGAGCTAAGAAATAATGCTTCAATTTCTGCACTACCCAGACTAAAGCTGCGCATGTCTTCTCCATAGCTGTGTACTTCTGCTTACATGGGTTGAGAAGCATAGACAAGTAGTAGGCTGCCCTCTCCTTTCCTTCTTCATCAACTTACGCAAGGACAGCACCTACAGAGTCATCCAGGATAGAGATATAAAGAACAAGTGGTTTGCTTGGAACTGGCGGCCTCAGGACAGGAGGATTGGCCAAATAATCCTTTAGTCCGTCAAAGGCTGTCTGACACTTGTCAT
Source organism: Amorphophallus konjac (assembly GCA_022559845.1). Classification (NCBI taxonomy): domain Eukaryota; kingdom Viridiplantae; phylum Streptophyta; class Magnoliopsida; order Alismatales; family Araceae; genus Amorphophallus; species Amorphophallus konjac. The sequence continues at coordinate 383,655,323 of CM040123.1, forward strand.
CCCAATTAAATTTGACTCCCAATTTAGTGAGCTCGTAAAATGGCCTACACCTTTGTGAATGTTGAGAGACAAACCGACGAATAAATTGTAACCTCCCGATCAATCCTCAAACTTCCTTCAAATTCTTGGGAGGAGGCATATCCCTTATTGCCCTTGCCTTGTTGGGATCAATCTCAATCCCCCTTTTGTTGACTATGAATCCAAGTAATTTTCTGGATGAAACACCAAACATACACTTCTTGGGGTTCATTTTTAATTGATACTCCCATGCTCTTTGCAAGACTTTGGCTAGAACCCCAGGATGCTCAATCCTTGTTCTTGATTTCACTACCAGGTCATAAACATACACCTCTATAAAAATGTGGATCATGTCATGAAAAATAGCCATCATGGCCCTTTGGTAAGTGACTCTGGCGTTCTTGAGCCCAAACGGCATGACCACATAACAATAAGTATCCCAAGGTGTAGTGAATGAGGTTTTTTCCTGATCCTCTTCAGCCAAGCAGATCTGATTATAACCAGAGAAGCCATCCATAAAAGAGAGGGTCTCATACCCTGTCGTATTGTTAATTAGCACGTCTATGTGTGGGAGGGGGAAATCATCCTTAGGACACATGCGGTTAAGATCTCGGAAGTCTATGCAAATTCTAACTCTTCCGTCATTTTTCATTACCAGGACGATGTTAGCCACCCAATTGGGGTAGAGGACGACTCTAATAAATCTAGCCTTATGAAGCTTATCGACCTCTTCTTTCATTTTTAATGCCATATGAGGGTGGAAACGTCTTCACCGATGTTTGACCGGGACAGATCCTGACTTGGGTGAGACGGTGTTCAACGAGCACAGGATCTAGACCCGACATATCCTCATAACTCCACGCAAACGCGTCCTTATATTCTCGAAGAACTTGAACGAGCGCCTCTTCTTCAGAGGGCGGAAAATTTTTACTGATGAGGATAATCCTAGGATTTTCCTCGGTACCCAGATTAATCTCTTTGGTGGGTTCTTCTACTGAGGCTGACGGTTCATCGAATCTCCTTATACCACTGGCAAAAACATCAGCCTCGTCATCATATTCTTCGTACTCTTCATCCCCCTCTTCAATAGGGTCTTCATCATTCATAACCTCGTAAACATTAAACCCTTCATCTATAGAGCACACATCCTCACATTCTATTTCTGGCAGGAAGATCAGATCCTCTAAGAAGTCAAGAAGAGCTAAACATGTCCGGCATCTTCTAGCTAGATCTAGCAAGAACCTACTAGGAATCTGCCTACCCTTGGCTTTCTTATGAATAGCTACCCCAGGACTCCTATCAGAGGAGGAGGGAGAAGAACAAGATGACACGCTAGATGAACTACCCTGACCTAAAGAAGGGGAAAGAGAAGAAGAAGAAGACGCAGTGGATATAGGAGAAGGTACAGGATAAGCCTCCTCATCGGAGAAGAAAAGGAAGTCCACTAATGGGCCTAGAAGGAGCGGCCATTGAATCAGGGCACACTCATGAACAAGATAAGAGGTCTCTTCAACAGAGATGGAAGATTGGGAAGTTTGAATTTTGGCATTTTTTTTTCATTTTCAAGAACAAAGCAGTAGGAGGAAGGAGTAGGAGATGGTGCTGAAATTGAAAGACTAGGAAAATATCGTATAAGAGATTGCCCACGTGGGGGTGTAATGGAGAGCTGAGAGAATTGCTCAAGGAGCAAAGGAGGTGTTAGAAGAGCCTGAAAAAAATCTGGAGAGAGAATAATCAAGACCGCGGGGGGTCTGGGAATATCAGAGACAGAGTTTGGAGCACCAGAAGGTAATAAGTGAGGGATGTATGGAATCAAGGAAGAAAATGCCGGCCCATAGCCTGTCCACAGGAAAACCTTCTTCAAATGGCACGTCTGGTTCCCCGGTATATGTATAGTTGCTCAGCATTTGTCTCTTATTTATGATCGCTGCTGGCTTTTCTATCAACTCATGAATAAGTGGTGGCCATTCCGGATCAGTCGGCATAAACGGTCGTCCTAAAGCAATTGTGATATCATTCATATCAAACCATCTATACCTATCACATTCCGGGTCATCCATCTTTCTTCTCTTATCCGGCCTCAAGGACTCCAATGCTTTATATGTGACCAGCGGGGCTACGCGGCGAGCAAACTGTCGCGCATGTACATCTTGGTTGTCCAGAACAGAAGTGATGTTTATAGTTCGATCCCCAACTTGTTCAGCGGCCCCTTTCACAAAGTGTGTATATAGAGTCCACGTGAGGGGCTGTCTATCTATCTTGAGGGTGGAGGTCATGGTGACCCATGGCTCTCCTTCATCTTTACCATATTTTTCTTTACCCGGCCCTTTGTATCCTAGGCCGCCTTGTGGAATAAGCTTATGATGCTTAATGAGCTTTAGTCTGCCCTGGAGGTTAACACCCAGGCCTTTGCCAGATCTGTACCCCATTTTCATCAAAATATTCCACCCCAGGATATTCATCATATTCTTCTTTTTCTTCGACTTGGAGGGTAGGGGTGATATTAAAGCCGATGCAGGGGTTGTGGTTGGAGGCCTTAGCAAATCCTGTCATGGATCGGCAAGATCTAACACTGATAATAGAGGCCTATTAGCCGGTCATATGGAAGGTACTGACGTTGCTGAGTGTATATCATCTGACAGTAGAATAGGCATGCTTGTGACTTTGATGATGCGCCCTTTATGTGGGAACTTTATGCATTGATGATTTATGGAGGGCACGACATCAAGTTCTTTAATGTATGGGCAACCCAAAATACCATTGAAGGTTGGATCCATGTCCAGAATGTGGAAATCTGCTGTAATCGAGACCGGACCCAGCCCAACTTTTAAAGTAATCATGCCCAGCAAGGGTTTCTTCGTATTGTCATAAGCAGTCACTATGATAGTAGATGGCCGAATCTGACTATCCGATATGCCACACATTTTTAGAGTGCTAGGAGGCAGCACGTTAATAGATGCTCCTGTATCCACCAAGCATTGCTTAATAGGTACTTCATTAATATTAACTGTGATACACAGGGCATACATCCTGGCTGGCTTCGGAGCTAATTCATGCTCATGAAAAACAATGGTCGGTTGATCACTTGCCGGAGTGAGGACTGAGGTAATTTGTTCAGCAGGGAGGTCCTCATTGACTATCACCTTCTGTAGATACTCTTTCAAAGCTTGCTGGTGAATAGTTGATCTCTTTATCAATTCCAAAATAGAAATCCTTGCCGGGGTCTTGTCTAAGTGCTTTAACAAGTCATATTGAGTGCCCGGTATGGATTCTTGTTCTAACTCTTGTTCCTCATTCCCTTGTGCAGGCTCTGGCTCCCTTTGCGGAAATACATGATGGAATATTTGTCCACTACGGAGCACCATGGTTTGTGACGATTGCGCCTCTGTCGGGTTGTGGGTAGACGGAAGATTAGTGGACGAGGAAGGAATATTAGGATTAACGGATGTTGGAGGGGTGACCAAAGAAGGAACCCTTATGAGGGGCCTTGTTGGCTGAGGGATAGTGGTAACTGGTGAGGTAACAGTAGGAAGTGTAGGTGGCGCCTGAACGGCTGAAGGAGGCGTAGGTCGAATGAGGAGGGGTCTAGGTAAAAATGAGGGATTTGCGGGTTGCGGTGTAGGAATCTTTACTGGCGGAGGATTGGTGGTAGTAGTGGGGGAAATAGGTGCAGGTGAGGGGCGAATGAGAAGTGGCCTAGATGACAAAGGCAAGGAATTGGTGGCAGGAGGTGGGGTTTTTTGTGGTGCGGAAGATGGTGGAGAGCAAATGAGGAGGTCTGGCTAGTAAAGGGTTAGTGGTAGTGGAGGGAATATGGTTAGTGGTGCGCAAAAGGGGACGGGACGGTTGGTGGAAAGGCGTTGTATGGAGAGGCGTTCTTAACAGGCAGGGTGGTTGACTTGGAGTTTGGTTTAGAGCCCCGACAGAGGCATTCTTTTCATGCCATCCTTGTCCTCTTTTCACTTCATGGAAGGAGGTAACATGCTTTACTTGCTGGTTTGGAGGGTGCTCCGGTAATGGATTATGGACAATCCCCATGTCCGGTTGAGGGGCGGGAGCTTGCTGCTATTGAGGAGGAGGTGGAACTTGCTGCTGAGGTGGCTGCTGAGTCTGTTGCTGCCGAGGGGTCTTCTAGTCTTAAAGGTTGCAATAAACTGCTTCATTTCATCCCAATTGATACCACCCTGATCATTTAAATCATATATATAATCTTTGAAGTGAAAACAATGATCTATCTTATGATCGGGTTGGTGATGGAAGACACAGTAGCGGGATGTATCCACATTTTGAGGCCAGGCCGTTCTTTCTTTTGGTAAGGTGAGCAGGTTGGCGGCCATGAGGGCGTTAAATATGTCAGGAAGGCTCTCGAGTAAAGGAGGGTATTGGGCTCTTCTAGGGCCTATCGGTCTTCTCGGCTGTTGAGGATCATAATTGGTCAGAGGAGGCACATTGTGGTATTATTGGGGAACCGGAGGGTTTTGTGGTAGATTTTGGTTCCGTGGAGGAGGTGGAGGCCAAAAGGTTTGAGGAGTATTTGCTTGGGGAGTGAGATTGAAGTAGGAGAATTGTTGTGGAGGTTGTGGAGGTCTTGGATTAGGGGGATTGCGGAATGGTGCGGGGTTGCCAACCACGCCTACCTGCTCGTTAATAACGGTGCCTTCCGTCGTGCCACCATTATTGATATTTGTGCTCTTCCTGACCATCCTTGGTTTCTGTTCAAACTTTCCCATGATAGGTGAATCTTTCATCTGGGTTTGTATATATCTAGCTCTCTCATAGAGCTCCTCCATAGTGCTTAACTTGTTCATGGCCAAAATGTGACGGAATTGCAGAGAAGAATTTGATATGATCATCTTAACTTGCTCCGTTTCTGAAAGGGTGTGATGTGACACAACCTCGGACTTAGTCAAACAAGCACATCTAAGCATCCAAATGGGCCTTAATGGGCCACCGCTCTCTTCGTTGCACTCTATTCCCGGGGTGACTATGTGATACCAAGGGTGACTTATGGGAATGGACCCTTGCTGGTAGAGGGCCAGCAAGGCCAAGAATTGATTCCCCAAGGTTGGTTGCCCAATTCGATTGGGGCCGACAAAGTGCACTCGGGCACCGGGTCACACTAACCCACGGCGATCACTCTAAGTCATGGACTTGAGGATCGGGCGCTCCTCACGAATTCAGCGATGCATGAATCAAATATTGAGAGAGCTACACTAGGTGAGCAAGGAAGAGACACTTACTCGACCGGTTTGAAGAAACCGGTCCCGGTCGGAGACGAGGGCGAGCGGGGAGGCGGTGGTTCCCCACACGCCGTGGCGGTGTCGCTTGACCTGCCAAACCACTTACAAAACTACTCCTCTCGCAGGAGGGGGGACCTTGGGGTAGGGGTTAATATGATACATTCAAACACTACCACCACGCAGGGTGGGGCCTTCAGCCGGCCAAGCGGGGAGGGGTTGGTGGACCGAAACGAAGAGAAATGAGAACTAGGGAAGTTGCAGCTTCAATCTGGAATTCTGGACAGGGGGTCGCTGTGATGGCTATGCCGGGCTTGTCCGGACTCCAAATTGATCGAAACCAGCTCTTGAAGCTTCCTGACTGGATGAGGTGGACTCCAGAATTTTTGGGGAAGCTCAGAAGGTCGGAGGTGGCTGCACCAGCAACAGGAAGTAGCCTCCTCTGTCTGGCCGTAGGTACTGTCTGGACTGTAACAGCAAGTTGCAGAAGTGACTGAGCGCCCTCCCGAGCTCCGATCAGCACGAAACCAGCGGCATCATCTTCGTGGTCGAGGTAGCTTTCAGCAGGAGGTGACGGAGATGCATTCAGAGGTCGAGGATGGCCGGGGCACCCAGAAGAGTAGGTACTGGTCGGAGTAGACAGCAGAAAATAGAACTAGATAGATCGGGGGAGAAAATTCGTAACTTCTTCCTCCGGTGGCCGAACGGGGTTCTGTTTCTTGATCTTGAAAGATGACCGGTAGAGGAAGAACTTTGATGAAGGGGATTCAGCCTGAATCCGCTGGGGTTTGTCGTGGCAGAAGGATCTTCCACGCTCTGGTCCAGGATGAAGACCTCTCTGCGCACTGTTGGGAGAATGGCTCTATCTGGCAGCTCCGAGCTCCGATCGTGTTGATTCCACCTCGCCTGCGAAGTAGACTGGAAGGCCTTTACAGAAAGGTAGGCCACGCCTTCTGAAGAATTAGGATGAATCCGTGGTTGATGCTGCAACAAGGGCTATTCTGCAGATCTGCACAGCTCCAACCTACTAGAAGAAATGAGAGGGAGATGTGGCTTCTTTGGTGGAGGGAAATGGTAGGAATGACCTAAGGGAGAGTGGGGGCTCTTGTGGGGTGGAGAAGGGAGCTAATGGTGATGGGGAATGGGGTGGAGAATGGCTGGAAGCAAGTGCTAGCAGGTGGAGGAGGAAGAGCTACGAATTTGGGGAAGGTGGGTGAGAGGAGAAGGTGAGGGGGGCACAAGTGAGTGGAGGGAAGGGTGGATTTCAAATTCAAAAGGTCTTGGAAGGTGGGTGATTATGTTGGGAAGTGGAGTGCTTGCATTGGAATGGGGTAGATTTGGTTGGAAGGTGGAGGAAGGTGTTGGAATGGGGAGACTTCTACCTAGGAACTAGGGAGTGGAGTAATGGAGGCCATGGGGAAGTGGAGGGCATTAAAGGAGGTGGTTGGAGGTTGGAAGTGGATGGGAGGAGGGAGGAGAGAGAAGGAAATTCGGATTTGGGGTTGGAGGAGAGAGAAAGAGGGGTGAAATAGAGAGATTAAGAGGGGAATGGGTGGGGAATCTCTCCCCTAGGGTCTCTCACCCAAAAACTAGAGGAATCACTCCAATTTGAACTCAAATGGCAAGTTTAACTCAAAAGGATGTAATCATTCATTAACTTCAAATGAGGGGAGTGGGGTCCTATATATAGGCAACCCACTCTTTACAATAAGTCCCTGACAAAATAAACAACTACAAATAACCAAGGGGGTTGGGAGTGCTAATGGGCCTAGTCCAATGAATGGGGCCCAATAGCTTACATTAGACATCATGATGATACCAAACATAGGAAAATAAGTGCTAGACTTAGGGAAATGACTCAAATAAAATGGAAATACATCAAAATGACTCAAAGGAAAACTACAAAATGGATAAGGGGCCTTAATAGAGTGAGGCCCAAACTCAACTAGCTCCCGAATGTGAAGAAGTGGACCCGAGCCAAAGGGAGTCGTGGGTGATGCCTCCATCAGGGTGTCTTTCAATCTTTCGGCCATAGATATCCACTTATCGGCAAACAGAATGAAGTCCTCCTCGGGCTTCATTTTCCCGGCAACAAGATCTGTAACTGACAGAGATGGGCCCACACGGTATTTATATTTCTGTAAAAATTTTCGCTGAACAATATCAAAGTCACCGGCTTCGGCCGGCTCCAAGGAATAAAACCATTCAAGTGCCGGACCATCTAAAAACCTTCTAAAGAGATAGGCAAGGGAGGTCTTATTATCTTGCCAGAAGGATGTCTCATACATGAAATCTTTCAGATGAATGAACGGATTACCCGTTCCATTATAGCGTCGGAAATTTGGCATCTCAGAGGGAGGTAAGTGAAAAATCGGTAGAGTGGGGAGAGTAACCTCAGGGGCATTCGTCGGTGCCGTAACCTTCCTAAGATGCTCCTCCATACTAGAAATCTTCTGGAGGAGTATGGTGTTGGTGTCAGACTCGACTGGGGCCGGATTGGAAGGGAATGCATTCGGCATAGGCCTCCTTAAGAATTGGGGAGGTGGAGGATATTGGGGCCTAACCACTGAGTGACCCGCCGGTTGAGCCAGCGTAACCATGATAGGAGTTGGTGGACGTGAAGGAATTTTATGTGAGAACGCCTGGTCATCATGAGATGAATGGCCACCCGCGGCCTGAGGAGGGTTTGAGGATGAAGGGACATATTTCCCTTTTAAAGTGGCCTGGACCAGCTGACGTTGAGAATCATCTAATTGAGATAAAGCATGAATAAGATCATTGACGTTGAAGGATGGGGAAGCATCCCCAGGGGCGGATTGAGTAGTAGGCTGAGCTTGAGAAGAGGACTCAACCACTTGAGCAGTGGTGTCCACCACATGGACCTGGGAATAATAAGGATGGGAGGGAGCATAGTTTCCCTCATAATGGGTGGAATCCTGAGGGGGAACCTCATAGGATGGGTTAAATTGACCCTCCTCATAACCATCATAAGAGTACTCATAGTTGGCCATGTTAATGATTTTACCTGAACAAAGTTACATTTTTAAGATAGGGAATTATCTCAAGCCAACAAATATAAACAAGAAGCAATCACCCAATCAAGCAAATTGTTCACACAAGTTGTAATGAACCTGAGATTTTAAGGTTTTCTTGAGATAAAAAATGGATTTTAAAGGTATAATCAATTCACTCTCTTCAATGTGGGTCCTAGTTTCAAGTTTGGGTGTAATCTCCGGGTCAACTAAGTTCTTTCGCTCTCCTTACCAACGAATGGGTTAACTAACTCCGGATACTTCAAATAGTACAACCGGCCCGGCGTCTGTGAGGGAATCCACGGGTGTGGAGACTTACGGAGGCCTTGGAAAATGAATTTCAAGTCCAAAGAGACGAAATGCTCAATGGAGGGTCCTTCCAATTCCAAGAAAGGGTGTGGAATCCTAGGAGTGTATGTTGAGTATATCCAGGTGATTTTGATGATAACAAAACCCAGGTTATTTATTTTCTCACGTGCTATGTTTCAACAATCAAGTTTGAATTTAATACGCATTCAAAGCCTACTTCACCATGTACTATGCTTAGTTGTTTAAACCCTTCCAAATGCAAAAATCCATCTTGATCCATAAACAACCTAGGCTAAGCTTAAACCCACTCACATTAATTGGAGCAAGGTAGCCATAAACTGATTCGTTCATGTATTATATTGCATTGGCTAACTTCTTTATTTTTTCTAGAAATCCCAGCCAGCGGTCGACCGCTAGCCAGGAGCGGTCGACCGGTTTTCCCAGCAAGCAACGGGCCATTTCTGTAAAATTCCGATCGACCGCCCCAGTATACTAGTCGACCGCCAGCTTCGAAAAGCCCCTATTTTTGACTTTTTGTTCTCAACGTGGGAAGTCTCTCTTCTATGAGTTGTTTAATCCCAAAGCCACCAATCTTCCCATGATTTGTGGATCTGGTTCCTTGCTTGTCTCTTGACCATTCAAGAGTTATAAAAACATCTTCTTGAGGCTTGTAACCCTAATCAATCCAAGGAGGCTAAGGGAGGCTATCAAAGGGAGATTCAAGTGCTGATACTGTAGCCGTGAACAGTGCTCCGAGAAGAAAGATCTTCATCCATCTTCATCCATCTTCAACCCACATCTGGAGCAGATCAACCCCAAGCCAAGTGGAGATCAAGCTACATCCAAAACCTTCTTCATCAACTAAGGGGGAGCTTGAATCTGAAGTTTTATTTTTGTGTCTTACATTTGATTTTTATTTCAGATTCAAGTGTGTATTCTTGTAACAACTGAATACTTGTGTGTGTGTGGATCTACGTAGATCTGTGTGTGTGTGTGTGTGAGTGTTTACTTCTTCACATCTCTTTGTGATTCGGTGTTTGTTCACCTTCGTGAGGGTTCCGAACTCCTCACATGTGTGTGTTTGTTTTGATCTTGTAACCTTCTACAACATAGTGTGTGAATTATCACAGTCGGTGAGGGGTGGACGTAGGTTGCAGTGTTGCATCCGAACCACCTAAAAATCGTGGTGTTCTGTGTGGTTTGCTCCTTATCTTCTACCTCCATTCTGCTCTAACTCTTTTACATATTGCATCATCATCTAGTTTCTCTGTTTGGATCTAGCTTTATTAATCCTTTTACGGGAGATCTCTGGTATATCAAAAGGTAGCTTCCGATCGACACGGTCAGTCCTGTCGGGAGGAAAATACCTTATGTGAGAGAATATTCGGATTCCCGGACTCTGCCTGGTACCAAAGAACTACTGTAGGGGTTGATTTAGCCAGATTCATTTTGTAATCCATCCGATCTATACTTGTTTACTGCTTGCTCTTATTACGTGCTTTAAATCAGGTAAAAGTTTTTAAAATGTGTAATCACCCAATTCACCCCCCATCTTGGGTGTCATTGATCGCGGGACTTCAATTGGTATCAGAGCTAAGGCTCTATTTCTTTCAGATCTAACGATCTAGAGTAAGATCCATATCAATGGCAAACAAGGGTATGATGCCTGAGGGTCACTCCATTCATCGTCCTCCCAACTTCGATGGCTCAAATTACTCCTATTGGAAAAATAGTATGCATGTTTTCTTGAGAGCCCGGGAGTATGAGATCTGGAGAGTTGTGGACAAGGGTCCTTACAAACTCTCTGACGATGAAGAGAAATGGACACCCGAGGAAATTAAAAAATGCACTGTCAATTTTAATGCTATGAACATTATGCAATCTGCTATACATCCTAATGAATTTTCTCGTGTATCCATGTGCAGCTTAGCAAAGGAAATGTAGGACAAGTTACGTCCCGTATATGAGGAAACCTCCGAGGTCAAGGAGACCAAGGCCAACCTACTCGTCAGAGACTACGAGCTATTTAAGATGAAATCTGAAGAATCTATCTCTGAAATGTTTGCAAGGTTAATTGAGATTACCAATGGTCTCAAGAGTCTCAGAAAAGAATACACCAATTTCAAGCTCGTAAGGAAAGTGTAGAGATCACTTCCATCGGCGTGGCATACAAAAGCCACAGTAATTGAGGATTCGAAAAATCTGTCCACACTCACTTTGGACAAGCTCATAGGGTCACTCATGACCTATGAAATAAATATGAAGAGATCAGCCGAGGAAGATACGAAGAAGAAGAAGAAGAAGGTAATTGGATTGAAAGCTCATCAATCTGATGAAGACTTTCCAGAAGAAGAATCCATCAAGGGAAGCAATGAAGAAGAAGACTTGGCCATGATAACTCGCCAAGTGAAAAGGTTTTTAAGGAAGAAGAGAAACTTCCAAGGCAATTTCAGAAAGGGGCAAAGGAAGTCCACTCAAACCAAGGGCGAGCCAAGCAAACCAAGTAGCATCATATGTTACAAATGCAAGAAGCCCGGGCACATGAGGGGAGAGTGCCCAGATCTGAAGAAGAAATTCAAGAAAGATAATTTCAGAAAGCCCAAAGCCATGGTCGCCACATGGAGCGGTGAAGAGGATGAACCGTCCGATGAGGAGATACAAGAGCTCGTGGAGAGCCTGTGTCTCATGGCACATGAGGATGACTCAACCGAGGTAAATTCTGATCCCGACTTTATTTCAAATGAACAATGGGAGTCAGAATATGAGAAGTTGTATTTGAAATATAAGAAAATCAGATCTGAAAATAAAAATCTCAAAAAAAAAGATTGATGAGTTAACACATGAGGATATTTTTGTTAAGTTTGAAAAATTGGAACATGAATGGTTTGAGGTAACGAAAGAAAAAGAAAGCATGTTGCAAATAATTTCAACCAGTGAGAAAAATCAGGAGGAACTGACGTGTAAATTTTCAGAAATTGAAAAAGTCTGTGAAAAGCTCATGAATGAAAAAGAAAATTTGACCTCATCCATTTCAGAAATTGAAATAAAAATGTGAGTTTGATTAAGGAAGTAACTGACTTGCAATTCACTCTCTCAAGGTTTGTAAAGGGCAAACAAAACCTAGATAACTTATTGGGAGTCAAAGTCAATTTTTAAAAAGAAGGATTGGGATACACTCCCCAAAATAAAAAATTTTCGAGCATAAGATCACTACATCCTTTGTTCATGAAAAAGAAAACAACCATGCTTCATGTTCTAACTCTAAGCCAAAACATGTCCAACCCAAACCACGACAATTTCAAAGAAAGTTTGCACCTGCTAATTGTTATCATTGTGGTAGATTTGGTCATGTTGTTGAAAATTATTGGTTCAAACAAAACTCACCAAGAAATCATATTCTTTGGACCAAGAAAAGATATGCACAAAACTGGACTAACTCCTACGGACCCAAACTAGCTTGGGTACCAAAATCATTTGCATGAGAATGTTATTTCTTGCAGATATATCTTGAAGCCAGGGAGAGCAAATGGTACTTGGATAGCGACTATTCAAGACATATGACGGGGGACAAGAAGGTGTTCTCTACACTGCAAGACAAGGATGGGGGTTCAGTTGCATTTGGAGGTAAGGACAAATGTAAAATCATTGGAATCGATAATATAGGTAAGAATTCTGAAACTCTTATCGAGAATGTACTTTTGGTGAAAGGCTTAAATCACAATCTCTTGAGCATAAGCCGGCTATGTGACAAAGGGTTCAAGATTATTTTTGATATGATGCATTGCTTTGTCATGAACAAAAACACAAATGAGATCAAATTCATTGGAAAAAGAAACAATAATATCTACACTGTTGATATTGATGATGTTTCTTGTGATGATATGCATTTGGTAGCTAACACTCATGATAATACATGGCTATGACACCGAAGACTAGGTCATGCTAGTTTTGGAGTAATCTCCAAGTTGTCTAAATATGACTTGGTGCATGGTTTACCAAAATTAAAGTTTGAAAGTGATAAAATTTGTGAGGCTTGCACAAAAGGTAAGCAAACACGCATATCCTTCAAAAATAAGAACATTATTTCTACCTCCCGACCTTTAGAATTGCTGCATCTTGATTTGTTTGGCCCAACTAGGACATCCAGCCTAGGAGGGAAATCCTATGGTTTTGTGATTGTTGATTATTATTTCAGATTCACTTGGGTGTTATTTCTATCCAATAAAAATGATGCATTGATGGAATTTCAAGTGTTTTGAGGAAAATTCAAAATGATAGAGGCTACCTTATCACTACTATCCAAAGTGATCATGGTGGCGAATTTGAAAATCATGAGTTCAACAATTTCTGTGAAGAGCACGGGTATACACACAACTTCTCATCACTAAGGACGCCCCAACAAAATGCAGTGGTTTACAGGAAAAATAGAACATTGATAGACATGACACGGACCATGTTAAGTGAAAACTCTCTACCAAAATATTTTTGGGCTGAGATGGTAAGTACAACGTGTTACATCATCAACAGGGCAATGGTAAGGCCCATTTTAAAGAAAACTCCATATGAGCTCTACAAGGGTAAGAAACCGAATATTTCCCATCTTAAACCCTTTGGGTGTTCATGTTTCATTCTGAACAATGGTAAGTCCAACCTAGGTAAGTTTGATGAGAAAAGTGACAAGGGAACTTTCTTAGGCTATGCACTTAATTCTAGAGCTTATCGAGTGTTCAATAAACGGACTTTGGTTGTTAAAGAAAGTCCTCATGTAATTTTTGATGAATCTGAACTAAAACTGACTACTCAAATTGTGGATGCAAAAGAAGCCCCCAAAAACTAAACTAATGCTGGAACATCTAAAGCCAAGGATGAACCAAAAGAAGGAATACCTAGTAAGAGTGAATAAGATGAAGATCCTTCAATTGAAACACTGCAAGAGCAGCAAGTGCAGCGCCCCGACTTGCCAAGCTCCTCCACATTCTTAAAAGATCATCCAGCTAAAAACATAATTGGTAATCCTCAAGATGGGATAAGAACCAGAGCATCCTTAAGACAAGTAGAAGAAGAGGATTTGATAGCCTTTATCTCACAGGAAGAGCCTAAGGATATCTATGAAGCTCTTCAAAATGAATCCTGGATCCAGGCTATGCATGAAGAGTTGCACCAGTTCGAAACAAACCAGTTGTGGACACTAGTGCCACGGCCTAAGAATCAATCTATTATCGAAACCCGATGGGTTTTTAGAAATAAATTAAATGATACGGGATTGGATGTTAGGAACAAGGCCTGGCTTGTGGCCAAAGGGTATAGCCAGGAGATGGGTATTGATTTTGATGAGTCATTTGCACCGGTTGCTCGTCTAGAAGCAGTCCGGATCTTATTGTCTTATGCTTGTTCATCTAATTTTAAATTGTTTCAAATGGATGTTAAATCTGTGTTTCTAAATGGATATATCAAAGAGGATGTTTTTGTAAAATAACATCAAGGTTTTGAAGACCCCAAACATCCACAACATGTGTACAAGCTCCGGAAGGCCTTGTACGGACTGAAGCAAGCACCAAGGGCATGGTATGAACGGCTCATGTCATTTCTGATTGAAAATCATTTCAAGAGAGGTAAGGTTGATCAAACACTTTTCACAAAGACATCAAGTAAAGATATATTAGTAGTTCAAGTGTATGTGGATGACATAATTTTTGGACCTACTAATAATGTGCTATGTGATGAATTTGCAGAAATCATGCAAGGTGAATTTGAGATGAGCCTATTGGGTGAACTAACATTCTTTCTTGGACTGCAGGTGAAGAAAACACCTGAGGGCATTTTCATAAGCCAAGCCAAGTACACAATGGAGCTTTTGAAGAAATATGGGATGGCTGAAGTAAAACCTTTGTCAACTCCAATGGCCACAACCTCGAAGTTAGACAAAGATGAAAATGATAAAACAATAGATCCTACACTGTTTCGAGGTATGATCGGATCACTACTGTATCTTATATCATGCCGCCCTGACATTCAATTCAGTGTATGTCTTTGTGTCCGTTTTCAGTCATGCCCTAAAGAATCTCACTTATCGGCTGTTAAATGCATTTTCAGATATTTACTTGGCACAATAGATTTTGACTTGTGGTTTCCCATCGGTAGTTCTTTTGATTTGATTACATACACCGATGCGGATTATGCCAGATGCATTGTAGATCGTAAAAGTACTAGTGGGTACTGTCAATTTCTTGGTGGGTGTCTAGTCTCATGGGCCTCCAAGAAATAACATTCAGTAGCTCTCTCAACGGCCGAGGCTGAATATGTAGCCGCCAGAAGTTGTGGAGCCCAAGTACTTTGGATCAAAAATCAATTGCTTGATTTAGATATTGAGATGAAATGTGTGCCAATCTTGTGTGATAATACCAGTGCAATCAGTTTGTCTAAAAATCATGTTCAACATTCTAGAACTAAGCATATTGATATTCGTCATCACTTTTTGAGAGATCATGTAGGAAAGGGGGTCTTTGAATTGAACTTCATTGACACACACAATCAGCTAGCTGACATTTTCACCAAACCCCTCAACCAGGATCAATTTAACAAGATAAGAAGAGAACTTGGGATGTGCAAGGGTGAGAGCATACATGCATAAGTTTGCACTTAGGTTAAGATTTGTATTTGTAGAAACTCATATGCATCAAGGGTAAGAAAACATGCATATTATCTTTACTTTTACTTCCTTGTGTGTTCACATACTCTCCTGCATGCTTGAATGTATTAATTTATATATATAGCCCTCCTTGAAAAATTGTTCTAAGGCCAGATATTCCTTCGATAAATCATTATGGACTCAGTGATGTCAGACCTAGGAAACTTCTGAGGGAGAGTTAGAAACTTTCCTCAAATCTGTATCTATTTTCTTCCCTCCACTTCATGACGTTGGCTCCAGATCTGACGGTCGGTTGATGGTCCCCCCATTTATAAAAAGAAAGAAAAGAAAGAAAAGAAAAAGAATCAAAAAAATAAAAAAATACAATTTGGGGTTTTTAACCCTAGCGGTCGACCGCTAGCACCGCACCGTCGACCGGTGGCGGCGAATCGGCCCGATCGGGTCCCACCCGAGCCAACTTATAAGGGGTCCTAAAACCCCCCATTCTCATTCTATCACTTCCATTCACCCTCCACCACCTTGCCCTAACCCTAGAACCCATTTTCTCCACCTCCCAAACCTCTCAAACCCATCATTCCTCCACCCGCACAAGATCCGGCGTGTTCGTCACGATTTCAAGACGAACTCCATTCGGCTGCTCGTGCATTCGTGGAGTTCCCACCTTGGTTCCAGTCTGTGGAGAAGGTCTTTGTAAGCCCCTGGAGTGTCCATTGACTTATCTTCATCCCCCCGAGATGAGGGTCCTTTCTTCAAGGGTTTTCTATCAGGGTTTCTAGTTCGGGATGCCGCCTAGACGAAGCTCTCGGCGTTCTGCCCAAGGGGAAGGGAGTGACCAGAGACGCGAGGCACCAGCCCCTCCACCACAGCGGGCGCCTGCACCGTGTCGAGCACCTATGTTGCTTATTCGTCCCATCATCGACCCTCGACTGGTCGATTTCCACGAGGTGAATGAGCTCTTGCCCGACATATGTGCAGTCTTTGAGATTCAGTCTGGTTGGACTGACTTCGTCACTAAATATAACCGTCATTACCATAGTCTAGTACATCCGTTCTATGGGAACTTGGTTGCAAGGAATGAGGAGTTATATACTGTTGTTCGAGGGGTTGAGATTCACATTAACCCTGATCTTTTTGAGAGATGCTTAGGAGTTGCAGCCAGAGGAGCCGATTTGGTTTATGGTCATGGGAAAGTTGAGGACACTTTCCTTGCTATGACCAGCTGTGAGTACGTGCGTGGTGTCAGCAATTTGATTGAATTGAATGCAAATCATTTTCCACCATTGCAGCGTGTTTTACATCATATGTTTACCTCCCTTATTTATCCTAAGAGTGGCAGCAGAAATGAAGTCACAGAGGTTCATAAATTCCTATTCTACAATGTGATGAATGGTATTCAAATCAACATGGGTCGCCTCATGACGACCCTCATTGGAGCTTGCCGAACAAATCTACGGCGATCTTTGCCGTATGCTTCACAGTTGACCGGGGTGTTCATACATGCTGGGATTAATTTAGCAGAAGAATAGTTTATCTATGTTTTCCAGGATGATATTTACAATAAGCATAAGATCTTCACAGATATGGGATATTACTATGGTCCCGATGGTGAGCTATGTTGGGATGTGCCTACTTATGGGGACAATTTTGATAGTGAGGAAGAGCAGGAACAAGAACAGCAGTAGGCTCAAGGGGATGTTCCCCCTCCAGTTCAGGCTAAGGAGCTGCCTCCTCCACCATCACCGCAGCATATGGATCCGAGGATGCCTCCCCCACCTCAGTTTCATCATGGAGAGTCCTCCACTTAGGGAGCCACACAGCCTTCTTGGGTAGACTACGAGGTTTTTGATAGGGGGTTCACTGGGCTAGAGACTCGTGTGGATACTTTTGGGGAGGGACTTTCTACCCTTGGGGATCGCATTGACACCATGGAAAATGTGATTGACACTATGTCATGTCACCTAGACTCCTTCTCCACTACTCTGGATTCCCTCTCCACTCAAATGGCTACACTCACCACTCATATGACTAGCCTCACCAATAGTGTTGCTGATTCTAGCCAGTCCTTCCACATCATGAACAATATACTTCTTGGCATGGCTCGTCGTGATGTGGCTCATGACCTCTCCATTGGCCGTATTCGGGATAGTTTCACGCTCAAGTTCATGCTCTTGAAGACATCCACCATCTCCTTGGTTACCAGCCCCCTCCGCCAGAGGATCAGCCACCTGCAAATGCACCTTGAGGATTTTCCTTTTTCTCCCTCTAGCTTGCTATCTTTTGACTTTGTGTCACTTGATTCCCCCTTCGTCTATCCTATCTTCTTTTGATGATGCCAAAGGGGGAGAAGTAGTAGTGCAGGGCTTTATATATTTATGTATGCCTGTGTATGGCTGTGTGTTTGCATGTTTGATCATGTGAGGATCATGAGTCTATTTTTATGCATTTGTTTCGTCTCTTGAGTCTAGAGTCGTGCATTCACTCTTGCACTAATGTACTTTGTAATGAAATGATGAATTGAATGCAACTGGTGTTTGATCTCAAATGGTCGGCTCTTGTATCTCATTTCTTTTCTAATTGGCAAATAAAATGTTGAATGGCTTGTGTTCGCTGGCGTGATGGGATGTGAGTGAAATGCCTTGATTTCGAACTTTGACCTCAATTTTCAAACATTGCTCTAAGGCACGTTCTTGTATTTCAAAACCCCTTCAGTTTTGTCATCATCAAAAAGGGGGAGATTGTTGAGTATATCCAAGTGATTTTGATGGTAACAAAACCCAATTTATTTGTTTTCTCACGTGCTATGTTTCAACAATCAACTTCGAATTTAATACGCATTCAAAGCCTACTTCACCATGTACTATGCTTAGTTGTTTAAACCCTTCCAAATGCAAACATCCATCTTGATCCATAAACCACCCAGGCTAAGCTTAAACCCATTCACATTAATTGGAACAAGGTAGCTATAAACTGATTCGTTCATGTAATATATTGCATTGGCTAACTTCTTTATTTTTTACAGAAATCCCAGCCAACGATTGACCGCCAGCCAGGAGCGGTCGACCAGTTTTCCCAGCAACCAACGGGCCATTTCTGTAAAATTCCGGTCGACCGCCTCAGTATATCGGTCGACCGCCAGCTTCAAAAAGCCCGTATTTTTGACTTTTTATTCTCAACGTGGGAAGTCTCTCTTCTATGAGTTGTTTAATCCCAAAGCCACCAATCTTCCCATGATTTGTGGATCTGGTTCCTGGATTGTCTCTTGACCATTCAAGAGTTATAAAAACATCTTCTTGAGGCTTGTAACCCTAATCAATCCAAGGAGGCTAAGGGAGGCTATCAAAGGGAGATTCAAGTGCTGATACTGTAGCCGTGAATAGTGCTCCGAGAAGAAAGATCTTCATCCATCTTCAAGCCACATCTGGAGCAGATCAACCCCAAGCCAAGTGGAGATCAAGCTGCATCCAAAACCTTCTTCATCAACTAAGGGGGAGCTTGAATCTGAAGTTTTATTTTTGTGTCTTCCATTCGATTTTTATTTCAGATTCAAGTGTGTATTCTTGTAACAACTGAATACTTGTGTGTGTGGATCTACGTAGATCCGTGTGTGTGTGTGTGTGAGTGTTTACTTCTTCACATCTCTTTGTGATTCGTTGTTTGTTCACCTTCGTGAGGGTTCCGAACTCCTCACATGTGTGTGTGTGTATGTGTGTGTGTGTGTGTGTGTGTGTGTGTGTGTGTGTGTGTGTGTGTGTGTGTGTGTGTGTGTGTGTGTGTGTGTGTTTTGATCTTGTAACCTTCTACAAGATAGTGTGTGAATCCTCACAGTCGGTGAGGGGTGGACGTAGGTTGCAGTGTTGCATCCGAACCACCTAAAAATCGTGGTGTTCTGTGTGGTTTGCTTCGTATCTTCTACCTCCATTGTGCTCTAACTCTTTTACATATTGCATCATCATCTAGTTTCTTTGTTTGGATCTAGCTTTATTAATCCTTTTACGGGAGATCTCTGGTATATCAAAAGGTAGCTTCTGATCGACACGGTCAGTCCTGTCGGGAGGAAAATACCTTATGTGAGAGAATCTTCAGATTCCCAGACTCCGCCTGGTACCAAAGAACTATTGTAGGGGTTGATTTAGCCAGATTCATTCTGTAATCCATCTGATATATACTTGTTTACTGCTTGCTCTTATTACGTGCTTTAAATCGGGTAAAGAATTTTAAAATCTGTAATCACCCAATTCACCCCCCCTCTTGGGTGTCATTGATCGCGGGACTTCAGTGTAGAGAGAGGAGGTCTCTCAACCAAATGGCCTAGGATGCAAGATAATGCGGACAAATCAATCAGTAGTACCCAGATACTCAATAAGTGCACCAGGCAGATGAAGATATCAGTAAAAATCAAGGTCCGATAAAAATAGAACAAAATGACGAACTGACAGCAGTCGCTGTCTCAATAAACAGCATCTATATGACAATCGCTGATCACGGTGAACCGTGATGAACCAGTGAACAGTAAAGTGAAATGGCGCCTTGGTGTGAGGCGCTAGATCTGTGAATGATGCCTCTGTGGAGGGGCGTTGTTTAACAGTGAACAGTAACGATCGTAAAAGGAGAGTCAACAGTAACTCAAGAATTGACGCCTTGGAAGTAGGCGTTAAATGCGTGAATAACGCCTCTGTGGAAGGACGTTGATTATAAAAAAAATGATAATACCAAAAATAATGCAAACAATGCCTCTGTGAGAGGTCGCTGATTATAGAAATAGCGGCTACAGAGCAGTCGCTGATCAATTTCAGAGAACAAAAAGTAATGTAAAAGCTAACAGAAATGAAATTTTCTTCTTAAAATGTTATGGACGGTTTAAAAATTGGCTAATCAAGTGGGAGGTGTGCACGTGGTGCACAAAGGGAGTGTGCTACATGGAGCAGTAGGGAGGGGCACACGTGGGTGCCAAAGGAGGGGCACGCGAGGGTGCCAAAGGGAGGGGCACACGTGGGTGCTAAAGGAGGGGTAATCAAAATAAAAATAACAAAGGTCCCACCGTGATCGCCAATTTGTGAACATGTCACATAGACATTAAAAAGAAAGAAAATTTAATTCCAAAAAGAGAAAAGATGATATGTATATGATGTGGTGGGAAATAAAAAAAGAAAGAGAATAGAAAGGGGGGCATGTGATGCTCTAAAGGAGTGTGATCGCCAGAGGGGTTACCTCAAAAAAAAGAAAGTGATCGCATGTACCTTGTGAAGCGGGTGAGATTGTGAGTTGCACTTCCTCCTTCTACCGGTTGGCCGATGAAGGGGGTTTTGTATCTTGATTACCCTTATAAGACAAGCAAAGATAAGCAAAGCAATATGGATTAGCCAAAGCGTGTAGTATCAACACTCATAAGAACTAAGACTATGCAACGTAGGCATGAACACACCTTGTGTGTTTTGTTTTAAATCCCTAAGAGGAGTAAAGGATGGGAGAAGTATGTATGCAAAGGAAAATATAAGATATTGTGATATACTAGATGAATATGTAGAGGGTGGATGATGATTATAATATGCAGAGAATAAAACAGAAAGTGAAATCATCTTCTACGCCTGTGAGCAGGATGGAGGAAAGAGAGCTCAAAGAAACCACACGGCAGCAACACAACAGCACCCTTGGTAGTAAGGATCAACAGGGAGGAGCTTCAGCGAAAGAACTTAATGATGCCTGCCCGTGTGTGTTTGTAACCCTCTCGCGCGAGAGAAATTAAAGGGGTATTTATAGGGTTAAATATCCTTATTCTAATAGGATCAAAATAAAGAAGCTGGTCTCTAAATAGGGATATCCTTTTCACAATCAGACATGGAGTTTAAAATAAGGAAGGACTCCTTCAGGGGAGGTTGCAGACGAGACGGAAATGAAATGGAAATGGTGACCAAGAGACGGTCGGTATTGTAAACAGTGCCCCAGGGTCTGCCGCTATTTCATGGGAATTTTTGGACTTTCCATACTTGCGCTAGTCACTGACGTCGGTGCTAGCCAATCTCAGGTCGACGCCAGTCGAACTCAGGTCTGTGCTAATCGTGCATAGGTCAACGCTAGTCGAACTCAGGTCGGTGCTAATCGTGCATAGGTTGATGCATCAAAAGGTCGATGTTAGTTGATCCATTAGCTTGATCTGAGCACACATGACCCTCCTCAACTCGCGACGGTGTGCAGAGGCATTAATTAAACAGCGCCCGTTCATAAGGGTGTTATTTCATAGAGTTTAATTCCGAACAGAAATTGGAAAGAGTTAAAACAGCGCCCACGCGTACGATCATTTACTTACGAAATAGCGACATCCCCAAGGGCGTTATTTAAATAGCGACCATCTGAATGGTCGCTGTATTCAAAGAAAAATGGGAAAACCCACTTATTAAACCAGTAATGAAGTCCACTTTGGGGCATTACACCGTGACATGAGATTTACTCATCATAACATCGATTTTATCGTGTCTACACCTATGTTTAAGGTGTGGAGATTTTATCATTTTATGCATTCTTGATTTCTTTTTTCCATTTCATGACTACACAAAAAATTGAGACATCTCTTCTTTTGAAATGAGTAGCCATCTGTTGATTGATTATGTCTCCTTTATTCACTGGCATTTTTATCTTTATTCATCAATTTATTGATTATAGAAGAGATTCTTATTCCATGAATCTGGGTTGGCTTCAGAAAATACAGGTGACACTTCTTAGCAATAGTGCAACTGTGGAAGAGAAAAGTAGTTCAATTTTTGTTGCTGGTTATGGTCATTCCTAATTCTATTCCAGCATTATAGAAGCATGTGGCAGAGTTTTTTGACCACCTGCTTGACATACACGATCAGGTGCCAAATTTCTTGCTAGGGCAACTTGGATAGTAGAGGCCTTTCACTGAAAGTTTAATAAGACCAGTTGTTAGTTAAAAACATTCTTTTGCATAATTGGCTTAGTCAGCCAAAAGATATTTTTGTTAAAGGCTAGTCATGGAATGGGGTGGAAAATTAATCTCCTTAGAACAGCAAGAAGTTGATAGGGATGGAAAATAAGGAAGTGCCGCTGAGGGGGGCAGTAATTAAGTTCCCCAATACACACACCGAGATACTAAATGTTGCTATGCATAGCTTATAGGCCTTTGTATAATTATTCTCATTCCATGTAAAATTTGGTTGCCATAGCCTTGGTTTTTCACTTGGTAGATCCAAAACTACATTCTATATTAGGCTTATATGAACAAGGGGCAACAGCATGCTATTTTCCTTGATTTTTCAATACAATTTTGAACTCAACCAAGAAAAGGAAACACTCTTGGTCCTCCTGCTTAGGATCACATGATATGGTAGATCCTCCCAGTTTGCCTTGCATGGCTTTAATGCCTTGGTCAACAACTTCTTTGACCTTTCCTCTTGGCTTTCATCATACCAAACCCTATTTTTATTCTTGTTCACATTGTCTCTCATATAGTTGCCCTAAGTCTCCTCTTCAGTAGAGTGTGGGTAATCTCACGGCCTAGAGCCCTAATCTCTACCAAGAATTTGAATTCTGAAGTCCCAATCGGGCTACCTGAAAAGCTGGATCTATGTAGTAAGACGTGAGGCCGCTGAGGCGACCAGGGGGTCACCTTAGTCTCAAACACCTAGGCAATAGCCTAGACTTTTAAGTCGATATTTTATTAAAATAATATACAAAAATTAGAAATATAAATATATATTTAAAAATCACAAAGATACATAAAGCCAATAAATTTCCTAAATCCATTCATTCCTAGCTGTCAAATTATTGTATAACTCAATAAATTCATGTAAAATTTAACAAACCAAATTGCAACTACCAATTCACACTTACAGTCATACATGCAAACACACTAAACAAGAATAAGAAGTGCAATACCATAATAAAACTAAAATGAGTAAAGACTGATCATGGTATGTTCTTCATATCATGGAATGCTACAACAGCATAAATGTGAAGATATGAATGGATGCACTATTATAGGTGATGTGAGTAGACATACTAATAGGATTTTTTTAAAAGAAAACTTATTCATACATTTTTTATGAACCGACATTAAACTATTTTCCTACATTTTTAAAAGAATGACGCTAATACTTTGTCATATGTTTCTTTCACTACTTGGCCAAAAGTAATACCTACGTTTTTAAAACGTAGGTACAGCCTCTTATATGTGTGTATACATATTTTTAACATACGCTTCTCTTGGACTATTCCTACGCTTTCAAAGCGTAGGTATAGGTTGATATCTACCTACGCTTTTTGCTAGACTATTCCTGCGCTTTGAAAGCATAGGGATAGGTCGAACTATACCTACGTTTCATAGAAACGTAGGTATAACATATAGTCACTCGAGCAGCGCCATGCTTTGAAAGCGTGGCAAGCAAACGTGGCTAAAGGTTTTATCTACGCTTTTTGGACTTATACCTACGTTTTTTAAACGTAGGTAAAGGTCAATTTTCTTGTAGTGTATCTTCCCTCCGGATGAACCTTTACTGACTACTTCCTCCACGGTAACTTGATCATGCACTGGTGGCATATGAATAAGATTATCATTATTAGTCACATTCCTCTCAATAACATCATCATGAGCATTAAGGGCACTGATTAACTTATCTTCCTGAGGGGAAGTCAAATCAAAGGTGAATATTGCTAGCACATCCCCCTCAGGTCTTAGAATGTCATATTGGAGAGGTTGTACTGTCAGGGGAATCAAATTAGAAGGAAGCGTGAGCTTAGGATCTAATTCATCCAATGATTCAGACATAAAGGGCTCAGGGGTAAGATCAAATATGAATTTCTCAAATAAGACCCCTTAATCACACTCATCACTCAATTGAAGATTATCAATCAAATTTTTCAATAATGGGGTGGGTAGATGAAATGTAAACTTTTCCAACAAGGCCCCATCATCATGTTCTCCAAAGGGAGGAGGATATTCAGAATTTATTTTCATTAAACCAACAAGATTATTAATTATAAAGCAATCCTCCTCTTCATACATATCCTCAATTGAGTTGTTTGGTCCACTATTCTTAAGAGTGGTATTCTCAATCTCAAAACATTCATAGAATGGGGTGATGATATCAATTTGATCATCTTTATCCTTCAATCCACCCCCTAATTCCTTCCCTTCCTTCATCATGGTATTGCGAGTGCACTCCCCCTCATTCCCAGTATTGTCATCTTGAGTCAAAATGACAGGCATAAGATCATCATCATCATCATTCACGTATTGAGGTAGTTGGTTGAATATTGAAGGAGGGCCCTGGTAAGTAGACTGAGAGTACACAATTTAAGGTTCAAAGCAGTGGCCCGGTGAATTACCCCTAGTATCGATAGTACTTTTGAAATTTGGGTGAGATGACTTGGGCTGAAGTTGATTAGACATGGGCCGCTCGTGGACTTCGTGGGGTGAAAGTTTAGACAAATGGGCTTGGAGTGGTTGATCCATCCAAGGAAAATTTGAGTGATTACTCCAGCCAAGATTATAATTATCGAAAAAGATTTCACAATCGAGCTGAGAGAATCCTAGAGCATTTTGGAATTGAGCTTGGATGACGGGTGGGAGTCGAGCTACAGTAGGACATTCACTCACATGGTGAGTGAGACTGGCACAAAACTCACAGGTTTCCATGAAAGTTTGGATTGAAGTTTCAGCCTGTTTGAAAGATCCTACAGATTGTTGAAGAGATGACAGTGAGGCATGATTCATTGAATTTTCACTCAAAATGTCAAACAGATGATAAGCCTCATCTTTACTTTTGTTCATAAATGTCCCTCCGCAACATGTGTCCATCATTTGCCTATCATAATCAGATAATCCCTCATAAAATGCAAACATAATTTACCATTTGGGCAACCCATAGTGTGGCCATTGACATAACAAATCCTTCAGCCTCTCCCAAGATTCATGAAGTTGCTCTCCGGGAAGTTGAGTAAATCCCATAATCGCCCTTCTCATAATATTGGTCCGGACTATGGGGTAAAATTTTTCCAAAAATTCTAACTGCATAACTTCTCAAGTCCTGATGGTCTTTCCAAAACTCCTTAACCAACATTTGACTTTTTCTTTCAATGAGAATGGAAATAAGATCAACTTAAGGACATCATCACTAAAATTTCAGATTTTGATCAGGGAGCAAACTTCTAGAACATCATCTAGATGCCTATAAAGATTTTCATTGAGATGCCCATAAAAAGATGGGAGTATCTGGATGATACTAGGGCGAATCTCATACTGATCCACGAGAATGTCAGGGAGTTGAATACATGTTGAGGGTTTATAAGTAGAAGGAAAAAAATATTCCTTCATAGGTGTGAGTTTCCTTCCAAGATTGATGGCCATGAAAAATAGGTTTGTTCTCAGAAAGATTTTTTTATTTTTTTAAATTTTTTTAATTTTTTTTCAATCTTATTATCCCTTTATGGATCTCCTTTTTTTATTTATTCTTTTCTTTCTTTATTTTCTTTATTTTATTTTTTTATTTTTTATATCCTTTTTTTATTTGAAATTAAGTGTTTTTTTCTTTTTCTTGTAAGAGTAAGATTAAAAATCCACCATTGTTATTTATATATTTTTTTATTTTTTGACTAACTATAACTAAGACGAAGACTAGAAGATGAGGATTTTTTTTTGTTTGTTTGATTTTGTTTCACATGCACAAACAAGTTAACACGTAAATTACTTGACGACCTAAATGTGACTCAGATCTACAAATAGGGTTTCATAAAATGACTAAAATATAACTTAAGTTCACCCTCAATATTTTTACCGGTCAGATAAGAGGTGGGGTAGTGGGAGACTCCCCCTACTTTTGTAGGGACCTAATTAGAGAACCACTAGCCCACTTAAGGCGTTTGCCATTCGACCGTCTTGACTTAGGCACTGGTTTCCACAAGAGGGTAAACCTAAATAACACAAGAACCACAGTGTGAACCTAGAGTCAATGTCTACTAAATTTTATTTAAAGCTTAGATCATGCAAAGATGAAAGAAAAATGTGATTTGTGGAGTAAGGAAGGGTGATGAAATCCCCACCTTATGTGATTATGGGTATTGTCCTTAAAAAAAATTTCAAAATGAAATGCTCACCATAAATTTCAAACAAGGAGTTCTTATGCAACAATACATGCTTAAGATAAGATAAGTAGAATGTACATTGTCCCTCGCAATCTCCAAAATGTAATGATAAAAATTAAACAAGAAGAAAAAATCATATGCGAAATGATGCATGACCTAGAATATGGAAGGTGTGATTTCTATTCTTGGAATGAAGATTGTTTTTATTTTTTTGTGCAAGTATTTTTTCTAGCTAATGAAGCTATCTAGTCAGCATATTTTTTTAAAGATTTTTATAAATATAAAAGCTAACAAAATGTAGAAAATAAATCAAATCACAAGAGGAAAATATGAAATACTTACTTGGATCGCGATCCCTCATATTTTATTTTTTTTATTTTTATTTTTTTATTTTTAATTTTTTAAGGAGATGTTAAAAGGAGACATACTTCATTTTTTTTCTTTTTTCACATTATCTAAAAACAACAATGTATGAAAGCGATGTAACCAGTCATGAAAGTATGATATCATGATGAAAAAGGAAAAAAAATATGTTTTCTATTTTCTGATTTTTTTCAGATATTATTTTTTTAAAATTTTTTAATAAGAGATGAATGCAAGAAGTTATAAATAATAAAATAACAAAGATATACAAATTTATTACAAAATGAAACTTAAAATGATATTTTTGTGTGTTCTGATTTTTTTTTCTAATTTTTATAGAATTTTTTAGAAATTTTTCAGATTTTTTTCAAAATTTTTCAGAAATAAACAGAACAAGACATTTTCTTATGTTTACTGACCTTTAGCGAGGCTTGAATTTCCTGGATTTTCAGATTTTTTACTTTCTGTTACAGTTTCAGGCTTTCGGTGACACTTCATTTTCTAGGAATTTCAAGTCCGAATTCCTGTGATTTTTTTCTGATTTTTTCTGTAAAATAAAAATAGAAAAGTTGGTAAAACTATATAAAAGTTAGACACAAGAATTTTTAACCACTAAAAATAATTTTCTCCCCGGCAACGACGCCAAAAAATGATGCGCTCGGCACCTGTCGTTAAAAAATACAATGTCACACATAATTTTAAAATTTATATAACCGTACTCACTCACTCAAATAGATTTAAAAATATGAGTAAAGTGGTGAATAACAGGTCGATCTGACGAGGAGGAAATATTTTCATTTAAATCCCATTAGAAAAATCCATGTATTTGAGAAAGAATTGATTTGGAGTGCGTTTATACAAAAATAGGAAATTAACATGTATGGGAAATAAATTTAACTAAAGAAATTGAGAGGGGTTGAGAAGAGAAATTTGGAAGAGATAGATTGCCAACATGAATTTTTATTGCTTAGGAAATGAAAATTATAACTATAAAAATCAAAAGTACAACTTGAAATTAAAAGAACAAGGGAAGAAATGAGCCAAGGAATTCGGAAGAGTGACGCCGTCCACGTCATGCCGAGCATTTGATCGTCGTCCCACTTTGGTATAGAACGCCGTTGTAAGAGGACCGAGAGAGAGCAACTGCGCCTTAGGGAGATTTAGATGCAAATAGAAGGGGGGAAGCAATAGATAGATAAAATACACAGGGAAAAATAAAATTAAAAATAGAGAGAGATGAGAAGAAAAATAACTTTAAATCTAAGAAGAATTAGAAGAAGTGGAAGAAACAAAAGTTGAAGATCGGAGGATGAGGAAGAAGTTTTATGAAGAGTGCAGAGAGAGAATAAGATCAGAAGGTGGTGAAAACTGAGAAAGAAGAGAAGTGATCTGCGCTGGTGAATGGTAACTGTGTAAAAAATTGAACTGTGAAAAAATAAATATAACTTAGAAATAAAGAATAATTGGAGAAAGTGGTAGAAGAAGAAACTCTAGATCTACAAGAGAGGAAGAACTTTCATGAAGAACGTAGAGAGAAAAGAAGAGTGGAAGGGTTTCAAAACGGAGGAAGAACAGAGGATAGCATCTCAGATGAATAGTAAAATTCTAGAATATCAAGTTGAAAAATGAGAAATAACATAAAAATGGAGAGGATTTAGAGAAAGTGGTATAAAGAGAAAATGAAAAACACTTAAAAATGAACAAGTTTACAGAAGGAATCAAATTGAAATGAAGAACAAACAACATGTAAAAGAGATATGAAATGCTAAAATGCTAAAATAACAACCACAAAACCCACAGACCAAAACTCTCCAAAATCTCCCCTACGTAATTCTCCAAAGGCCAAAAAAAACTCTCCCCCACATCACAATAGGACCCCATTTTATAGGGCCAAAATCACCCTCATTCCTCCATGTGAACACCCCTGCTGCATTTTTTTGACTTGGGAATGTGTGCAACCATGTGTTACACACTTTTTTATTCTTTTATGAATTTTTCTCATTTTTTTCATTTTTTATTCCTTCTTTCTCTCTCTTCCTCTCTCTTCCTCGTCGGCTGCTTGCGTCGACCGCTACCGCTTCTGCTGACCTGGGCGCCCGTCGAAGATCACACTGTCGTCCGTCGAAGCCAGCAGACCCGCGCCCGCCAGCGTGCCTTGTTGACCGCCCTGGCCGCGCCCGCGAACCACGCCGCAACGCCCAGCCGCTCCCGCCGATAGCGCCGAAGCTCCTCCCGCATGAGCACGCACTCACGCACCCGCTGGCATGCTGGCCCGCCTTGGTCGCTTGGCCATTCGCCTGGCTTGGCCGCTTGGCCATTCGCCTGGCCACCTGCCTTGGCCGCTTGGCCACGTCCTGCATGCATGCATTTGCTGAAGCCCGCCAGCTGCCTTATATATATATATATATATATAATACCAACGGCTTCTCTTTTTATTTATTTATTTATTTTATTTATTTATTTTAAATAACCCCATGGGCCTTTGGCCTATTTATATATTTTTATTTTATTTTTTTCTTTTTATCTTTAACGGACTTTGGCACATTATTGTGTAAACTTATTTTTCTTGCCATCGTCCTCTTCGTGTCTGCAAAATAAGTAAATTTATTTACTAAAATTACTTAATTCCATCAAATTAAATATTTTGATCTAGATTGAAATTAATTATGATAAGTGCATAGTGATGCATATTAAAGCTCATAAAAGTGTGTTATAACATTAATTAATATGTAAAAATGCACACTTATCAGCGCTCGCGCCGATAGATATTCTGATGAAGATAAAGATGTTAGAGATGTTGAACCATTGGCGCTCGGGCCGACAGATGTTCTAATGATGATGAAGATGTTAAAGATGTTAAACCATTATCGTTCGCGTCGACAGATGTTTGATGCAGATCAAGATGTTAAAGATGTTGAACCATCGACGCTCATGCCGACGGATGTTTTGATGATGATAAAGATGTTGAAGATGTTAAATCATTGGCGCCTGCGTCGACAGATGTCCTGATGATGATGAAGATGTTGAAAATGTTAAAGATCTTAAACCATTCGTGCCTACGCCGACAGATGCTCTGACAATGACAAACATGCCGGATAATGATAAAGATGCCCGTTGATGATAAAGATGATCGATGATGATGAAGATGTTCAATCATTATTAAGCCGACAGATGTTCCACGATGTCAAAGATGTTCAAGATACTTAAGCACTGGCGTCCGAGCCGGCAGATGTCAATGATGTTCAAAGATGTTCATGATACTTGAAGAGGTTCAACCACCGGTGTTCGAGCCAGCAGATGATCGATGATGCAAAAGAAATTCCACCATTGTCACCCATGGCCTTTCGAGGTCTTAGTCGAGATGTCCGAACTAGACCTTTCGTCTAAGTCAGAGAAACCCGAAACCCTTGCGTCGGTGCAATCCCAGCATCGATGAACCACCTTAACACGGCGCCTAAGGCCTTCCTAGGTCTCAACCGAGGGGTTCGACCTAGACCTTTCGTCTGAGTCAGAGAAATCCGAAACCCTTGCGCCGGTGCGATCCCGGCATCGATTAACCACCTTAACTCGGTGCCTAAGGCCTTCCGGGGTGTTAGTCGAGGGATTCGGCCTAGACCTTTCATCTAAGTTGGAGAAACCCGAAACCCTTGCATCGGTGCGATCCCAGCATCGAGGAACTACTTTAACTCGGCGCCTAAGGCCTTCCGGGGTCTCAGATGAGGGATTCGACCTAGACCTTTCGTCTAAGTTGTAGAAAACCGAAACCCTTGCGTCGGTGCGATCCCATCATCGGTGAACCACTTAACTCAGCGTCTAAGGCCTCCCAGGGTCTCACCGAGGGATTCGACTTGGACCTTTCGTCTAAGTCAGAGAAACTCGAAACCCTTGCGTTGGTGCAATCTCAGCATCGATGAACCACTTAACTCGGCACCCATGGCCTTCCGAGGTCTTGGTCGAGAGGCACAGCTTAGACCTTCCGTCTGAGCCGGATACACCCTAAATTCCATTGCGTTGACGTAAGCCTGATGTCAACGTTACTACTATATATTTATAACCGATCCCACTGTGATGTTCACAAAAAAAAGAGAAGTAGAAAAGGAAAGAAGAGAAGAAAAGAAGAAAGAAACGATCACTTAATGTTTTTAACTCGATGCCCAAGGGTCTTAGCCGAGGGATTAGGCCTAGACCTTTCATCTAAGTCGGAGAAGCCCGAAATCCTTGCATCGGTGCGATCCCAGTATCGATGAACCACCTTAACTCGGCACCTAAGGCCTTCTGGGGTCTCAGTCGAGGGGAGCAACCTAGACCTTTCGTCTAAGTCGGAGAAACCCGAAACCCTTGCGTCGGTGCCATCCCAGCATCGATGAACCACCTTAACTCTGGACCTAAAGCCTTCCGGGGTCTCAATCGAGGGATTCAACCAAGACCTTTTGTTTAAGTCGGAGAAACCCAAAACCCTTGCGTTGGTACGATCCAAGCATCGATGAACTACCTTAACTCGGCGCCTAAGGACTTCCGGGGTCTCAGCCAAGGGATTCGACATAGACATTTCATCTAAGTTAGAGAAACCCGAAACCCTTGCGTCGGTGCGATCCTAGCATCGATGAACCACTTAACTTGGCGCCTAAGGCCTCCCAAGGTCTCAGTCGAGGGATTCGACTTGGACCTTTTGTCTAAGTCGAAGAAGCCGGAAACCCTTGCGTCGGTATAGACCCAATATCGACAAATATCATGTTGGTTGGCGCCTGACTCCCGGTCAGGACCAATCGATAGAGTTCGTAGCCGAGAACACCCTCACGAAGTAATTAACACACAAACTTCCTTGGAGGAAGCGACTCCCCTTCCCCAAAGCGCTCCCACTCCCCCCTTGCGGTCTGTTCCTCTTGGCGGTTGCCTGAGCTCCAGTGGTGGCCGATAGTAGGGGGGCCTGTGCCTCTCCCTCCCGTTCTTCCCGCCGTTGCCCTCCTCTGCCGGACGACCTGTCGTTCGCCCCGTTGCGCCTCATGTTCCTATTCACGTCCGTACGACCATGGCCGTCCTCCCGTCTTCGACTGCGCTTGGTGCTGGAACGGCGCCCGATGGGGCTTCCCCTAGTGGCTGTGGCGTTGGCCCCTCCCTAGAGGTCTCCTCCGGCGCCGTCCCTCGTGCCTAGGCCGCTTCGCCCATTCTGTGCCATCGACACATTTTTCTCCACACCTCTATGCAACCGTTGGCGGGTAACCTGGGCCCTTCCCTCTCCGTCGCCCCTAGACGCCTGCCATCCCTCCTTTCTTCTGCTGGGGTAGCCGACAGCCCCCCTGCCAAGTCCCCCGTAGCCCATGCTGCTGACCCCCCCGTCCCGCTTCACCCTGCGTGTGATGGGGCCTCCTCCCGGAACGGTCCCCTGTTTTCGGCCCACGCTTCTCCGTCGGCGTTCATGGCCAGCTGTGGGGCGCTTCCTGGCGGCACCGTGTCTTCTAGTGCTGCTGCGACGAGCCCTCCTGATGTGCCCCTCCGGTGCCTCTAGGTGCTCCGTCGCCGGCTTTCAGCCCTGTCCACCCTCCTTCTTCTACAGCTGTGGTCCTAGGCTTGCTCTGGCCATTCAGCCCTCTCCAGCCATGGCTGGTGGGGGGAGGCCGTGTGCCTCCCCCTCCTACTCCCTCTCTGCCACTGGTCTGGTCGGAGGGCCCTTGCCGCCTCCGGCCGTCGCGCCTTCGCCAGGCAACCTAGCTGCCTCCGCCTACCTTGGCCCTTCTGGCTTTGGTCGCCGAGCGCCGTTCTCTGCTGCTCTCGTCTCTCCCATCGTTGGCAGCTCCTTTCCAGCACTAGCTTCTTCAGATCGGGGTGCCTCTACGGCTGGGGCTTATGCCCGTGGTTTCCAAGGCACAACCCCATCCGCTGCTGTCGTGGACGTCTCCACGCTAGATCCCTCGCCTTCCTTCACCGTGGGCGCTGCTACGCCAGCCCCTCCCGCCGGCGATTTTCCCTCTCCCCACTCTCCACCTCCATGCAGCGGCCCCTCTTGCATCCCCGACTTGCCCAATCTAGCGAATGAGCGACACATTTTCCTCCACCTCGACATGCAATCGCAAACGTCAACGTCCGGGTCTCCTCCTATGGCACATCCTCTAGCAGATCAGCGCCCCATCCTTGCTACCACAGAAGCGTTGACCGGGGTTGACCGTAATGGGATAACCCCAACCCACGATACTCTGTTTTCTTTTCCTTCCCCTGTTTCGGCAGCTTGCCTTGGCGTGCAGCCAGGCCACCCTTCGACGCGCCTTCGCCATGCAGCTCCGGCCAGCATCCTTGTTGCTGCCTTTGCTCCTCTCCATCCACACGATCCAACGCCCCTTGCCCGCAATGCAGCTCGTGCCTACAGCTGGGCGGAAGGCTGCGTGCACCCCAGTGATCCCCCTCCGGGTGGCCCGGTGCTCCTTGAGGTCTGCTCCGGTGGTTCACCGTCGTCGTCCTCCATTCCTGTCACGAAGGCTTGGCTGGGCCGCCTTCCCCAGCTCCGACATCGCGCCTCACCGGTCTGGTCATTCCCTCCTGCCTAGGGCGTCCTGCTGAGCTCCCTGCGGCAGGTTTCGGAGCAGCTCTCTCTACCATAGCCCGTCGACACGTCTGTACAGCGGATGTCCTGATGCGGGACGGACACGGGGACCGACTCTACGTGGTATGGACCTCGGACTCTAGATGCGGACACGACCAGCAACACATGATAGGAGAGACACTAAACCCGACACGGAGAGCTCCTATGGGCTATACGTCGCTAACAGAAACGCAAGCTCACTTGTCGTCCCAGGCGAGGGAAACGCGGATCGTACGTGATTGAAGAACCGGCAGAGTTCACGGGTAGTCGACTCACTTCTGGACTCGGATCGAGTCACGGGACGGGTCACTCTCACACTCATAGCGGTGACATGGACACACGGGCTAGTACCTATCGTTCTCGACAGCGGCACAGACCACATACTAGCTAAGCAAATGAACGCCAAGAAGTTCGGACCATTACCTCCACGCACCCGGCGTGGCGAAGACAACCCCGGCCGAATTACGGACTCCCAGTTAACAATGATTACAGTAATACACTAAGTCGACCCACTCCACGCATGGAGGTAAAAGGTCACATGTGGGGTCCGGGAATGCGCAAATCGGGTTGACGGGCAGCATCTTGATGTCGCCCGGCGATGCCGAACTCCGCGTTTTCGTGCTTTCCGAGTGGCGGGTTTTACGGACCCGTGTGGCCCGCAGACGGTGCTGTCCTCCGGATCTGTGGGGGTGGGACCCACTGTGATGGGGACCCCTGGTGGTGCGCCTCCACGGACGACGGTCGGCTGGGAACACCGATCGGGGGTCGATCGGCCCCGATTCCCAATTCTGGAACTAACTTCCCACGGATTTTGGTTGCTGTCTTCCGGCACGCGCTCCGGCGAAAACGGCCGCTGCGATCAATCCCGACGTCGAATCGGGACACATGAGCTATAGTTGGAAAGCTCTCTTCAAATGCTTCAATTTAGAGCCAGAAAGATTTGCTGGATCTGGTCGGATCAGAACTTTATTGAATTTACAAGTCCCTGTTGTACAGTAACCGAAATCTCAGATCTACAGGTGAGTTATCTGAAGACTACCTTTGACCGTGTAAAAGATGGCCGATTCAGCTCCTAAGATCTTCATCAACCTTGTGGTATTTTGAACAAGGAGAACGGGGATATTTTTTGTGGACTGATTGGAAGTGGCTGTGATTTGTTATGATTTGTTTACTGGAGGGTGTTCGGATCTGGGAACTGGTGAACAGCACTGTAGCTATCTCTGAGATCGATTTTTAAAAAATATGGGATGGCCTCACAAAAATTCAAGCAAATTTGGGGACGGTGGGGTTGATGGACAGAACTCCCAGTAAAATTGGGAGCTCTAACAAAAATCGGAAAGAGGTCCGAATAGGGGAAACACAGGGCGGGTGGAAATTGAAACAGCAAGCAGACAGATCTAGAAATTAAGGTTGGACGAAAATAAAAAAATATCAAATGGGATTTTTATGACCAACCAAAATGTTTGGGACGTTCTTGACATCTCTAGAGCATCCCCTAAAATCCCCAGGTCGATCTGAGCTCGTGGCTGACACAGAGAATTCGTGGAAGCTGTTGTGGTCGGATGAAGGCAGAACTCCGGCGATCTCGGCGGTGATGCGATGGCGGCTCGTGGCGGCGGCGGCGGCGACTGGAATGATAAGGGGAGGAGTCACACCTCCAGAGGGAAGCCTTCACAGCTCCAAGGGGGAGAGACGGGCGGCCTAGGCCTTTGCTCAAGCAATTTTCCAAGTTCAAATGGCATTAATTCTCCAAAATAGGAAATTACAAGTATTTATGTGTTACATCTCAAATCCATTGTCCACCGTTGGATCTAGGGGATGGGAATGGGTGGCCTGGATTGAGTGTGACACGCACACAAAAATTACAATAAAAAAAATAAGGGGGGGGGCCTATTGACTAGAATGGCAAGGGGGACATGTTTGGTAGCCACCTTGGACTTTGAAGTCCACTTGTCTCCCATGTGCCTTTTACCATTCAAACTTCTAGATGCCTCCATTTGACATGTTGACTGACCTCACATGGGGCCCATGAGCTGAGGTGGACCAATGGGAGGGGTCTGTGGGCCCGTGGGACCCGGGGGTCCCATTTTACAAATAAACCCCTCTTACAATCAAAATTACATACCGAATAAAATGAAATAAACACACATCACACAAATAAAAACTAACTAAATATGATAAATGCCGGGACTCAAGGGGGCGTCTCCAGGCTGTCTCTGAGCCAGATGGATGCTGAGGTGGCTCGCGTCGTACTCCGTGTGCGGTACCGGTGGCTCGGCGTGTCGCGCCGCTCAACTGCTCGGGTGTCCGCACGAATTCTCCCTGGGTGGGAGAAACTCGACCCTATCGAGTAAGGGTCTGCATCGCTCCTGTATCTCTCCAGAAGGTCCGGATCGATCCACTGCAACTCGCCATGCGTGATCCATGTGTCCTCGATAGCGGGCCGTCCTCTCCATCGCACTAGGTAGCGCGGGTAGGATCCACTCCTGGTAACTGTCACCTGCTCATCCAGTATATGATCTATATGCTCACGCTGCCGTGACAACGGGGCTGGAGGTGGACACTCAGGTGTGGGTTCACTCACAAGGGGAGGAGATGGCTCGAAAGGCTCACTAGGGATCACCGCTGGGTCCCTATATGCAACTAGATCCGATACATTGAAAGTAGAGCTTATACCGTATTCCTCGGGAAGGTCCACAACGTACGCATTGGATCCAACGCGTTTCAACACTCTGAATGGACCGGCTCTACGAGCTTGCAACTTCTTAACGGTTCCAGAGGGAAACCGTTCAGGTCTTACCCTGATCATGACATATTTGCCCTCTTGGAACTCTCGGTGGTGTCGGTGGGCATCGGTTAACTCCTTGTAACGTGCATTGCTGGCCTCAATGTGACGATGGATGTCGTCATGCAAACTCCTAACATGCCTAGCAAACGACTCGGCCGACTCCGACATTCTAGCATGGATAGGCATGGGGACAAGGTCAACGGGTTTCCTAGGCCTACGACCTGTGACAATCTCAAATGGACTCATGCCGGTAGACCTATTCACCGAATCATTATATTCAAACTCGGCCATGGGTAGAATGAGATCCCAATCCCCAATGCGGTCCCTAACAAGACACCTCAAAAGGTCTCCCAGACTCCTATTGACCACCTCGGTCTGACCATCTGTCTGGGGATGATATGCAGTGGAAAACTTGAGGTGCGTACCCATCATATGCCATAGTGTCTTCCAAAAGTAGGAAGTGAATCTAACATCACGGTCAGACACAATAGTGCGAGGCAACCGGAACTTGCACACCACATGTGTAAGGAAAAGGTGGGCTACCCTCGAAGCATCCGAAGTCTTCGAGCAAGGAATAAAGAGGGCCATCTTTGAGAAACGGTTAACCACCACATAGACCGAATCATGCTTCCTGGAGGTACGTGGCAATCCCAAAACAAAGTCCATGCTAACATCCTGCCACGGGGCATCAGGCACGGGAAGAGGCGTATAAAGGCCGGAGCTTTGCTTCTTCATCTTGGCCGTAGCACATGTACGACACTGAGCCACGATGTTAGCAACATCGCGCTTCAAGCTCGGCCAATAAAATCGATGCTCCACTGCCTCAATAGTCTTGTTCCGACCAAAGTGGCCGGCTAGACCTCCCGCATGTAGTTCCCACACTAAGAAATCTCGAACCAAAGTTCGGGGAACACATAGCCTGCTACCTCGAAAGAGGTAACCCTCCTGAAGCACATACTCATCAAGGTCTCTCGAGGGTCCGACCTGGAGAGTGGTAAAAATCTGACCGAAGTCAGGACAATCAACATAGGCCTCCTTCATCTTCTCTAACCCTATGACCTCGGCACTCATGGTGGTAAGCAAACATGCTCGCCGACTCAAGGCATCAGCCACCTTGTTCTCCACTCCAGCCTTATGTTTAAGCACAAAGGTGAACTGCTGGAGATACTCGACCCAACGACTGTGACGCGAGTTAAGCTTCTTTTGGGAATGGATGTACCTCAATGTCTCGTGATCGGAGTATAGGACAAACTCCTGATGTAAAAGATAGTGCCTCTGATGTGACACGACCTTGGACTTAAGCAAGCAAGCACATTCGCAATCTAAATGGGCCAATTTGGGCCGCCGCTCTCTCGTCGCTCACCCAAGCCCGGGGTAACTTGGCAATGCCAAGGTGAGGTTGAGGGGTTGGGCCCTTGCTGGTAGAGGGCCAGCAAGGCCAAGACTTGATTCACAATGGATGTGGAAGCCCAAGACAATGGGGCCGACCAAGTGCCAAAGGCACCGGTTTCTCTCTTTTTCCACGGTGATCACTTATAGCACAAGAGCTTAAGGATCGGGCTCTCATTCACGGCCAGCGGAGTTTATGAACTAATATTGAAAGAACAAGCACAAATTAGAGAAAAGTTTGGAGCACTTACTCGACCGATTTGAAGATACCGGTCCCGCTCGGAGACGAGGGCGAGCGGGGAAGCGTGGGTTCCCCACACGCCGCGCCGGGATAGCTTGACCTGTTTAAGCTATTACAACACTACACCCCATTCAAGGGGGGGATCGTGGGGAAGGGAAGATGATAGTTACAATCAAAACTACCTCCACGCAGGGAGGGGCCTTCAGCCGGCCAAGCAGGGTGGGGAAAACTAGGGCTAAAACGATGATGAAGTGAATCTGCTGAATCTGCCTTCTCTCGGTAATTATGGATAGATAGTCGGTACTATGGCTGCAAAACGTGATCAAGAATTTTTCCGAGGGAGAGACCAGTGGGAAAATCTTTGTTACTGGAACTGGAGTGCCTCTGAATTTTTCCAAATTCTTTTGGGGTCGCTGCTGGATTGGGCAGGAGCTTGAACAGGGACACTGATTCTCGGACTGACAGCAACTGGTTACTAACAGCAGGAAGAAGAGGTTGCCTCGGCCGCTCCCGAACTCCGAATCAGGTGCCGCTAGAACCGCTGGAACCGTGGACAAGTCTTCTTTGCAACAGAACTAACGGGGAAGCCGAAAGATGCCAGAGAAGATCAGGGGACCCAGAACAGTGAGTGGGGGTCGGTGCAGACTGTGGGAAGGAGAGTCGCACGCATGAGGAAGAAAATTCGTAACTTCTGCTGCCGGATGCCGAATCAAGTTCCGCTTCTTGGTTATGAAAGTAGATAGGGAGAGGAAGAACTTTACGGAAGATCTTGTGGCCTGATTCCTCCGGGGTTTATCGTGGTGAAGCTTTCTCTCCGGATCAGGATCTCTACAGAGCTAGCTCTTGGTTTCCAACAGCAGGTTGCAGAGGATGCCCCGATAGCTCCCGAACTCAGAATCGAGCACCGTCAGAGTCGTTGGAACCATGGACGAGTCCTCTACGTAGAAAAACTGACGGGGAAGCCAACAGATGTTGGAGAAGACTAAGGGATGCAGAACAATGGCGACTGGTCGGTGCAGACTATGAGTAGCAGATCTGCGTAGCTGAGGGAGAAAAATGAGAACTCAGGATCACGAATGCCGAATGAAGTTCTGTTTCTTGATTCTGGAAGTAGACTAGGCGATGAAGAACTTTAAAGAAGAACTCGTGGACTGATTCCTTCGGGGTTCATCGTGGCAGAGCTTCTAATCTGGCTCAGGTCTTCAGCCGAGGTAGAACTGCGCAGTTGTGGGAGAATAGACCTCCTGGACGGCTCGGAGATTGGAAGAAGATGAAACCACTTCTGTTGCGAAGGAGACTGGTAGACGCTTCCGACAATGGCTCTTGGGTCTTCAAAATCATCCGGAGGAAGTCGTGGTGGCTGCTGCAAGTTGCTGGTTCATCTGCAACCTCTGGACAGTAAACTGCAACTTCGAAGTAGCTTCCAATGACCAAGAAAGAAGAAGAGGAAGGGGGTAGATGAGTGTGGGAGTGACCCCTGGTTGTAAGGGGGTCTTGGAGGGGGTGTTCTAAGGTGTGGGAGGTGGAGAATAAGGTCTGGAAGAGGGTCCAATAGATGGTGGTAGTGGGGGCTGTGAATTTGGTTGGAATGGAGAGAGGGAAAGGATATTCGAAAATAGGTTTAAGGGTGGGGTTAATTTTTTGTCTTCGGAATGGGGGGGTTGTGTTGGGGAAGGGAAGGGGTGCTTGGGGTAGTGGGAAGGGTGCTTGGGAAAGTGGGAGGGGTAGTTGGGGGTTGGATGGTGAGGAGAGGATTGGTGGAGGGGGTCTTGGGAAGGGGTGGAGTATTGATGAGGGTTGTGGGGAATGGGAAGAGGCTTAAATGGGGTAGGTGGGGAGTGGAGGTGGTTGGGAAGGGAGGAGAGAGAAGAAAATTTGAATTTGGGTGTTGAGGAGAGAGAAAGTGGAGTGAAAAAGAGAGATTAAGAGAGGGAAGGGTGGGGAATCTCTCCCCTAGGGTTTCTCACCCAAAAAATGGAATCTCTCCACTAGATAAGAAGTGTAAACTCTCAAAATGGCAAGTTTTTTCATTCATTGATTCCTTAAGTTGAAATGGGGGGAATGGGGTCCTATATATAGGAAACCCACATTTCTACAAAAGTCCCTGACAATTGACTTAATGACAAATAACCGAGGGGGTAGGGGAGAGCCCTTGGGCCAAGCCCAATGAGTTGGGCCTAATAGCTAACTAGACAACCTAATGACACTCAAACTTAGGGAAATGAACACAAGACCTAGGAACATGACTCAAATAAAAGGGAAAATACATCAAATGACTCAAATAAAAATTACATAGGACTCAAAATTAAATGACTAGATCATGCCGGATGCAACCGGGATGCGGAGACGAGCTGTGAACGTGGGCATGGGAAGTGATGTCCCCATCATACTCCCGGGGTGCGGAGAACTCGACTCTGTCGAGTAAGTGTCCTTCCCTCCTTGGAGGGTGTAGAAGTGGTACTGCCCTCAAGTCTTCCGAACGAGACCAATCCATCCACCTGCCGAGATAGCGCTCGTATACCTTGCTCCTGGTGGTAGTGACCTGTTCATCCAATATTCGTTCAATGCGCTCACGCTAGGCTCTCCAGGCTGGTGGACTCTCCTCACGGGTGGGTGCTCTCTCAATGGAGGGAATAGGCTCAATATCCTCACTAGGTACCACCGTGGGTCCCTTGTATGGCACTAGGTCGGCGACACTGAATGTGGGACTTATCCCATATTCCTCAGGGAGATCTAACTCATAGGCATTTGCACCAATGCGCCTCAGGACCTGGAAGGGACCAGCCCCACGTGGCCTCAATTTGGAGATGGCTCCTGGGGAGAGCCTCTCCGTCCTTACCATCACAAAGTCACCCTCATGGAATTCTTGGTGACGTCGATGAGAGTCGGCTCGCCTTTTATAAGTCACATTCTTCTTGCTAATGTGCTTGCGGATCACTATATGCAATGTTGTGAATGTAGACATTCTAGGGGTGATGGGTGGACTTGGGCAACCAAAAGTAGACCTATTATGTAATGATGTAGTGTAGACTTTGGTCAGCCTAGGTGGGCCGGGGCACCCGTAGGTGGCCCTATCATGCAAAGTGGTGATAAATATCGGGGGACCCGGACATCCGTAGATGCCTTTGACATGCTTAAGACCCATGATGAATGAAGGTGGACCATTACATCCGAACATGGATCACTCATACTTTTTACTTGACATGTGGGTGATATGAATGAATGGACCCAACATAGTGTTCATGCCAAGTGGTGTGGTAAGTCTAGACACATGCATATTTTTCCCAAGGGTGACTTCCATGTGTATAGGTGTGGGACAACCTTTGGACTCCCATTGGAAAGGATTGAATGGATCTAAGAAGGTGGTCATCATGGGGTGGAGCACAACCTTATTACCTAGGGATATGTGGCCCAAGGTCATGGCTCCCAAGGTGTAACCCGGGTCTAGGATGGGGTGGATTGGATCCAACATGGTGGGTTGGGATAGGGAAAGGTGGGTGGTGGATAAGGTGGTTGGGTCCCATAGGTTCTTTGACCCCCATTGGAAGGGATCAAAGGGATCATAAAAAGGGTTATCGAGGGGGAGGGGCCCTATGTCCTCAAGATCCTCAAGTGGTGGTGGGTCATCCTCCTCTAATGAGACAATTGGGCCGAAGTTCTTTGTGAGTGGGTCGACCATGAGGGAAGGGCTTGACTTTCCACCCGATATAAGAAGATCCAAATTGAGGAGAAGGTCAGGCTCCTCGGGTGTGGGGAGGAATAGAAGGAGGTCACTAGTGTAGCATCTAATGGTGCAAACCGATGTGATAGACCCGACACAAAGGTGTAGGAGGTCAAGGCTCCTAGATTGGTGGGCCATGGGGGTCAACAAGCCGGTCAACTCATATTGCCAAGCTAAGCCCTTGAGAAGGTCCTCTAAGGTTTCCACTTAGTAGGATGTTTGGATTATGGTGTGATAGGAGGAGATGTGCACTATGGGAAGGTTTTCCTTTATGGGAAGGCAATCGTGGGCCGTGATCTCTCTTATTGGGCTCTTCTTTAGCCAACTAATAAAGGGTTCCTCTAAGATGAGTTTGGCCCTAACTAGAGAGGGTGGTGTAACGTGAAGGTCACCATGTGATGCTTCTTCTTCTTCTTGGTCATGGGTTTCCTCCAAGATAGGGAGTGGGTTTGGGGTGTTCACCACTATTAGATCGGGTATGGGTTCTTCTTCCAAGGAGGTGAGAGGGGCTTTTGAGGGTGTGGTGATGATTGGGGCATGGTGTATCCGGGGTGGTAGGTAGTGGGAAACTTGGGTTAGGATAGGTAAGGGTAGTAGTGGAGGCTTTGGTGGGAGTTGGATTGGGGTAGGGAGAGGAAGATGGGTGGGTTGAAGGGGTTTGGGTTGATTGGTTTTGGGAGGAGTGTCCCCTTTTGGGGGTGATGGAGAGGTAGTGGTGAGGGTTACCATGGGCCTAGGTGAAGAGTTGGTCATGGGGCCCAATTGGGTATGGGGACCTATAGTTGTGGTGTGGACTTGGAGGTGGGGTGTAAATGTAGTGGTTGGGGTAGGAGAGATGGGAAGTGGTGGGGAATGGGTGATTGGGGTCTTGGATTGACTGGGTGGGGATGATGGAGTTGAAGTGCTCCTTGGACTTTGGTGATTTGAGTAGGAGGGAGAGGGTTGGAGAGTGTAGGTTTTTCTAAGCTCGGTCTTCATCTCATCCCAAGTGCTAATTGGAGCCTCCCTACGGATCTTTCTCAAACCTTCCACAACTAGCCAATGAGTTTTAGCTTGTTTGGAGAGGTGTGCCTTGGCTAGCCTCATTCTCCTTCCTTCGTTCAAGGGGAAACCTTTAAAGAATTGGTCTAGGGAAATCTCCCAATCTAGGTAAAGGCTTGGGCTGTTGGATCCATCAAAGGTGGGGGTTTTGATTTTCAAGTGTTCTAAAAATATGGTTTCTAGATTTCCCCAAAGGTCACTCTCATTCACTCTTGGTACACGGCTATTTCCTTCAAGTCGATCGAATCGAGACATGATATCTTCAAGCCGATTAAGGACATTAGGTAGGGCTTCTATGATAGAGGTGTTGCTACCCACTTTGTTGGCAATGGAGCTTCCATGAGGATTTGGGCTTATTGGGAAAGTTGATGGGGATGGATATGACGGGTATGAAGTGGCCATTCTAGTGGACATGGGAGATGCAACCGAGGATTCTAAATACATAAACATGCCCTAGGACCAACTTGTGGAGAGACAAGTTGTGAACTTGCTCTGATACCAATTGATGTGACACGACCTTGGACTTAAGCAAGCAAGCACATTCGCAATCTAAATGGGCCAATTTGGGCCACCGCTCTCTCGTCGCTCACCCAAGCCCGGGGTAACTTGGCAATGTCAAGGTGAGGTTGAGGGGTTGGGCCCTTGTTGGTAGAGGGCCAGCAAGGCCAGGACTTGATTCCCAATGGATGTGGAAGCCCAAGACAATGGGGCCGACCAAGTGCCAAAGGCACCGGTTTCTCTCTTTTCCCACGGTGATCACTTATAGCACAAGAGCTTAAGGATCAGGCTCTCATTCACGGCCAGCGGAGTTTATGAACTAATATTGAAAGAAAAAGCATAAATTAGAGCAAAGTTTGGAGCACTTACTCGACCGATTTGAAGAAATCGGTCCCGCTCGGAGACGAGGGCGAGCGGGGAAGCGTGGGTTCCCCACACGCCGCGCCGGGATAGCTTGACCTGTTTAAGCTATTACAACACTACACCCCATGCAAGGGGGGGATCGTGAGGAAGGGAAGATGATAGTTACAATCAAAACTACCTCCACGCAGGGAGGGGCCTTCTGCCGGCCAAGCGGGGTGGGGAAAACTAGGGCTAAAACGATGATGAAGTGAATATGCTGAATCTACCTTCTCTCAGCAATTGTGGACAGACAGTCGGTACTGTGGCTGCAGAACGTGATCAAGAATTTTTCCGAGGGCGAGACCAGTGGGAAAATCTTTGTTACTGGAACTGGAGTGCCTCTGAATTTTTTCGAATTCTTCTGGGGTCGCTGCTGGCCTGGGCAGGAGCTCGAACAGGGACGCTGATTCTCGGACTGACAGCAACTGGTTACTAACAGCAGGAAGAAGAGGTTGCCTCGGCCGCTCCCGAACTCCGAATCAGGTGCTGCTAGAACCGCTGGAACCGTGGACGAGTCTTCTTTGCAACAGAACTGACGGGGAATCCGAAAGATGCCGGA
The DNA here is from genome assembly GCA_022559845.1 of Amorphophallus konjac. Lineage (NCBI taxonomy): Eukaryota > Viridiplantae > Streptophyta > Magnoliopsida > Alismatales > Araceae > Amorphophallus > Amorphophallus konjac. The sequence continues at coordinate 383,699,238 of CM040123.1, forward strand.
GAAGATCAGGGGACCCAGAACAGTGAGTGTGGGTCGGTTCAGATTGTGGGAAGGAGAGTCGCACGTGTGAGGAAGAAAATTCGTAACTTCTGCTGCCAGATGCCGAACCGAGTTCTGCTTCTTGTTTCTGAAAGTAGATAGGGAGAGGAAGAACTTTGAAGAAGAGCTTGTGGCCTGATTCATCTGGGGTTTGTCGTGGTGAAGCTTTCTCTTAGGATCAGGATCTCTGCAGAGCTAGCTCTTGGTTTCCAATAGTAGGTTGCAGAGGATACCCCGACAGCTCCCAAACTCAGAATCAAGCACCGTCAGAGTCGTTGGAATTGTGGACGAGTCCTCTTCGCAGCAAAACTGACAGGGAAGCCAACAGATGTTGGAGAAGACTAGGGGATGCAGAACAATGGCGACTGGTCGGTGCAGACTATGAGTAGCAGATCTGCGTAGCTGAGGGAGAAAAATGAGAACTCTGGATCACGAACGCCGAATGAAGTTCTGTTTCTTGATTCTGGAAGTAGACGGGGCGATGAAGAACTTTGAAGAAGAACTCGTGGATTGATTCCTTTGGGGTTCATCGTGGCAGAGCTTCTAATCTGGCTCAGGTCTTCAGCCGAGGTAGAACTGCGTAGTTGTGGGAGAATGGACCTCTTGGACGGCTCGGATATTGGAAGAAGATGAAACCACTTCTCTTGCGAAGGAGACTGGTAGACGCTTTCGACGATGGCTCTTGGGTCTTCAAACTCGTCCGGAGGAAGTCGTGGTGGCCGCTGCAAGTTGCTGGTTCATCTGTAACCTCTTGATAGTAAACTGCAACTTCGAAGTAGCTTCCAATGACCAAGAAAGAAGAAGGGGAAGGGGGTAGATGAGTGTGGGAGTGACCCCTGGTTGTAAGGGGGTCTTGGAGGGGGTGTTCTAAGGTGTGGAAGGTGGAGAATAAGGTCTGGAAGAGGGTCCAATAGATGGTGATAGTGTGGGCTGCGAATTTGGTTGGAATGGAGAGAGGGAAAGGATATTCGAAAATAGGTTTAAGGGTGTGGTTCATTTTTTGTCTTGGGAATGGGGGGGTTGTGTTGGGGAAGGGAATGGGTGCTTGGGGTAGTGGGAAGGGTACTTGGGAAAGTGGGAGGGGTAGTTGGGGGTTGGATGGTGAGGAGAGGATTGGTGGAGGGGGTCTTGGGAAGGGGTGGAGTATTGATGAGGGTTGTGGGGAATGGGAAGAGGCTTAAATGGGGTAGGTGGGGAGTGGAGGTGGTTGGGAAGGGAGGAGAGAGAAGAAAATTCGAATTTGGGTGTTGAGGAGAGAGAAAGTGGAGTGAAAAAGAGAGATTAAGAGAGGGAAGGGTGGAGAATCTCTCCCCTAGGGTTTCTCACCCCAAAAATGGAATCTCTCCACTAGATAAGAAGTGTAAACTCTGAAAATGACAAGTTTTTTTATTCATTGATTCCTTAAGTTGAAATGAGGGGAATGGGGTCCTATATATAGGAAACCCACATTTCTACAAAAGTCCCTGACAATTGACTTAATGACAAATAACCGAGGGGGTAGGGGAGAGCCCTTGGGCCAAGCCCAATGAGTTGGGCCCAATAGCTAACTAGACAACCTAATGACACTCAAACTTAGGGAAATGAACACAAGACCTAGGAACATGACTCAAATAAAAGGGAAAATACATCAAATGACTCAAATAAAATTTACATAGGACTCAAAATTAAATGACTAGACCATGCCGGATGCAACCGGGACGCGGAGACGAGCTGTGAACGTGGGCATGGGAGGTGATGTCCCCATCAGCCTCCAATGCCTAAGAGCCTGAACAACTGCGTAGAATTCTTTATCATATGTGGAATATCGCAGTTTCACGTCATTCAGCTTCTCGCTGAAATATGCGATCGGGTGGGACTCCTGACTCAAAACTCCTCCTATCCCAACACCCGACGCATCACAAGAGACCTCAAACACCTTCGAGAAGTCAGGCAATCGAAGGATAGGCATCTGGGTAATGCGCTCCTTGATGTCCTTGAAGGCGACAGATGCGGCCTTCGTCCATACAAATGTGCCCTTTCGGATACAATCCGTGATCGGGGCGGTGACGGAGCTAAATCCGCGGATGAAGCGACGATAGAACGTCGCAAGACCATGAAAGCTGCGGACATCATGAACGGTACGGGGTTCTGGCCACCCAACAATGGCCCGGACCTTCTCCGGATCGGCGGAGACCCCAGTACTAGACACAATGAAACCCAAGAAGGTAAGCCGAGATGTCATGAAGGCGCACTTCTGTGGGTTTGCAAACAACTGCTCTCACCGAAGAAGTAGACAGACCTGCCGAAGGTGGTCTAAGTGGTCTCCCGTGGTGCGACTATAGATAAGGATATCATCAAAATACACCACTACAAAGACTCCAATGTAAGGTCGAAGGACCTGAGTCATGAGTCGCATGAATGTGCTAGGGGCATTGGTCAACCCAAAAGGTATGACCAACCACTCATATAGACTGTCCTTGGTCTTAAATGCGGTCTTCCACTCATCACCTGGCCTAATCCTCACCTGATGGTAGCCACTCTTAAGATCAATCTTCGAAAAGATAGTGGCACCTGCCATCATGTCCAGCATGTCATCAAGGCGGGGAATAGGGAACCTGTACTTCACGGTGATTTTGTTGATGGCACGACTATCAATGCACATTCTCCACATGCCATCCTTCTTCGGGGCGAGTAATGCGGGTACAGCACATGGACTCATGCTGTCCCGAACAGACCCTCTCTACACTAACTCATCGACCTGCCGTTTAAGCTCGGCATGCTCCGTGGGACTCATGCGATAATGAGGAAGGTTGGACAAAGAAGAGCCCGGAACAAGGTCGATGGCATGCTGAATATCCCGCATAGGTGGGAGTCCCTCGGGAAGCTCATCGGGAAAGACATCAGCATACTCCTGCAGAATGGGAACAACCTTGGGTGGGAGCTCACCCTCGGAGTCCCGCTCCACCTCTCGGACCGTAATGGCAAACACCGGACAGCCCTGACTAAGCTCCAGCTCCATTTCCCGGGAGCTAATCATCATCAATCTCCTCGTCGAGGGCTCTCCTTGGCCAGAGGTAACGGTCATAGCCCGAGCTGGAGATGGGGTACTAGGCCCGGGAAAGGAAGGCTTCGGAGTACTAGGGCCAGTAGGACCCCTGACTGATGGGCTCCTGGGCCGAACGGGTTGGAGGGTGACCCGCTGGCCAGCGTGGTCGAAGGTACAGGTGTTAAACCGGCCATGGAGCGTGGCATCCCGGTCAAATAACCACGGCCTACCAAGAATGATACTGTCCACTTCCATGGGGAGAACATCACACCAGATCTCGTCACGGTAGGAGTGGAGCAGCAGCGGGACCAAGCACCGCAGCCTGACCGAAATGGAAGTTATCCACCCATGATACCTGATAGGGACAAGGATGGTCTACGGGTGTGAGACCAAGACAAGCGATAGCGTTCATGGAGATTGCATTGATACAACTCCCGCTATCGATGACCACCTTGCAAATTTGCTTTCCCAACCTACAGAATACATGAAGGATAGTAGTCAGACGCCAGTCATCACTGACCTGCGGCTGGGTGAGGATACATCTGACGACCCCCACGTGGGTATCGTCCGAATGCTGGGCATCCTGGGCCTCACCTCCCATCTCATTGTACTCGTCAGCTAGCTCTTCATCTGTCTCATAGCTGACTAACTCGAGGCCCGTAGGGGTGGTATCCTCGGCCTGTGTGTCCCCAATGTGAAGAGATGGGCGGGTGGGACACTGGTTGGCGAAATGGCCAAACCTATTGCAGCGATAACGCTGCTGTCGTGATCCACTAGGCTCCCCAATCATAGGTCCTTTACCTTTATCCTCCCGACGGATAGGAGGTGTAGGCAACAAAGGACGTGCAGGAGGTGCGGGTGCCGGTGGACGGGCTGTGGGTGGGCCCGTAAGATGCTGGGGATGAGGAAGGTCCCTCGGGGGTGGAGGACGGGGCCAAGGAGCAAAGGGCTCGAGGCGAGCGGGCTCTTGAGGTCTAGTCATGGGGGCCCTCGGATACGTGCCAGATGAGCCACGGGGCTCGACACTACGAAGGGGAAAGGAGCCCAACCGATGGGGTGACTCGAACTCGACCTCGAACTGCTCCAATTCGAGAGCGATCTAATATGCCTGCTCCAAAGTGGTTGCATTGCGGCGAAAGAGTTCATATTGATAATTGGGCCACAAACCTCTTCGAAAGCGGGATATAGTCATGGTGCTCTCCTCCATGACCCCACACCGTAAGTAATACTCATCGAACTCGGTGGTGTACTCGGTCACGGATCGGTTCCCTTGGGAGATGCTTTGCCACTTGTCTATAAGACGTTGGCGATATGAGGCGGGAAGGTATTTCTCCCTCAATTTGATTTTCATATCATCCCAAGTATCGATTTGGGGTTGACGTTGCTGATTGAGCAGGCTCTCCACATTGATCCAATAAGTTTGGGCATGCCCTTGCAGCTTCATCTTCGCGTATCGGACTCTTCGGTGGTCCGTCATCTCAAACCACTCGAAGTACCAGTCCATGCCGGCCTCCCAATCTAGATACACCCTAGGGTCCAAGGACCCGCTAAAAGGGGGAGGGTCCGTACGCACACCCCTAAGAATGCGGTCGTCATCCTCGTCATCACGATTCCATCGTTGATGACGATGACCGTTACCCCCTTGATCATTGTCGGAGGCATAATCATCCACTATAGGCGCCTGTTGCCTCCCGACATCCTCCACCTGAGCCCTTGGCACAGCGGGTTGCTGCACCGGCTCTTGTTGGCCTTTCGTCGGCGCGGGTTGCGCCGCTACTGGGCCCCTCTCTAGGACAGCGATCCTCCCAACTAAGCCCTGGATGGACTGATCCGAACTCTCAGCCTGATCCTCGAGGGCTTTCATCCGCCCTTCTAGACGCGTTCCTATGCCATCCATACGCGCACTAAGACCATCCATACGCGTGTCAAGACGATCCATGATGGCTGGGAACATCTCGGCCGTTGAGGACTCATCGGAGCTACGGGCCCGGGAATCCGCCATAGGTGGTGGTGGCGAGTATTGGGTACCTCGATGGGTGGGCATGCAACTGACACACGACCTAGAAGACACCGACTAATGCAGACACTCACTAAATGATGCACTTAGACCTAAACTAATATCCAGTACGGGGCGGAGTTAATCGATCCGAAGATCACTCCCGCAAGTGTGCGACCTCCCGATAGGCGTAGCCTAACGTTCGGATAACACCTTTTAAGATACCGAATTATCGGGATGAAATGTAATTTTAAAACACTCTTTTTTTTTGGTTTTGAAAGTAATGATGGTCCTAGACTCGACTTAGACCATGATGCATGCAAGACATATGCAACGACTACCCTAGACTCGACTCGCTCTGATACCAAACTGATGCGGGACGGACACGGGGACCGACTCTACGTGGTATGGACCTCGGACTCTAGATGCGGACACGACGAGCAACACATGATAGGAGAGACACTAAGCCCGACACGGAGAGCTCCTATGGGCTATACGTCGCTAACAGAAACGCAAGCTCACTCGTCGTCCCAGGCAAGGGAAACGCGGATCGTGCGCGGTTGAAGAACCGGTAGAGTTCACGGGTAGTCGACTCACTTCCGGACTCGGATCGAGTCACGGGACGGGTCACTCTCACACTCACAGTGGTGACATGGACACACGGGCTACTACCTATCATTCTCGACAGCGGCAAAGACCATATACTAACTAAGCAAATGAACGCCAAGAAGTTCGGACCATTACCTCCACGCACCCGGCGTGGCAAAGACAACCCCGGCCGAATTACGGACTCCCAGTTAACAATGATTACAGCAATACACTAAGTCAACCCACTCCACGCAGGGAGGTAAAAGGTCACATGTGGGGTCCGGGAATCACGCAAATCGGGTTAACGGGCAGCATCTTGATGTTGCCCGGTGATGCCGAACTCCGCGTTTTCGTGCTTTCCGAGTGGCGAGTTTTACGGACCCGTGGGACCCGCGGACGGCGCTGTCCTCCGGATCTGTGGGGGTGGGACCCACTGTGATAGGGACCCCTAGTGGCGCACCTCCACGGACGGCGGTCGGCCGGGAACACCGATCGGGGGTCGATCGGCCCCGATTCCCAATTCTGGAACTAACTTCCCACGGATTTTGGTTGTTGTCTTCCGGCACGCGCTCCGGCGAAAACGGCCGCTGCGATCAATCCCGACTTCGGATCGGGACGCATGAGCTATCGTTGGAAAGCTCTCTTCAAATGATTCAATCTATAGCCAGAAAGATCTGCTGGATCTGGTCGGATCAGAACTTTATTGAATTTACAAGTCCCTGTTGTACAGTAACCGAAATCTCAGATCTACAAGTGAGTTGTCTGAAGACTGCCTTTGACCGCGAGGAAGATGGCCGATTCAGCTCCTGAGATCTTCATCAAACTTGTGGGATTTTGAACAAGGAGAACGGGGATATTTTTTGTGGACTGATTGGAGGTGGCTGTGATTTGTTATGATTTGTTTACTGGAGGGTGTTCGGATCTGGGAACTCGTGAACAGCACTGTAGCTATCTCTGAGATAGATTTTTGAAAAATATGGGATGGCCTCACAAAACTTCAAGAAAATGTGAGGACGGTAGGGTTGATGGACAGAACTCCCCGTAAAACTGGGAGCTCTAACAAAAATCGGAAAGAGGTCCGAACAGGGGAAACACAGGGCGAGTGGTAATAGAAACAGCAAGCAGACAGATCTGGAAATTAAGGTTGGACGAAAATAAAAAAATATCAAATGGGATCTTTATGACCAACCAAAATGTTTGGGATGTGCTTGACACCTCTGGAGCATCCCCTAAAATCCCCAGGTTTATCTGAGCTCGTGGCTGACACAGAGAATTCGTGGAAGCTACTGTGGTCGGATGAAGGCAGAACTCCGGCGATCTCGGCGGTGATGCGATGGCGACTCGTGGCGGCGGCGGCGGCGACCGGAATGATAAGGGGAGGAGTCACACCTCCAGAGGGAAGCCTTCACAGCTCCAAGGGGGAGAGAGGGGCGGCCTAGGCCTTTGTTCAAGCAATTTTCCAAGTTCAAATGGCATTAATTCTCCAAAATGGGAAATTACAAGTATTTATGTGTTACATCTCAAATCCATTGTCCACCGTTGGATCTAGGGGATGGGAATGGGTGGCCTGGATTGAGTGTGACACACACACAAAAATTACAATAAAAAAACAAGGGGGGGGGGGCGGCCTATTGACTAGAATGGCAAGGGGGACATGTTTGGTAGCCACCTTGGACTTTGAAGTCCACTTGTCTCCCATGTGCCTGTTACCATTCAAACTTCTAGATGCCTCCATTTGACATGTTGACTGACCCCACATGGGGCCCATGAGCTGAGGTGGACCAATGGGAGGGGTCTGTGGGCCCGTGGGACCCGGGGGTCCCATTTTACAAATAAACCCCTCTTACAATCAAAATTACATACCGAATAAAATGAAATAAACACACATCACACAAATAAAGTCTAACTAAATATGATAAATGCCGGGACTCAAGGGGGCGTCTCTAGGCTATCTCCGATCCAGATGGATGCTGAGGTGGCTCGCGTCGTACTTCGTGTGCGGTACCGGTGGCTCGGCGTGTCGCGCCGCTCAACTGCTCGGGTGTCCGCACCATGTCCCCTCCGCTATGTTGCTTGTTGTAGGGTATTCTACAGATCCGTCCTTGATCCCGCCATCGTCTGTTGGCTTCCCAGCTTCCTCTGGCATTCTTCTCTCCCCTCTTCTACTGTCTCAGGTTTTCATCTTTTGGGCTTAGTGGGCCTTGCCCACATGTTGTAATTGGGCTCCTCCCTTCCTTAGTAGGATGCCCCCCCAACCCTCGTGGTCCCATGTTCCCCCAACCCCTTTTTCTTTACTTTCAGCTTAATATATATATAATTTCTTGGAAGGTGGCCGGGTTCGAGTATCTCCCCTTGCCCCTTGCAAGTATGACTTTTGTTAAAAAAAACACCCTCACGAAGCCGAAGATCCTCGCTGGGCAAGAAAATGGCGTGGGCCCCGCTTCCTCGTCCCTCGCTCACGACACCCACAGGTGAGGGGCATTTGTTGGCAGTCAAAAAAAGAAGAAGAAGAAGAAAGAATCAGCATCCCTTCACGCAACCGCCAATTCTTTAAAAGGTGACTCGTGAAGTGACGCCAATTTTGTTGGTCGACTCACAGAATGAACGCCCCTTCAAGCGGACGCCAATTCTTAAATGGGCGCCCTCTTACAGTGACGCCAATTCTTGGCATTTCTAGACTTTTATGAAATTTTGGATTTTTGTAATCCGAAGAAATAGCGCCTTTCAAGAGAGACGCGAATTCTTCGATCAGCGCCCTTTTGCGTGGACGCCAATTCTTGGCGATATTTCAGATTGTCAAATTATATAAGCCAAAGAATTAGCGCCCACCTACTCGGACGCCAATTCAAGAATCCGCGGCCTACCCTATGGACGCCATTTTTACCTGTTCGGGTACTATATCATCCACGGCTCCCCTGTTTTCTCGCGGTGTTCCCATGCCATCGAGCGGTCGCTCGCCTGTGTTGCTGGCGATGGGGGTGCCACCGAAGGGGCCCCCATACCTTAGCCCTCTCCCCTACCTGCTTTACCTACGGCGTCGTCAACGGTGGCAGCAGGCGATAGCGCGACGAAGCGACATGGCAGCGGCGATAGCAGAGAAAAAAGAAAAAGAAATGCGAGGGGCTTTCTCCTCCGAACAGGGTTCTTAAACCCTATAAAAGGGCCCCACTATAGAGCCAGAATACTTCTTCGGCAGTTCTAGAGAGATACCTCTCTTGGAAGCTGGGGAGAGCGTTGCCTCCAGGAGATCTCCGTCGACCACCTGAAGCTGAAAGAGAAGCAGAGTGTGGGAAGAGAGAGAGTGAGAGAGGAGGGAAAGGTGAGGGAGAGGAAGCTCCCCCCCCCCATTCTTTTCTTTTCATGCATTTTCTCCCCACATCTTTCCCTGTCCTTTATTTCCATTTTTCCTTCTGTATCCCGAAAGGGCTTGGCCTGATATATTTGGTTCATTCCGAAGTGAATAAGATGCGGGGTCTTTAACCCCAATTTTTTTCATCCCTCTTACAAATTCATGCATTCCCATCGGAGTGCATACGTAGATGTATATATATGTATATACTTGTTCATGCATTCATGTACCTCCCCTCTCAGCAGATAGGAAGATTTCTCCCTTCTAAATCCCATCATGATGTCCGCGTGGTGAGGTGGATATTATGCTAGGCGGTCACTGGCCCAGAGTTTATCCGAAGTTGATGAATATGACCCCCAGGCTTCCAACCGCCGGCATCATCTCGAAGTTTCCTCTCCTTTCATTTTTTTTGGAAATGATTCTCTTTCTTTCCCTCCTCAAAATCCCATTTTAGAACTTGGACCGATCCGATGGCCATGGTTCTAAGGGGGTGAGGAACATGGGATTTAATCCCGAATAACCGATCGTGTTCGCGAGTCCCGGACTTTGGATTTTGATCACTTGCGGACCCTCGGGGGCTCGTTCCTTCTTAACGTGGGCCCTGGGTGGCTTCCCTTTGAAAAGTGAATATTAAAGGCCGTATACGGCAATAACTTAAGTCCATGTCTCGGCGACGAGGTCGTGGCCACCCATGGGTCGGTGGGATCCTTTGTAGGTTAGCCCTCGGGATCCCGCGCCCAACTCGGGTCACGGGTGTTGCCGCTTCTGCGCACACTCCAGGGTGTTGTCGCCTTCACGTGCATCCTTTTGTTTCGGGGCCGTCTCGGAGTTTCTCCGTGGGCGCGCACCCTATTTGCACCTCCCAACGTTCCTGGTCTAGAGGAGATGCTGTCGAATTTTCACCAGGAACTTTGAAGGACAAAAACATGAAGAATAATGGCAATTGGACTGAACATAAGAACATTATGAAAAAAACCATTGAATGTGAAGAAATTGAACTAATGCATAATATGCATGAAAATACATACTTCATCACATCCTTGCATGGAGCCTTGGGTATATCAAATGGCGTGTGAAAGAAGTTCGGATTATGTCCGGGCGGAAACCCTCACTATACGCGAGTCAAGACTCCACCACGTACTAGGGAACGCCCTTGTGAAAAAAGATTAAGTTCCTTAAGTGATATATGCATGTCCTTGCATGAATATGTAATGCATACACCCAAAAGGAGAAGAAAGAAGGATAACAAAAAAAGAGGAAGAAACAAATAGAAGAAGATGGCCAATATGAAGGAGCAGAAGCCCTTGTCGTCTCTGTTAGGCAGGGTGCGTCGACGCACTGTTCACGGTGCGTCGACGCACCTTGGTCAGACGATTTAAGAAACCAAAAGATTTGGCGTCCATTGCAAACGCCACCAATTAAAGAATTAACGTCCAGTCTATGGACGCCAATTAATTAACGCCCGCTTATAGAGGCGCCAATTCTCAGATTTAAGAATTTGACATAAGAAAATAAATCTGTAATTAACGTCCACGTAAATAGGTGCTAATTAGTTAATGGCTTTCTAGGGAGGCGCAAATTCTTTGAATTAAGAAATTTAACAAAATAAGAGAAACGGAGAAATAGCATCTGAGTAGAAAGATGCTAATTAATCAACGCCCTCTCGGAGGGGCGCTAATTCATCTATCTAAAATTCATTTAAAAATCAGAAGTATTCAAAATTAGTGCCCGTGTGGAGTGATGCCAATTCTTCTGGGCTAAAGAAATGGCGCCCATCTGCACGGACATTAATTCTCATAAAGCTAGAAAAAGAAGGATAAACAATGAACCATAATAGCAAAAATAGAAAGGGAAAAATGATAGTAATAATGATCATAATAATTTAACGGCATATTATCCGGAGTATCTCCCTACCGACTCTTAGCGTCGGAAACATCAATGATGCCTACGCAAGTCACGCTTTGACCATGGGGGCCATCCCCACTATAGTCAAAAATCTGACCTTGTACCGGGCCGATAACCCACTGATTTTTGACCTGCTTAACTGGGATTTAACTGAAATTGTTTCATCCTTCGGTTATTGAATTTGCCATACTCCGGCATACATTTGTCCTGATATTGTACATATACTTGGGATATTTCTCAGCCCGGACTCCCATCTAAATATGAAATGGTCAACATGTGACCGATATGATTTTGAATACTGTCTCGAACCCTAACGTAGGGGATTTTAACAATCTCAACCCAACTGGCATACTTTAATGAAAATCAATCTTTAGGCTATGGGGCCCCTTATCTTGGCGATTAATCAGGGGTTTCCCCTCTCTGAGGGGATGCAATTAATGCCATGACCTTTATGGCACGGAGGGTCTTCCGTCCCGACTCGATACACATAATCATCTGATTAGTCAGACGGAGCGCACCACAGGCTTCGGACCACTCCAGTCTCAAAGCCTGAACGCATTGTCACCTAGGTGACTGGCACGCCCTCGCACTTGATAAACCGATAAACTGATAAATCGATGAAAGATAAAACAATTCCACGAGTTTAAGAAGTGTGTCCAACAAGTCTGGCACCCCCGGTGGGACAGATGATCCCGAATCAAAAGAACACCCGATATACAATGATATTTTTATCGAATATTTCAGTGCGTCCATCAGGTATCCATGTTTTGCGGCCATGCCGGCCTCTCCTTTGGCAATGTGAACACGTTGGAAGCCATGAGGGCATTGAAGATATCGGGGAGGCTCTTGGGTAATGGTGGATATTGGGCTCTCTTGGGGCCCATGGGTCTTCTTGGCTGCTGGGGGTTGTAATTAGCGGGAGGTGGCACTTGGTGGTATTGCTGGGGGACTTGTGGATTTTGCAGGACAGCTTGGTTTTGTGGAGGGGGCTGTAATGGCTGAGGAGGGTTGTTTGCTTGGTGGGGAACGTGGTTAAGAAAGGAGGGTTGTTGTTGCAGTGGGGGTCTCGGGTTGGAAGGATTGCGGAAAGGTGGGGGCCGAGACTGCCAACCACGTCCACTTGCTCATTAGTGATCGTACCCTTGGTCGTTCCATCATTATTATTCACATTGTTTCTCTTCCTCACCATTCTAGGCTTTTCTTTAAACATACTCATGATGGGTGAATCCTTCATTTGAGTTTGGATATAACGTGCTCGTTCATGAAGCTCTTCCATTGTACTAAGCTTATTCATGGCCAATATGTGACGGAACTAAGGGGTAGCATTTGATACTTTCATTTTAACATGCTCCGATTTCGAAAGAGTGTCTCTCAATTTCTCGGCTATTGCCCTCCATAGGTCGGCAAATTGCACGAAGTCCTCCTTGGGCTTCATTTTTTTGGCAACCAAATTAGTAACAGACAAGGATGGGCCCACACGATCTCTATACTTTTGCAGGAACTTTCTTTGGACAACATCAAAATCACTAGCTTCGGTTCGTTCAAGAGAATAAAACCATTCCAAAGCCGGACCATCAAGAGAGCTTCTAAACAAATAAGCTAGAGATGCCTTGTTATTTTTCCAGAATGAAGCTTCATACATAAAGTCATTCAAGTGAATGAACGGATTGCATGTCCCATTATAACTCCAGAAGTTAGGCATCTCGGAGGGAGACAAGTGAAAAATCGGCAATGTGGGACGAGAGACTTCTGGAGTGTCCTTGGGGATGGAGACCCTTTTGAGTTGCTCCTCCATGTTAGCAATCTTTTGGAGGAGAGTTTGAGTGATAGACTCGGCGGGGCCGGATTAGCAGGAAATTGATGTTGAATAGGCCTTCTCAAAAATTGGGGTGGAGGTGGGTGAAGTGGCCTAACACCAGAGTGACTTGTCGGTTGGACCGGCGCAACAGGAACTGAGGTTTGTTGTCGCGACGGGTGACGGGATGGAGGTTTATGCAAGACTGCCTGGTCATTAGAGGTGTTGATTTCATGGCCACCCGCGGCTTGAGGGGGTTTGGAAGAGGAAGAGGGGTCAGCTTTCCTCTTGAGAGCGGCTTGGACCACTTGGCGTTGGGTTTCATCCAATTGGGACAAGACATTAATGAGATCATTGAAATCATGGAACATGGAAGTTTCCCCGGATGTGAGTTGGATGGTAGGTTGGGCCTGAGAGGAGGACTCAACCACTTGAGTGGTGTCTACAACATAGACTTGGGGAGGGGGATATTGAGAAGGAGAATAGTTTCCCTCATACTGAATGAGACCTTGAGAAGGAACCTCATAGGATTGGTCAAATTGACCATCCTCACAACCATCATATGAGTACTCATAGTTGGCCATATTGACAATTCTACTTGAACGTAACATCATGATTATGATAGAGAACTATCTCAGTTCAAACAAGTATTGCCAGCAAAATAAGCACTCAAGCAAGTTGGCAAATAAGTTATGATGATTATGCAAGGTTTTAATGTTCTTTTATGTTAGGCAGGGATGGGTTTTAATGAGATTGTGGGTTCTCTCCTCAACGTGAATCCTAGTTTCAATTTGGGTGTAATCTCCGGGACAACTAGGTTCTCTCTCTCTTCACAAACGTGAAGGTTAACTAAACTCCAAGGTGCTTCAAATGGTACAACCAGCCTAGCTTCCGTGAGGGAATCCACTGGTGCGAGGACTTACAGAGGCCATGGTTAAGGAATTTCCAGTCCGATGACATGGAATGCTCAATCGGAGGGTCCTTCCTTTCCCAAGAGAGTGCAGAAGATCCTAAGAGTGTAGAGAGAGGAGGTCTCTCAACCAAATGCTCTGGAATGCAAGCTAACGCAGATAGGATAAACAACAAAATAGATATAACCAATAATCAAAGCCAAACAAGAGTAGAACAATAGTAGAAAATAGGTTCTGTAAAACAGAAAGAAATGGCGGCCAGCACAGTGGTCACTGAATCAGAAAATAGTGACTGCCTGAGCAGACGCTGATTCTGTAAATGACGCCTCTCTGTAGAGGTGCTGAATCAACTGAACAGTGAACTGAGAGAATTTGTGTCTTAGGGTTAGACGCCAATCCAAGAAATGGCGTCTCTCTAGAGAGGCGCTGATTGCAGTGAACAGTAAAACTAAAAGAATGGGCGTCTTTGTAAAAAGACGTTGATTATAAAAATAGCACGTGCCTGAGAAGACGTTGATTCCTCACACAAAGCAGAAATGAAAATAACGAGCACAGATAGAGATGGAAGAAATATTTCTTCATTTTAATGTTATCGGACAGTCCAAAAATTGGTAATCAAGTAGGAGATGTGCACGTGGTGCACAAAGGAGTGGAAAATGAGAAGCACACGTGGGTGCCGAAAGGAGGGGCACACGTGAGTGCCAAAGGGAGGGGGTACGCGTGGGTGCCGAAGGAGGGGGTAATCAAAATAAAAACAACAAGCGTCCCACCGTGATCGCCAATTTGTGAACGTGTCACATAGACATTAAAAAGAGAGGAAAAACAAGGTGATTAATAATAATAAAGATGGTGGTGAAGATAGGATATGGTGGGGAAGGGAGCATGTGATGCTACTATTGAGTGTGATCGCCAGAGGGGTTACCTCAAAAGAAGAAAAGGATGATTACAAATACCTTGTGAAGCGGGGTGTGATTGTGGATTTCACTTCCTCTTTCTATCGGCCGACCGATGAAGGGGGTCTTTATTTTGATTACCCTTAAACAATCAAAGACAAGCAAAAAGAGATGGATTAGAAAACCAACGTGTAGTATCAATGCTCAATAGAAATATAACTATGCAAATTAGGCATGAAAACACCTTGTGCGTTTGGTTTAAACCCCTTTAAGGATTAAAGGATGGGGAATGTGGATGGTAATGCAAGAATAATAAAAGATAAATCCAGCAAAATGATGCTAGATGAGTATGATGCGTAATGCAAAACTATTTAAGAGAATAAAGGAAACGGGTGAGAGAGAGGAAAAAGTGGAGGTTGGTCCTCCGGCGTTGCAACAGAGTGGCAGCGGCCTCTTCACTTAGCGGAGGAGCGAAGAGAGAGTAATGGAGAGAGACGCGAGCCTCTCCCCCCAAACACACAGCCCAAAGTAATGCTCAAACTCCAACGAACTGTAGTTTCAAAGGCACTTCCAGTTGTAGCTTTGACTGCTCTTTGTAAACTCTTCGCTGGCTCCCCGTTGTTAAAGAACAAACCGTGGGATTCAAAAGGTTATTTATAGGGCTAAGATCCAAGTTCTAATGGGTTTTAAAACAAGGAAGTAATCCTACAACGTGGATCTCCCTTCCACAGAAGAACATGGACCCAAATTCGACAAGGAATGCCATGCAGTGGAGGTTGCGTACGAATAGGACACGGACAGGAATTGGCGACTAGTGAGGCTGTCGTCAATTAAATTGGCGCCCAGAGCGGCCGACGCTGATTCCTTAGCAAAATATAGAAATAACATACTTTCCATAGTTAAAAATAAGAAATGGCGTCCATTCGGGGAGGTGTTAATTAATTAGCGCCCGTTCAAAAAGGCGTCAATTCCTCAAATTAAAATCCAATTGAAAATCAAAAAATCTAGAAATAGCGCCCGTGCGAACGATCGCCAATTCTTATGAGTCGACGCACCAGACGCCTGAGTCGACCTGAGATGGAATGATTGCCGTCATCGAAAGGGTGCCAATTAAAGAATGGGCGTCCACCATGACGGTCGCTAATTCCAAAAAATCCAAAAAAAAAAAGAAAAACCTTCTTATTATGCTAATAATGAAGTCCACTGTGGGGCATTACGTTGTGACATGAAATTTACTCAACTTAACATCGATTTTGACGTGTCCACACACTGTAAAGATGCAGCAACACACGGGGACAAAACCCAAAGGAAAAAACACGCTGCAAAGATGCAGCAACACGGGGACAAACCCCCCACAACTATCACAAACAATGACAAACATCTTGCACGTGGAACAAGCTCCTCGACCACACATACACGGCTGCACAGTAGCCAAAACACACTATAATCCCTAAAACAGGGTACCGAAAAAACCATTGTCAGTACAGCACTACACACGGAAAACAGATGCGGAGTGTCAAACGAAAACACAAAACGAAACTAAGAAACACAAATGTGGCTTCAGATCAAAATCTTGAAGCTGAAGATGTAGATCTGGACTCAGATTTGAAGGCTAGTCCACTTTTTTGTTCAGTGGCCACACAATGCCTCGGGGAGGAAGGTTCTCTCCACTTTCTTTCAGATTTCTTCTCTCAATGCTAGGGTAGCTCAGGCAAAACTGCTAGAGGGCTGCTCTTCTCTCTTTTCTTCTTCTCAGATGTTTTTCGTAAAGCTCAGGGCGTCTCTCCTAGTTTTTCCCGCGCCATCTCTTCTCCATGGCGATAGGTCCATATTTATAGAAGAGAAGCATGAAAAGTTCCCTATTTCCAGATTCGTTTTCTGATTGGTCCTTTTCAGAGCTATTTTCTGATTGGTTCATGTTTATAGAAGACAAACGTGGATATTAGCCTTTCTCAGATCTATTTTCTGATTGGTCCATGATAAAAAGAAGGTTCTTTGTCCTCAGACCATTTTAGATCTCGACACAAGTGTCTGGAAGCGTGTGCCATTGACTTGAAGAAAGTATTCACGTGACCGGGTGACCAGCTCAAAGTTTGCACGTGCTGTGACTTTCAGGCAATATTAGTCGACTGAGTTGCAGATCGGTTGACTGAACTTCCATGTCTGTCAACTTGATCTTGGCATGGTCTGTCAACCAAGTGCAGTGAGCTTCAGGTGATATGAGTCGACCTGGTTGGCTTGGTAGGTCGACTCAGTGCATTCTCACGTGAGCATCAGCACACGAGCCTTAGTACACGAGCATTAGTTCTGTCTGGCTGAGCAACCTCTATCGACTGAGTTGACTGACTTTTCTTAAGTCGACTGATTTTTCCTTTGTTCTGTTGCCTTACACTCTGCCTAGCATCGTGAATATCTGTCGAATCCTTTGCATATCAGTCGACTGACTTTCACATCTGTCGAGTAAGTTGGAACTCAGTCGACTGAAAATTACCTTTGCCAGTTGACTAACTGGCCAGCCCTTTCATCTTCATTTCAGCAAGTTGAAAGCCCCTTACCTATCTTCATTGAGTCTTTGTTGTCATATAAAGTTGCAGCTTGAGCTTCTTATTCTAACTGTATTGTGTCTTGCCATACTCAAGTTCTTCAGCATTCATTTCTTCTAATGTCTGTTGACTGTTCTGACTGTCTGTTCAAGCATAGTTAGAATACATTGTTAGGCTCCAACCATTTCTCTTACCTTCATTTGTATCATTATCCTTCCAAATTTCATGTTCGTCTTCAGTTGACTTTTCTGCCTTAGTCATGTAGCTCCAACCATCCGTAGTTGCTGGTTGGACGATCTTCACAGGTCGGTCGAACGCCCAATCAGTCGACTGAACTCTAGCATCAGTCGATCGAAACCTGTAATATTCTCACTCTTGTCATTTCTGGGACATTCGGTCGACCGGACCCTTTCTGTCGGTCGACCAGTCAGCCACTTTTGTTGACCTGATGACATATCTGTCGACTTAGTTTGTGCTTAGTCGATTGATTTTTCCTGAAAGTCAGACACTTAAGGATATCTTGAATCATATCTCTATAACAAGTTTCCAGATCATTCAATGTCTCATGAAGAGCACAGCAACATGATAATAATGAATCATAAAAATCATCAACACACACAGTTAATCATAGTTGGATCATTATCAAAAGTAAAATAATGAATCATAGTTGGACATCATTAAAATCACACATGAACCACACATGCACAACACTCCTTGTCGCTGCTGCTCCCTTATTCACCGCCTCCTCTACTCGGCATCGCCACTATTGCTGCTCGCCAGCATCGTTGCCGCTACTGTTGCCTGCGCAGCCCTATTCGTGAGAGAGGGAGCAGGCCACTATTCTTTCTGTCCCACGTGTGTATGTGTGTGTGTGAGGGAGAGAGGGAGTAGGCCGTGACCGGCTTTGCTCTGTCTGTAAGGGAGAGAGCGAGCCGCTCTCTCCTTCTCACACCCTTCTTCATCTTCCTCTACTTGCTGTCGTAAGGAGGAACACGAGGAGAAGTCATCCGCGTCTTGTAGAGAGAAGGCCGCTACACATCATCTCCATGGTGAGTCGTCATCTCACAGTCATCTCGACTTGATCTTCTAGGAAGAACATCACCATCGTCTTGGGTCTTGGAGTGTGGATTTTAAAGGATACACTCTAGTAACATACTCTCCACCTCCACAATGGTATGCGGGACTACAACTTCCGCTATACATATATAGGTAAGTCCCGGACTTGGCCCGTATTAGAATATGTGGATTACTCGGGTTTTATCAACTGAGGTCATGCTTAGTTTTAGGAACAATATGAAGATTTTTAATGATTTTTACCATAGAATAGAACATGTTGTCTGATTCTTTTGCATGGTCAACTAATGACACAATCAAATTACACAAGCTCATGCTAGTCAATCCTATAAATCCATCCAAAGTATGTGACGAGTGGAGAATTTTGATGCACACAGATTTACGTGAAATTTTGCGATCCTAGGAACTGTTGTCATTTATAACAGGTTTAAGAAAAGGGGGAAGATAGAAACTGAGACTAAAATGCTATACGTGGCTTATACGTTTTCCTGCTAATAGATTATATATCCACCGTGCTTAATTTTCTGCACAAAGCATTTGATGGGAATCGACGCCGAGCATGTACATTTTATTTTACATTTGTGTCCTTTAGTTTATTTTTATATCCATGGAAAGTATAAGCGCAATTGTACGGCTTTGTAAGCCAATGCGTCATTCCCTTGGATTGTGTGGGTTTTTATGCAAATGTGTAGTAGGTCCAGCTAGGGGGGCCCCTCCCCTTCCCCATTGGTCCACCTCATCCATGTGGGGCTGGTCAACCATCCTAGGTGGCCATCTAGAAGGTTTGAATGCTAATTGACCACATGGGAGACAAAGGGGTTAAAATTTCAAAGGTAGGCCACCTACCTTACCTACCTAGTCAAAGGAGTGCCCCATTCATATGTAATTTATTTATTTTGAGTTTTGACCACATGGGGGATGAAAATGACATATTTCCCACGAAATTATCAGCCCCCTCACCCCTTGCCATTTTCTATATAAGCCTATGTATAGTGTCATTAGAGATTAATGAAGAAATCATGTGAAAATTGCTTGAAGCAAGAAGGGTGTGCCCTCTCTCCCTCTCTCCCCTGGTGTTCTTCCTTCTCCAACCCCAAATTCTAGAGTGGTTCTATCTTCAATCCCCTCCTCTCAACCTCCGGTGATCGTCTGTGCCACCGCCGCCGCCGTTCGTGCCGCCTTCGAGCCGCCACGGGATCATCTTCGGTTTTCTGTCCTGCTGGACAGAGGTGTAGTTCGTGAATTTCTGAAGCCAGCCACGAGTTCAGATCGATTTGAAATTTTGAGGATTGGTTCCTATCTTATAGCCCCTTCTCCACAAAAACATCCAGGTTCAAAAGCCACCGTTTCATATCTTTACCATTTCGTTCAACTCTCTATCTCAGATCTGTTCTGTCACTTTCTACAGTGATAGTAGCCCTGAGTTCTCCACCTTAGACCACCCTTTTGATTTATGTTAGACCTCAAAATTTAACTGGGTGTTCTGTCCGTCGTCTCCTACCACCACAATTTTTCTTAAATTTTTATCATCCTTCTACCTATTTTTAATAATTCATGTTCTACCGGCGCTACAGTACTTTCAGTCAGATCCCAGATCCGACCTTCGTACAGTAAACAAATCACAGAAAATCATCGGCACATCCAAACGTGTCCAAACTAATTTTTCTGTCTTCCCCACTCCATTTCCAACAACTTGTCTGAAGAACACAACCCCAGATTCAGACGTCTACCTCACGGTCAAAGGCAATCCATAGTCAAGTTCTCTGCAGGTCTGAGTTTTCGGTTACTGTACAACAGGAGATTGAAAATTCCATAAGTCAAGATCCGAGCAGATCCAGGCCATATTTTTGGGCCTAGGTTGAAGAGCTTCAAGCTAGCTTTCCAACGGCGCCAGTCTCGTGTCGATCCGACATCGGGGCTGATCGCAGCGCCCATTCTCGCCGGAGCGCGCGCCGAAATACAGAACCGGCAGATTTCCGATCGGGTACCGACCGGTGCCGAACGGAGCCGCCGGGCCTCCGGCCGGCGAACCAGCGTGCCGCCATCCCAAGGAGAAACCCTCCGGGCATCCACCACTACAGCGGTGCCACCGGGTCCCACACGGTCACTCTGGACAGCACGTGGACCCCACCGTCACGTGTTCGGGTGTTGCCGAATCAACGCAAGAAGCCGCCCGTCAACCCGAATTCGGTCCTCCCGGACCCAATTGTGTAGCCCTTTACCTCCCTGCGTGGAGTGGGCAGCGGCTTGCATTTCTGTAATATTGTTCCGGGAGTACGATTTTCGGCCGGGCCCATTTTCCCCACGCCGAGCGCGTGGAGGTATCATTCTCGCTCCCTACACTCGGCATTTGCTTATTTTCATATATACTTGTTTATGCCGCTGCTAGAGAGCATGCTTTAGGTCCGTTAGCTCGCTATATTATCATTCACCGCTACTGCGAGAGAGAGCGAGACCGTCCCCGTGACCCGATCCGGGCACGAGAGTGCAAATCGACCACCCTAGCTCTTGCCGGGTTCTCAACCGTGCACGTCCGACGCTTCCCTCATCAAGGGACGATCGCGAGCTTGTCGTGTCCGTGGTCCCGTCCCGCATCAATTTGATATCAGAGCGAGTTGAGTCTAGGGTGTCAAAAAAAGAAAAGAAAAAGAGTGTCATGTACGTCTAGTCATTAGTCATTGCCTAAGTCGTGTCTAGGATCATCATTGTTTTAAAACACAAAAAAAGAGTGTCTTTTCGCATTGCATCCCTTTACTCGATATATCAAAATGTGTTGTCCGAACGTTAGGCCATGCCTATCGGGAAGGCCGCACACTTGTGCGAGTGATCTTCGGATCGGTTATCTCCGCCACGTACCGAGTCTTGGTTTACGTCTAGGGTCCTTAGTGTGCATGCATTCCAAACTTGCATAGTCGGTCTAGTGTCTTGTCACCGTGTGTATGCATGTCCATGTCCACTACCCATGGCCGATCCCCAAGACCATACGTCCGAGTGGTCAACTTTTGTGGCCAAAATGAATGTCCTCATGGACCGAGCCTTTGGTTTTACCCCTCTCATTATGAAAGCCGCTCTACCCAACGGGTCCACAACGAAACTCCATTTCACCGATAGGGAGTCGGATAATTGGGTTTCTCTTGACATCGTGGAGTCTCTCTCCAAGACAGGCGAGATTGTCCGCGATGGTGATTTTGCTTGTGTTGAGTTCTATAAGAGGATCGGCTCTGTTCTCTACACCGATGGTGCATGGTGCAGGATCGGCACACTTGCTGGTTCATGCATCATTTTAGGGCAAAAGTGGTTAGGAGAGAGAAGGGCCAATCTTGACTGGGACAAGAGGACTTGCACCTTATGCCCACCATACCTACCCGGTAAGATCACCCTTAGGGACCCCGTATGTCCAGCCACCCAGCCCCAGCGGCCCACTCCACCTTCGGATTCGCGCTTGGAGCCACCTCATCCCGAGCCACCCGTATTTCTAACGGGTACATTATACATAACTGAGCCGCTTCTTAGTTGGCTCAAGGATGGCTTGGTCCCACTCCCTTACCTGTCTATGGACCCTACCCTACCTTTGGTGTCCGTCAACTCCTACCACACAACTTTTCGGTCTAGTCACCATGTCGATACTTTGGATGACCTTATTATGGGATTAGATTCACAATGGGAGTTGACGCATCTTTTGGCCCGAGGCTTTGACCAACCCGCTAGTCTTAGCTTCACCCATCCGGCCTTAGGATCCATTACCTCCGTGTGCACCGTGGGGTGTGTCACCACGGAGATTCTTCGACTCCTCCCGATGTCGGCCGAGTCCGACTTCATTCTCTTTTGCCCAAGGGAGGAAGTTTGTTTTCTTCACATGACCATCGTCCCGTTCACTATGGCGGATGAAGGTGACCATTCACACCTTCAAGAATTTCACGATTGGGACCGTGTCATGGAGGAACCCATCTCCCGAGGTCATACCTTCTTTGACCCTTTTGACCCCTCTACTAGTGAAGCTCCCGAGCTATCACATTCCCTCCACCTCTTCCAAGGAGTTCACTATTCCGCCCATACCCCTCGGTCTATTCGGCAAGCCGTCTCTACATCTAGGGATGATGACGAGGGTAGTTTTGGATCTCCTACCCCTTCTTCACCCAAATCCCATCGGTCACCAATGCATGAGTGGTACATCTTAGGGTGTCTAGGAGTCCTCCCTTCCATCAACCATCGTGTACATCTAGTATATGCATGGCACATATTCGGGTGTCCTGGTCCGCCGTCACCCATGAACGGGTCGGACTAACAGTGTGCTTTTTCTTTGTGTGGTTTTATTTTGAGTGATTTGTTTGCATGGTTTGTGTGTCGTTTGTTTGTCTGCATGCGTCTTGTGCAAGCTCGTTGTCGTTCTCTTATGAGTAAGAGGTGAGTGGACTCACTTGATGAGTATTGGGTCGATTCTACATCTATACCCGGATCAGTCACCTATTGGGACTCAGCGGTGATTCCTAGTGAATCTTCGAGCTACTTCCTTCCCTTTTGAGAGTACCCCACTCGGAGTGTCCACCTTTAGCCCACAGCAGTTTGTGCATATCGAGTATATATGGAATGAGCAGGTGACGGTCACTTGGAGTGGAGCGTACCCGCGTTATTTGGCACGGTGACGGATCCGCCGGAGTATTCGAGCATCCTTACCCCTACTCGACGGGGTCGAGTTCCTCCCACCCGGGGAGAGTTGATGGGAATCGACGCCGAGCATGTACATTTTATTTTAAATTTGTATCCTTTAGTTTATTTTTATATCCATGGGAAAGTATAAGTGCAATTGTACGGCTTTGTAAGCCAATGCGCCATTCCCTTGGATTGTGTGGGTTTTTGTGCAAATGTGTAGTAGGTCCAGCTAGGGGGGCCCCTCCCCTTCCCCATTGGTCCACCTCATCCATATGGGACTGGTCAACCATCCTAGGTGGCCATCTAGAAGGTTTGAATGCTAATTGACCACATGGGAGACAAAGGGGTTAAAATTTCAAAGGTAGGCCACCTACCTTACCTACCTAGTCAAAGGAGTGCCCCATTCATATGTAATTTATTTATTTTGAGTTTTGACCACATGGGGGATGAAAATGACATATTTCCCACGAAATTATCAGCCCCCCCACCCCTTGCCATTTTCTATATAAGCCTATGTATAGTGTCATTAGAGATTAATGAAGAAATCATGTGAAAATTGCTTGAAGCAAGAAGAGTGTGCCCTCTCTCCCTCTCTCCCCTGGTGTTCTTCCTTCTCCAACCCCAAATTCTAGAGTAGTTCTATCTTCAATCCCCTCCTCTCAACCTCCGGTGATCGTCTGTGCCGCCGCCGCCGCCGTTCGTGCCGCCTTCGAGCCGCCACGGGATCGTCTTCGGTTTTCTGTCTTGCTGGACAGAGGTGTAGTTCGTGAATTCCTGAAGCCAGCCACGAGTTCAGATCGATTTGAAATTTTGAGGGTTGGTTCCTATCTTATAGCCCCTTCTCCACAAAAACATCCAGGTTCAAAAGCCACCGTTTCGTATCTTTACCATTTCGTTCAACTCTCTATCTCAGATCTGTTCTGTCACTGTCTACAGTGACAGTAGCCCTGAGTTCTCCACCTTAGACCACCCTTTTAATTTATGTTAGACCTCCCAATTTAACTGGGTGTTCTGTCTATCGTCCCCTACCACCAAAATTTTTCTTAAATTTTTATCATCCTTCTACCTATTTTTAATAATTCATGTTCTACCGGAGCTACAGTACTTTCAGTCAGATCCCAGATCTGACCTTCATCCAGTAAACAAATCACAGAAAATCATCGACACATCCAAACGTGTCCAAACTAATTTTTCTGTTTTCCCCACTCCATTTCCAACAACTGTTCTGAAGAACACAACCCCAGATTCAGACGTCTACCTCGCGGTCAAAGGTAATCCATAGTCAAGTTCTCTGCAGGTCTGAGTTTTCGGTTACTGTACAATAGGAGATTGAAAATTCCATAAGTCAAGATCCGAGCAGATCCAGGCCAGATATTTGGGCTTAGGTTGAAGAGCTTCAAGCTAGCTTTCCAACGGCGCCAGTCTCGTGTCTATCCGACATCGGAGCTGATCGCAGAGCCCATTCTCGCCGGAGCGCGCGCCGAAATACAGAACCGGCAGATTTCCGATCGGGTACCGACCGGTGCCGAACGGAGCCGCCGGGCCTCCGGCCGGCGAACCAGCGTG
This sequence comes from Amorphophallus konjac, assembly GCA_022559845.1. Taxonomy (NCBI): domain Eukaryota; kingdom Viridiplantae; phylum Streptophyta; class Magnoliopsida; order Alismatales; family Araceae; genus Amorphophallus; species Amorphophallus konjac. Next base: position 383,723,572 of record CM040123.1, read on the forward strand.
CCGTCATCCCAAGGAGCGACCCTTCGGGCATCCACCACTACAGCGGTGCCACCGGGTCCCACACGGCCCCTCCGGACAGCACGTGGACCCCACCGTCACGTGTTCGGGTGTTGCCGAATCAACGCAAGAAGTCGCCCGTCAACCCGAATTCGGTCCTCCCGGACCCCATTGTGTAGCCCTTTACCTCCCTGCGTGGAGTGGGCAGCGGCTTGCATTTCTGTAATATCGTGTAATATTGTTCCGGGAGTACGATTTTCGGTCGGGCCCGTCTTCCCCACGCCGAGCGCGTGGAGGTATCATTCTCGCTCCCTACACTCGGCATTTGCTTATTTTCATATATACTTGTTTATGCCGCTGCTAGAGAACATGCTTTAGGTCCGTTAGCTTGCTATATTATCATTCACCGCTACTGCGAGAGAGAGCGAGACCGTCCCCTGATCCGATCCGGGCACGAGAGTGCAAATCGACCACCCTAGCTCTTGCCGGTTTCTCAACCGTGCACGTCCGACGCTTCCCTCATCAAGGGACGATCGCGAGCTTGTCATGTCCGTGGTCCCGTCCCGCATCAGCATTGTTATACTTTAGATATAATTTCCGTAGAAAATTTTATCACTAAGTTGCAATATTGTTAACTTGGATAACTTGTAAATTAATGGAAACCTTTCGAGCCATGTACTTTAGTTCTATCTTCTTTAAATGTTTTGTTTTGTATCTTAATTTCATTGTGAGAGAGATAATACCTGTGCTATCGTATTGTTATATCCAAATAGTAATTAATTACTTAGAATCTTAATTTTTTTTATTTTTGTCATGGCTTTCCATTGCATCATTTAATTAGTTCGAAGCAAGTCTAAAATGAACTCAAAACGTTATAAAAAGCCTTTTTGAAACAAATTTCTAACTGCCCAGTATCTTCATTATTCAAATGATAGTTCCTTACGCACAATAACCTTATTGCAGGAGAATTCATAAGTGAATCCATTTTCCCATAGCCCTAAAGTTATGGCTTTTCTTTTGTGGGATGGTGTAACGCCTTGTTTATATAATCCTATGACTACGATAATAAACTATCTTATTCTTTGACGGGAGATCATGGAAAATAATTGAACACCACAAGTAATAAAATAATATGAGGCCATTGCAACATTATATGCTCAAATATGATTATCACCGTAGCACTCTCCGAGCGCTTATATTGCATCAAAAATAGAGATTGATATTTACTAGCTCACGACGAGTCAGATTCCACTTTGGCATAGAGTTAGATTAAAGTTGTGCTAACTCAATTAGATTTGATTAAAGTAATCTAGAGTTAACTTAATTTTAATTTGACAGGAGAAGAGTTAATCCGAGAGTAAGGAGGCGGACTAACAAATTCTTAATCCAATGTGATTTGATAAGTAGTAGTTAACTTGATAATGATTACAAATAAAATATTATATTTAAATGTCTTTTTAATTTTTTTAATATATCTCTCATTCTCTCTCTACCTCTCTCCCCTCCCCCTCTCTCTAGTCACTCTCTATCTCTCACACACGTTAATTACTAGTTTAAGTTACTATTCATCTTTAAAATTAATTTTAATTTATTTTAATTTTAAATTATTTTAATATATGTTACAAATTAAATATATCATAAAAATAAAAATATTTTTGATAAAAAATATCATTAATATTTTTGATAAATAACATCAATAATCTCACTAATTAAAATTTAAAAGTCAAAAACGACATTAATTATAGGTTTATGTTATTGTTCATCTTTAAAATTTTTTACTTTATCTTAAATTTTAAATATTTTTATTATATTACATAAATATATTATACCGTGAAAATAAATTTAGTTGATAGATAAAATCAATAATATCACAAATTAAAATTTAAAAGTCAAAAACGACAATAATTATGGCTTTATGTTATTGTTCATCTTAAAAAATTTATTTTATATCAATTTTAATATTTTTACTATATTATATAAATGAAATATACCATGAAAATATTTTTATTTTGATAAATAACATCAATAATCTCACTAATTATAATTAAAAATAAAAATGGTATTAATTACATGTTTATGTTACTGTCCATCTTTAAAATTGTTTATTTTATCATCTTTATTAAATATTTTTAAATATTATATATCAAAAAAATAATTTTTTTGATAAATAACATCATTTATCTCACTAATTAATATTCAAAAGTCACAAAATATTTTTAAAAGTAACTATTTATTTTAATATCTTTATTTTTTAATTTTTATAAAAAAATTTAATAGATTCCATATGATAGATATACTATTATAATAATAAAACTTTTGTTAAAAACTATCGTTAATATTGCTAACTAAAATTTTAACAATAATAAAAGTTATAACAATTTAATGTTAAACATAAACAAATAAGAGAGAGAGCATGATAGAGAGAGAGAGATTAAATATAAATAAATAAGAGAGAGAGAGAAAGAGCATTGATTATGGGGGGAGAGAGAGAGGGAGCATTTATTGAGCATTAATTATGGGCTAACCTATCTTAAACTCTGGACTAACCCTAGGTTAGTCCTTAACCTAATCCAATTAAATGAAAATGGTAATTGAGGAGGGTAAAATCAGTATGGCCCATGTAAGGCCCATTACGTCGGGCTCGCTTCGGCTAGAGATCTACAATGCGCATAACAGGCCCCTGACGACCGCGGCCCACAACGAACGACCCGGGGCCAACAGTCCTCGGATTCGTCAGGACACAAAGGGCATCAGCTCAGGCGCAACGGATGCCACCCGACTCTCTGACGATCGACCGTTACCTCCTACGATGTCGGCCTCAACTCCACTAAACTTGAGCACGCCTTACAGGCAATATAAGAGTCGCCTGAGAACAATCCGACTCGAGAGGAATGAACTCCCAACGAGAACTCCCCACGATCGCGGAGAAGCGTTTTCCCACTACTTGCGCCATTCCCTACTAAGGAATATGCCCTCACCACTAGGACAACCCCTGTAAATTGACCTTCATCCGCAAGCGAGAGGGAGACATATACACGGATCCATACACACACACAGAAGACACGTGAATACAGATCTACAGGCATGGCAACAGAGTTTCCGATTGCGAAGCCTTGAGGTGGAGTTCTAGTCGTCTTCTAAGCACCCTTATCGCCCAGCGAGCACTCTCTAAGCGTTCATTGGATACGGCGAACACTCCGGCGGAAGATCGACCACCCCTCCAGGCTTGCTCAATCACCTTTCGACTCTCTCGCTCTCTTCTGCTTCTCCTTAATCTTCCTCCTCCAAGATTCTGACTTAAACATCAGAGGGTTATCCCATGGGGTAACGTCTGGGACTTCTTCTGACGTCGTTTTCTTGGTGTTTGTAAGTTTTCACGGATGACCGAACGATCCCTTCTCACCAAACAAATCTTAAAAGTATGGTAAGAGGACTAGGAACCATAATTCCACCTCTACAATAATCAAACCACAAAAAGGGTTAGCCCTGGGCTAATTTCGGGTTAACCCAGAGCTAACCCTCAATCAAAGAGAGGCTTAAAGTATGCTTTGCAAATCGGGTAGGATAAGGTGGAATAGTAAATAGAGGTGAGAGAAAAATGAGTAACATGAGTCGCTCCTCACAAAGAAATGTCGTTAACCTGAGTGAGGCGAAGTATTCGCACTCACCTCTTCGAATACGACACCCCACTCGATTTTCAAAGTGGACATAAGGGAATAAAAAAATGGGTTTTTTGCATAGAAACCATTGTTAAAAGTGAATTTGTAAAAAAATTATTCCTAAAAATACATTAGCAGGTATATCACTGTGTAATCTGAATTGTGCAAAAATGCCATATTTATTTGCATGCATATCACTTCTTTTTACCAACAACTTGTAAGAAAATCACGCTTAAATGGCATTTATGCACTATTTGAATTAACTCAGTCATATACCTGTTAATACATTTTTAGGAATAGTTTTTTTGTAAATTCACTTTTAACAATGATTTTCATGCAAAAAAACCCTAAAAGAATTTCCAATGTTTTTTCCCCAATTGCATTCCTTAACTACAAAGTCAACGTGTTCTCTCTTGCCTTGCAAGTGATTTCATATATATATTAGTGTTGAGATTTACCAAAGAATTTTTTTTAGCCAATTTTTTGTTACTTTCACCAAACATTTTGAGGTATCAAACATTTTTGGCTAATAGTACGACGGCACTGTCATCATCGTTATTATGATCATAAAATCTTGACTTCCACTTATTATGTTGAAATATATATAGGAGACACTCTGTAAAGCACAACATGCCTCTAGTGAATGCCACGAACAACATCATTTATTATGCCCTAGAAACCTTATTCCATTATCTATCTCTAGTATTATGATATTCGATAGTCCATGTTTATGCTACTTTTGATTAGAAAAATAACGAGGATCATTTAATTACTAACATGTTTGCCTACAACTTCAAATCCACCTTACATTCAAATGAATAATTCTCTCTTTCGCCTCCCCTTGCCCCACCCCTGATAGTAGCCGAGACATCCTAGAGGAGGATGAATAGGTGTGACTTTAAAATTTTCATAGATTAAAAAATATTTACACTAAGCACGGAAATAAAATACGAAAATCAAGTAATCACATCGGGACACAAAGTTTTTCTCCTAGTTCGGACAACTCTTTGGCGGACCTAAGTCCAGTCCCCTTGCAACTCGCAATAAATTCCATTACTTAATCTTCCCGACTACAACACCTAATTTTATGAGGACTAACTCTCCTGTTGTTTTTATTCATATTCAACAACCGACTACTAGCACAAGGCTAACACTTCAGTTAATTTTGATCAGGTCTCAACAAACCAACAGTCATCCTACGTGACTTAGTTTTTCACGTGGTCTCGCACCTCTCTACCTCTTCCAGAGGCTAGAACTCTAGCCAGACCGACCTAACACACCCTAGCTAGCGTTATTCCCAAGAGCATGATGCTCTTAAATTGTCAGCAAGACAAAAATAATAAGTTCCACAGTTTGGTCCTTAGTGAGTGGATAGTGGACTTTACAAATCTAAAAGAAATAAATGACTGATAGACAAACGAGGAAGATGATGACAATGTTGTAGTAGAGTGGTATCCTCCTCTTGATTACTTCCCCGGTGAGAGACTTCAATGATCTTTCTTGAAGTGTAGTGAAGTCCTGTAAGGTTTCGACCAGAATGTGCAACGGAAAATATCGAAACCTTAGATTGCATATCGTTGACGGTTTTTCAAAATCGAACAAGATCGTTAATCTCGTGATGTGAAGAATGATTATTTACTTTTACGGGGTTAAGAATCTCCCAAAAACTTGAAGACGAACGAGAGGAAGATCCCGAGGTCACGAGCCGTTCAAGCGTCCGGCCTCTAGACGTATCCACACGAGTAGTGAAAGCAGACGGGATCTCCTCCACGATCTCCATGCGCCGACCCGATCTTAACACCACCATTCACCGGGGAGGAAGGAGAGAGAAGGAAGGGGGGCGCTCCTTGGAGAGAGAGAGAGGAGAGAGGGCGGCCAGGGTTTCAACCTTGTAGCTTGGCGAGGGTTTCTCCCTTCAGCGTATATTTATAGACCTTTGACGTTTTTCATAAAAAACCCAATAATAGTCTATAAAGTCCACCCAACCCAGTCTATCCACCACTCTATTGTATGTGACCCTCTAGGCCCAATAGTCAGTTTGGTTTTTCAGTCCATTAAGTAAAGAACTCCTTCTTAACTTAATAAAATTTGTCCATTAACTCTTAATGGAATTAGCAGACTTTCCGATCACGAGAAATCACCAAGCAACGCCTCGTGATCCCAAATGACATTGGGGATAAGTAACCCATTTTGGAACCTTTCCATCTATAGATTCCACACAGCTATAGATCCTCATTCATCCAATGCCCCACCAAGACTAGGGTATGGTCAAACTGTCAAACCCTATTGAGTTCTGGCTCAACTGAATCCTGTACTCCAAACTAGTTCATTAGAAAAACTCATTTTTCATAATGAACTCCCATACCCTGGCCAAGAGTTTTCCCGAGTACAGATCCGCAGGGCATACTCTCTCATATATCATACTAAGAGTGAACGATATCATGTTGTCAAACTAATTGCCTTCGCACGAGTTCCACTGAGTCCGAATAACTAACTGTACAAGACCACTTAACAGAAGTCTATAAGTTAGTAATCAAATACTCAGTATTCCTTATGCAAGATATCTTTAGTGACTCAGGTCTAAGATCCAACTGTGCTACTGAGACATAGAATACCCTGATTGACAGTCAGTATGATTACCATTTAGAATTTCTAGATGGGGTCAGTTCAGTGTACTCATTCCACTAATGAGCACCCACACACGTACTTCAGTGTCTCCACACTGATGATTATGAGAACAATCACACCCATCATATGAGTAAGTATCATGTGTACCAGTCTATCCGTGTAGCAACCCAAGATCCGGATACTGGGAAAGGAACCCGATACCATTCGAATCCTGGCCCGCCGCCCACGAGCCGGGGCTCGGAAGGGCCAAAAAGGAGTGTGGAGGTGTAAGGAAATAGGAAATAAAGTAGGACAATTCAACAATTAATAGAAATAAACAATCTAACTACAACAGAGTCCAGTCCAACAGAAAGTACAGTCAAGGCAAGGAACGTACCAAATGCTCAGTGAACACTCGGCCCGACGAGCTGGCAACTAAGAATCTACACACAACGCCCTCGAACCTTGAGGAAGAAGCGCCGCACCTGAAAAGCAGGGGTGAGCCTCCTGTCACTAGCTCTGTAGGGGTCCCACGGAACCCCAACCGAGAACACGGTGTTAGCAGAAATGAAAATAGCTACAACTACAACGGGAACAGCGAACCGGTGGCCAGTAAAACTCGGCACTACAGCTACTCCTACTGTACGCGGAAACACTCCACGATCTCATGATCAGGGGACCACCAGACAACGGACCACCCTAGTCGCGCTACTAGGAAAACGACGACGTTGTCGGGAACTCAACACTGTCTAGAGGAAGGCCCTCGGTGATGCTCACCGGAACCCCTAGACCTCGGTATCGGGAAAACCCCCGGAACACCACGCCAAACCACGTCTCACCGACATGAAGCGGAACTCGACTCACGAGGAAACTCACGTCACGTGACAGGAGTACCTGCCCACCAGAAGTAAGGCCGGATGCGTCCACTGACGACTTAGTCCGTAGCCTCAGGTGTCTCCCTACAATGCCCCAGGTAAAGACTGAGACACCGTACTGTAACCAAGAACACAAAACAATGACTAACTAAGGTCGCGCTTGCCAATGCGTGCCCGATGCCCTCAGTCAAGTGTGCACACACAGACCATACGCCCTAGGTCCGTCCTCTAGCTGGTTCTTCCCTCGAAGCCCAGACTCAGGTTGCGCGTGGGGGCCCTACTGTAACCAGCCTAAACACCGTCTCTCTCGGGTAAGCCGCTCCACCACTCCCTGGTGGGTCAGCACACGCGTGCCGTAAGAAGGCTACGACTAGTGGGAGGTCACTAAACGTGAACATGGAAAGCCACTCACGCACCCATCGTGAGTAACACGGCGTAACAGATGACACAACGCCACCAAACTATGGGCGGCCCACTAGACCTATTAAAGTCAACGGTCTTCGAGTCACAAGACTCGGGTCAAGACCGTCATACAAGGACAGCTCGACGCCGTCAATCTGCCCTATGCTTAGGTCAGAAACTACGGTAACACGAATACCGAGATAGCCCACAAGCCGCCACGACCATTCCCTCACAAAGGGAACTAAGAAACCTCTAGCCCCAGGCTGGGAGACTGGACTCACAGTCCAAGGCCATATGCTTGGCCCACATGGAAAACACTTTCCGGAGAAACCACGACGTGCGGGGAAACCTCACCATACTCACACCGATACATGGTGACTCGATCTAGAAAGAACACGGAAGCCCGGAACACCTGGGGTCACTCGGACCCACCAAACCCACGGGCATGCTAATCGAGATAACACGGTACCTCCAGACACCCAGAAACACAGACACAGAACCCAAGGGGTGTCCGGAACATTCACGAGGCCAACGGTCAACCACTGGGTCACAACCGGGTCGACCAGAGACCAACATACACAAAACGGACACGGCGAACATGAAGAATCGCCTAGCGGTCTACCTCTCGACCGCTAAGGAAAGGCTAGCTGTCTACCCCTGGACCGATAAGCACACTGGAACTCTCGGACCCCTAGCGGTCGCTCCAGGACAGCCAAGGAAGGTGGCGGTCGTCCACCCGACCTTTAGGCGTAGCCTAGCGGTCAGTCGCGAGACCGCTACCCCATTGACCTCGACTGACCAAAACGCGGATAAACGGTCATGCCCTGACCGCTAACCAAATCCTAGCGGTCTTCACTAGACCGCTAAGGGCCCTGGCGGTCTATCGCGCAACCGCGAGTCACAAACCGACATAAGGGGACCCTAGCAGTCTTCACACGACCGCTAGCACCCCTAGCGGTCACTGGAACGACCGCTAAATCATCCTGAGCGCGAAAACGGTGAGAAATCCCAAAACGCCCATCCACGCCCCAATCATCACCCGATGATGTGGAAACAAAGGGGAAACTAGTCCCCAACCTCTCTAGCACCGAGAGGACCCAATTAGATCTCAAAAACATGATCAAAACCTTAGATCCGGCTCACTCCCCAAAATCATGGATTTTCACCAAAACGTCCAAATAAGCCCGCTCGGCTCATCACGGCCTACAAAACTCGCGAAAAATGAAGTACACTAGTTGGGGGTCCATCTCCCTACCTCCACCGAAGATTCGACGTGCCGTGGACGTCGCCGATCCACTAAGAAAACGCCGTTAAACCCTCGCCGGTGCCCCATGCTCATGAACCAGCTTCACCGCGCCACCACGCCTCGACCCATCCTCGCGCTCCTCGGCCCCCCACCATCGCCGCCTCACCCTCCTCCGCCACCGTCGGCCGCCCAGGGGAGAGGGGGAGAGAAAGAGAAGAGAGAGAGTGAGAAAGAGAGAATGGGGAGAGAGAGTGGGTTAAGGGGGTTATTAATAGAAAAATCCAAAAATTCCAGAAATTCAAAAAAATATGAAAAATTACCTCCACGATCTTCGAGAAAAGCGCAACGCGTTGGTACTGTCCCGAAGTCGGAGAACGCAACGGTTCACCCTGCACAGTGTTCCGAAGGCACATCAGGGAAAAACACGTGTAAAGCATAAAATACACTCCAGGACCCACAAAATGATCTGAAAAAATATCCGAAAAAAATTCGGGGCATTACAACCCTCCCCCATAAAGAAATTCTGTCCTCGAAATTCAGGACTATCACCAAGTCACAGGGGAAGAACACCTTAACCAACTGACAACGTTGTCAGAGTCCCAGCACAGAAAACCTCGATTCTCACGAAAGCACCGATCCTAAGGGACACAGCCAGACTACAATCACGAAGAATGCCTCGCTCAACATGCCGCGCACCGGTCATCAGAGCAGGCACACACCAAAGGTCACAGTCCGGCATCACCTCAGTCATAGCGAAGAGCAACCATGGCACCGCTGCCACAATCTCGCTCACCAAGGAGACACAACGCTCGTCAAGAGAAACAACTATCGATCCATCCTATGGTCGGCGGGCAAAACCCACATCAGCTTCACAACCAATTGACTGGTTTCACACCCTACTCCAGGGAATAACCGACACAGAGCTTCCCTCAGCTCATGCAACCATCTCAACAGACCGCAATGAGATCATCGGCTCAGCGCCAAGAATCATCTCACACCTGGCAAGCCGAAAATCAGACATATCACTGTGCCAACTCTGCTAGGAGACAAACTTCGACAAGGCCCAGATCCCATCTGAAAGGCACATCATGGAAACGGCCACCAAAGGTCTCACTCCTACATAGCTCTCACCGTTCACGATGCACAACCACTAGCATCTTCTTATCTGTGAAAGACCATTACTTGTCACAAGGCACTCGTCAACGGGGGACCTCTACCGGCCCCACCGGCACGATCCAACTCATGACAGGCCATCCGCTGACTTACGCACATACCAACACCACATCCAGATCTATCATCATGCCAACTCTACCCTCTCAGGGGAGCACGGCGAAACCAAATGACAAGGTCTCTCCTCAGTCCTCACGTCACTTGACTCAGACTTATGGGAATCCTCCCTTGCTGGTCGTAGACCAGGAATCACTTCCACGCACAGGCATCGACCACTGTCCTGTATAGGGCTGTCAATGGGCCGGGCCCGGGCCGGGCTTAGGTCGGCCCGGCCGGCCCGGGCCCGACTTATCAAGAGTAAGGCTTGAGCCCGGCCCGGGCCCGACCTATGTCGGGCCGGGCCGGGCCGGGCCTGATATTATGTAAAAAATTCAAAGCCCGACTAAGGCCCGGCTGTAGATTCTAAATTTATGATTAACCCCCAAATTGATAAAAGATGATGATTTTGTTTTAAAACAAGATATCGCACTCAATTAATGATGAAAAAGGGGGAAAATCATATGCAACAATTAAGATCCGTGATCGCCACTGAAGCCAGAGACATGCCAAACAATAAGAGATTAGGATGGGGCATGTTACATACCTCAGAAATCCATAAAGGGGAGCCGTGGGCCTGGAGATTAACGCGCTATATCGTCCTAGCGCGTTCTCTAGGTCGCGCTAGCTTCGTATAGCGCGATATCAGACAGGTAGCGGGATTTATCTGGATTCGTTCCTTCCTTGCTCCAAGGCCGGCCAAGGTGCAAGGGCTCCACGTATCAATCTTCTAGTGCCTGCAAACAATCATAAACAATAAATAGAAAGCCCATTAGATCGAGACTCGAGTAGAATCTGCCCTTATTCTTAATCAAAAGCATGTAAAAAGGGGGCTTGATTACCTGGGGGTTTGGTGGTTTTTAAACCCCTATGGATGGGCAAAAGATAGGTGTGGTGTGTGTGAATGCATGTATTTTGTAAAAGGAGTGTTTTGAAATCAGGATGCAATGCTATGCAAAGATTAAAAATCCGGAGGGGAAAAGAAAGATGAAAGAGGAAGAACACAAGGAAAAGCCCTAAATACTCCCTTGAACGTGCGAGGAGCGAGGATTTATTGATTGTGCACGAAGTATTTCCTCCTCCTCGTCAATAACTCGAGTTGCATCCCCCTCAAACGACGGCCAAAGGGATGAATTTATAGGAAAGAGGTCGAACACTAACCCTAGGTCGGAGTTGATTCAATCCCAAGATTTGGAGGCTTCAAATGAGGTAATCCTGCCGATTAAGGAGGGGGAAAGGTTTCTGCTAGGTTTAGAAACCTTCCTGGATAAGAAACATAGTCAGCAACTTACCAGATAAGGACCCTGGATCGAAATAAGGGAGGTCCAGTTTGGAAGGGAACTCTGCCTGATAAGGCGCTATACTTCAATAGCGCGATAATGAAGAACGCGCTATGAAGATATAGCGCGACAACTAAAGCCCCATGAAATGATTTAAAAGAAAAAGAAACATCATTTGGGCAGCCTTTCAATCAAATGTTGAGTGAGAATAACATCCAAGGTGGATGCTACAATGATCAAATGTCAAGAAATAACAGCTGCTCAAACGATAACTCCAATTAGATCCACAACGTGCTATGAACAAGACAACAATAAGAGTGGATAGCGCGGGAATGCCAAACTCGAGATCCAAGGTATGGAATTGTAATGTTGGGCCAAGAAGAGGGAGAAATCCCAAGAAATCAACCAATTAAGGATCAATTGGGGCATTAACTAGGAGAACAAAGAAAATGCTCAATTATCGGCCAAAATTGGGTGTCTACAGATGTCCCTCCTTGATATCCGCTTTGCAGGGGAGCGAAACGGAGGTGAAACGGAAGCAAAACGGAGATGACACGGAGTGGTAGTGACGGGGAGATGAAGTGAAGATGGAATGAGCGGACTGATAAGTGGATATCAAGGAAGAAAAGACACCCATCACAACCGACAAATGATAGGAATAATCCAGAAAACTCCGAGCTAACCACAAGGTCAAGCCAGCATCAGTGACTCCCGCCTAGAATGATAGGCACGAAAAAAAGGAGCTGATCAACCTCTTGCACAAAAGAGGCACCCGCACTGCGTTGCACCTACGAATTTCACTCAATTAGTGGAACAGACGCGAGCCCGGCGGATCCATCGACGCCATCGTGCAGTTCACAGCTAATGAGTGGATCAAAAAGAAGGAGATTGAATCAAAAAGGTGATAAGCACATTCAGGCAAGGGTCACATCGACCAACGAGATCCAGCGCTTAACTGGGAGCAATCTTTCAGATTCGGAATGGAATTAAATTCTTTGTTCGAGAACAAAAGCAAATTGATCCTTTAATTAGGAAGAAGATTGGGCGATTTATGGATGCAAAAGTGGCATGATGCATGCAGGGCTAAAATAAAAGAAATCATCAAAACAAATGCCAAGAAAGATAAAATACAAGATACTCAAGGATAATATTGCTAAATCAAATAGATTCGGGTCAAGAATTATCCGCAACCATGGCGTGCGAGATGAAGTCCATCGTCCCCAAATTTATTTTGATCTAACGGCCTATCCGACGATTAACTGCATGTTTCTAGATCATCACTGTTTTTGGTAGAGGGGAACTCAAATCTCGAAACATACAGAGAACCAGCCGGTCCTTGAGATAATAATATAAATAGCATATAGTAATGCAATAAAAGAAGGGACACAGAAATACTTTCCTGATGGCATGGCATATGTTTCTTTTCTTCCTGCAATCTCAACGTTAGACACAAGCAAATTCAAGCAAATGCAACCTCAATGTTAAGCAAATTCAAGCGATCTCAATGTTTAAGCAAATTCAAACATATAATCAATCTCAATGTTTAAACAAATTCAAGCATATTCAAACATAAGCAGAAGAACACAAGTTCTCATTCATTCTCATCATATGTTCTCAAGTCATATCCTCTTCTCTCCCCTCCTTTCTATTTTCTTATTAATTTAATTATCGCGCTATATGTACATAGCGCGACAGTGTCGCGCTATGAACATGTAGCGCGTCCATTAACCGCAGGTTTTCAAAACCGCCCCCCCCCTTCTATTATTCAAACTTACTCCTTCCCTCTCCCAACTCATCTCTCGCCTTCTCAGCCTCTCACCAGCCCTAGCCCCCATTTGCATCAATCTGATGGCGGGTGGTGCTCCTCGACGCTCCAAACGGCGTGCCAACCGCGGCCGCCAAAGATCGGACGTGGAAGAGGAACGGGCGCCCCCTCCCGCGGAAGAACCCGCCGACTCGGAGGCGACGGTCTCGGCCCGACTCGAGGGAGACGAAATGGACGTCCACCCAGACGAGGCCGAAGAAGTTGAAGGCGCCCCGGTGGCCGAGGAGGTGGCGGCGGAGCCCGTCGGAGGCGCGGCGGCCCGAAAACGCCGGGTGGTAAGAAAATCACCCTAAACTTGTTTTTGATTTGATTTTTCTTATTTTTTCTTTCTTATGTGATGAAAACGGAAAGGGGAATGCCCCTAAAAATCAAAATGTAGGGCAGAATGCCCATAGAACAAATTGCGGGAAACGGGGGTCACCCCCTACCTACAGAAGGGGAACGCGCTATGTCTTCATAGCGCGTTCTTGAAGAACGCGCTATGACGATATAGCGCGACATATAACAGCATGCAGGTCTTTCATTTTCTGATTTGCCTTTTGTTTGATGATCATAGAAATTGATTATTTCTTCTTTTATGTTGTGTGCAGGGTGTGGAGGGTGCAGTGCGTGCCCGCATTTCTTGGACATTAGTCTGGGCAGCTTACCACGCACTACCAGAGTTTCAAAGGGCCCGCCTCCGCCATATGGGCTTCGGGGAATTTCTGGAGATAGAAGTGCTGAGAGTTGATGTGGGGCTGATAAGGGCCCTAAAAGCCAGATGGGACACGGGATGCAAGGCCTTCCTCTTCCCCTGGGGTCATATGATCCCGACCTTGGAGGACGTCACGCGCATCACCGGGCTGCGGGTGCACGGATCGGCAGTGACGGGCTACACTTACCCCGACTACCGGGAGATGGCGCGCAGGCTGCTGGGCTTGGAGCTGGAGGGTACAGGCCGGACCTCACTAGTGTCGAGGATCGTCCTGCAGGAGAGTCTCGGCCTGTTCCACACACAGAGGGAGGTGGGGGAGACTTCGACAGCTCATGAGAAGAGGCTGGAGGCAGGGGCCAGGGAGAGTTTTACTACTGAGGCAGGCCCACAGGCAGACATGGAGCTGAGGAGGTTCCTCATTTTGCTGATCGGCAAGCTGCTTTTAGCGACCCAGGGCGACGCAGTGAGTTGCCGTTTTCTACCCTTACTGGAGGACCTAGATAGAGTGAGACGATATGCCTGGGGTGCGGCAGTCCTAGCCCACTTGTTTGACAGCTTCGGTATCTCCTCACTCCAGTCTTCACTCGGGGGGTTCTACCCTCTACTTCAGGTATTTCTCTACACCTCAAACTTGTGAATTATGCACCTGCCTTTTATGTTGATCATATGAGCTATGTTTCAGGTTTGGAGCTACTTATACCTTCCTACCCTCCGACGAGCCTGGGAGGATCGAGGGGACCGACTGCCCCTGGCCAGACGATGGACCCCTACACGAGACGGCCGGTCTCTGAAGGACCAGGTCACCCACATCCAGGAGACGCTAGACATGATGCCCCCTATAGAGGTAAGATTGAATTTTGAAATTGAATTTAGTTATGAGTGAAATTAAGGGCAATGATAAATTGAATTATGCAGGTGGACTGGACTCCCTATCAGGGGAGAGCCGAGGTGATGCCCTGGGTGGAGCCAGCCATCCCTTTCTTCGGGAGTGAGATTTGGTTGCATGCCCTCAACCTGGTCGAGCCACTATACCACAGGTTGATCATGAGGACACTTGGGCTTCATCAGGCGGTGGTGGAGTTCCCGACCCAGGCGACGGACCCACGACCTGGACGACGCTTCCGAGGCCTGCAGGGTACAGATGACTGGCGGCAGCGTGCCCGAGAGCAGTTGGCAGATTGGAAGAAGCGTGGCCGAGCAGTCCCTGCAGGAGCACATTCAGATGATGCCTACCTTCAGGCATACGGCAGCCGAGTCTATCAGAGCGCTCACGGACTGGTATGCCCTTAAATTCAATTGTTGTTGATTATTCAATATGTGATTAACAATGTGTTCTTGCAGTTCGACATAGAGGAGAGACTGGCCATGGTACAGGGACTCCTCGATTCCACAGTCCGACAGCGCGAGGAGCTCCAGCAAACCGTCGATGAGCTGGTAAGCACTTGAAACTTAGAATGATTCAGATTTGAATTGCAATTAATGATAATGCTTTTCTTTTCAGCGCGAGGAGCTGGAGGCAGTCCGATCCTCGCACAGCGCTTCATCTTCTACACAGCCCGTCTGCGACCACACCGAGCTAGAGGGCCAGCTTGCCAGTGCAGTGGCTCGGGCGGAGGCAGCCGAGGCCTCCCTCCAGGAGAGAGTGATCAATCTGTTCTTTTTAATCTTAGTCTTGGAGTTTTATGAACTATCAATTATTAATCAAGATTTTGGATGCAGGAACAGGAGCTGCGTGCGTCAGAAGCAGAGTTGAGGCGGCGCGATGCAGAGGAGCTCCCTCGAGATGTAGCAGAGCTGCACCTTCTCCTTGGGGTGGAGAGGAGTGAGCGGCGGAGAGAGAGAGAGGATCGGGACAGAGAGAGGGAGAGATGGGAGAAAGAGAGGGAGAGATGGGAGAAAGAGAGAGTGGAGCGGGAGCTTGAGAGAGTGGAGCTACGTACCAGGTTAGGGATCACCGAGCAGCGGGCAAAGGATGCAGAGGATCGCCACCGACGAGGACGTGAGCGGGCCCAGCGTGAGGGATACTCTCGAGCCTACTCGAGCACAGATTACTTAGTTACTTCTTCTGAGCACCAGCGGAGAGAGGATGCAGAGAGGGGAACACATGGTGACAGGGTTTCGGCTTCCCGGGCACAGATGGCTCCTCCTAGGCCTCCCCGGGGAGGACAGGAGGAGGCTGAGAGTTCACATAGAGGGGGAGACCAGGAGGGTCGAGGGGAGAGCTGAGAGTTTGTTGTATCCATCTCATTTTATACTTTTTGACATGTTATAGTAGAATGAGATAGTTCTTTGATATATTGTAGCTTGTGTGTTTGCTTTTTCTTTTACGTGCCTCTTCAAAAGGAATGCCATCAGAAATATAATGTAATTTTTTTAGAATTTTTTTTTGAAAATATGCAAATTTTTATAAGGTTTTGAAAAGAATATTTGAAATTTTTTTGTTTGGGTTTTTGTTTTGGAAATGCCTTTTTTTTTGGAATTTTGACAATTTATCAAATTTTTCTTAGGATTTTAGCAATATTTCAAATTTTTATGGGGTTTTTTGGCAATATTCAAATTTTTATGGAGTTTTTGGCAATATTCAAATTTTTATGGAGTTTTCGACAATATTCAAATTTTTATGGAGTTTTCGTTTGGGTTAGACTTTTAATAATGCAGCATCAAAGGGCTTTTAAACCACTGGCTAGGGGTTCTTGTTCCTTCCCCTTTTGCTTAAAACTACCCAAAGCCGGGCGTGCATTGAAGGGTGGCGCCCTATAATTGGCTGCCCTTGATTAACGGTGCCCCTACCAAGGCCAAACCCGAGGAACATTCTGTCTTAGAGGGAGAAGAGAAGAATAATTGGAGATAAGCTTTACGCAGGATGGGAGACGTCGGGACTTGAATTCCTTCCAAGGTGTTTCCCCTCAAAGAGGTAGTCTGTTGTGCCGGGGCTTTGTGCCTTTGATTTTTAGACCCTTGACTTGCATACGACCAGGGTTTTCCCTGCGGGGACTTTGCCACTCTTGTCATGCCATAATTCACAATTTTGAATTTATTGAAATTCTGACTTGATTTTCATAATAGCCCTTTTGGCGAGATGTATATCATGAAACTCATATGAAAACTCATATTGATTTTGGGTCAAGACTGCCCCTATTTGAGACTCCTCTCGTATTGGGGATTACCGAGGTTGGTCATCTCATCCGTCAACCTCTTGCCCCTTGCATTCGGCCGAGTAAAGAAGAGAAAAGACTTTCAGATATACTCATGGCATGGCCAAAGTAGCAACGGTATTTTACCAAAGGAGCCGGCTAAGGACGCCGTGAAGTGTGTGAGGTGCCCAGCTAAGGTTTGCTCTTAACAAGCAGGGAGAGAACGTTGAATTCCCAGCGCGGGGTTTTTATTACCAAAGGTGCTGCAAAAACAAGCCTAAAAGACTCTTTTGAGAATGATTTAATTAAACAAAAGCCTAAGATAAAGGTCTAAAACACCACTTTTAAATCTTGTTAAGAAGCACTTTATTTTGAAAATCATGCGTGAAGTAATGAGGAAATGATATCATAAAAATGCGTACTTACGTCAATATTTTACCTTGCAACCTTTCTTGAAGCAGCTGTCAGAGGCGAGGTTGATCATCGTGGGATAGTCCTCTTTGGCAGTCAAAAGGATTGGCAGCAAAGGATTGAAAGTGGCTTAACAAGGAGGAGTGGTGCCAAGACCAGACTCAGACGAATAAGGAAAAAAGGAAGAGAGGCGAGGGCTAGAACTCCCTCACTAAGGTGTGGAGACCCTGATCACATGAAAGGTCTACAGAAGAAGCGGAGAATTAGAAGGAGGAGTGAGGACTAAAGCCTCGAAAGCAGTGGGAGAAAGGGCAGATGCCCAAGGTAGTGGATGTGGGAGAAGTTGGGTCGGACCCAGGATTAGGAGGAATTAGAAGAAGAAATTGGTAGATGGAAAGAGGCGGATCTGGTGGGTCCGGAGGCAGTGGAGGTGAATCATGATAGGTGGAAAAATCAGGAGGCTCCGGAGGGATAAAATATCGAGGGACGTGGTGCCCTGGGAAGAAATATGCAAAAATATGGTGAGAAAGGAGGAAGAAAATGAAGGATGTGATGTCCCTGAGGAGAAGGAAGATGAATCGGAAGAAAGATGGAGGGTCCGGAGGTTCCGGAGGGATGAAATCAGAAGGGACGCGGTGCCCGGGGAAGAGTGGATGAAAAGGATCAGGAGGGTCCGGAGGTTCCGGAGGAATAAGATGGAAAAGGGCGCGATGCCTGAGGGGAAAGTCCGGAGGTTCCGGAGGAATGGAATCAGGAAGGGCGTCGTGCCCTAAGAAAAGGGATGAGACACCTGGAGGTTCCAGGGAAATAATAGCAAAGGGGACGCGATGCCCCGGAGGAAGAGAAAGATCTGGAGGTTCCAGAGGAATGAGATGGAAAGGGGCGTGATGCCCAAGGAGGAGGGAAATAGAATCCGGAGGTTCCGGAGGATTAAGATGGAAAGGGGCGCGATGCCCGAGGGGAAAGTCCGGAGGTTCCGGAAGAATAAGGTGAAAAGGGGCGCGATGCCCTGGGAAAAGGTCCGGAGGTTCCGGAGGAATAAGATGGAAAAGGGCGCGATGCCTGAGGGGAAGGTCCGGAGGTTCCGGAGGAATGGAATCAGGAAGGGCGTCGTGCCCTAAGAAAAGGGATGAGACACCTGGAGGTTCCAGGGAAATAATAGCAAAGGGGATGCGATGCCCCGGAGGAAGAGAAGGATCTAGAGGTTCCAGAGGAATGAGATGGAAAGGGGCGCGATGCCCAAGGAGGAGGAAATAGAATCCGGAGGTTCCGGAGGATTAAGATGGAAAGGGGTGCGATGCCCTAGGGGAAAGTCCGGAGGTTCTGGAAGAATAAGGTGAAAAGGGGCGCGATGCCCTGGGAAAAGGTCCGGAGGTTCCGGAGGAATAGAATCAGAAAGGGCGTGATGCCCAAAGAGGAGGGATAAAATCCCTGGAGGTTCCAGGGAGATAGCAGGAAAGGGGGAGCGATCCCCCAAGGAGAGTGAATTAAAGAAAGATGAAAATGAATAAGGTGAGGAATGCGAATATTCGGGGGTGCCGGAAGGCGGGGAAGATATGGGTTTGGAAACCGGGAATCAGGAGGTGCAATTGTATGCAAATGTAATGCAATGGATGCAATGAATAGAATGAATGGATGAAAGAAAAATGCATGGGATGCAAAGAATATGAGGAATATGAAGGGCGAGAGGGCGAGATCCTCCTCTTTCCCTTTGGAGTGGCCCATGAAGAGAATGTGATGGATAAAAACATGGATGGAGTTGAATGGAAGGTGGATAAAACCGTGGAAGGCCCCGTAGCGCCAAGATAACTGCCCCTCCACGGCAGCGAAAACGTATAACCAATTGGCCCAATGAAAGAAGCTTTAACAATAAATGACAACCCCTTTGGAAGGCAAAGATCAACAATGTAAGGGAGTTGGAAAGTTGATACAGGAAGCATTGCCATGCCCATTGATTTGAACAGAATAGGAATTTGCCCTTTGTATGGAAGAATGGGTTTAAGATTTGAAAACTGGAGCGAGGGGTGCCCTGCCCTGCCCTTCGATGGCATCAACGCTTGGCATTCTTCTCTGGCGAACAACAGCGACTTAGCCTCTTCGACCGTGCTTGGAACAATAATCCGGATTGGCATCCGGTAAATAAATTCTTGCGTCTTGAATAGCACGGTAGCGGCCAAATTCTTCTTTCGCGGCTCTTGATCATCCTTGGCACAAGTACTTGTAGTAACGCTCCCCTTCCGAGTAGTAAAGGGAGGTGAGGCAGAGGCGGAAGGCTTCGTGGATGGTGGAGGTATAATGGAAAATGTTGGCAAATGGGTGAGTGGAAGCGGAGGTTCAAACACGTCGAGTTTCTCCCTTTGCTCGGAAGCAGTCAGGGTTGGCTCGAGTGCAAAAAGTGGTGGACCCTGCTCAGGATTAACCATGGGTAAAGGTGAAGGGTTATATGGAGGAATAGGGGTGGTTGGCTGAGGTGGTGGTAATGGGAGGTTATTTGGGGAAGGTTCGATGATAGGCTCGGTGGAGGCTGGTGTTGTGGAGGTTAATGGCTTAGTGGGTGGAGATGTAATTGGTGGGGGTTTAATTGGTGAAGGTTTAATTGGGGGAGGTTTGGTGCAGAGAAAACGCCGAACAGGGCGAACGGTGTTAGGAGGAGGAGACTTAAGATGCGCCGGTGCGGGTGATTGGAGTATCGACCCATCGTCGTAACACCAAGAAGTCTCGGAAATAGGGGGTGAATTGGGGACGGTGGCTTCATCCTGAGCAGGGGGTTCATCAAATGATAATGGGGGAAGTGGGAAGCGAAGGAAACTTGGAAGGGGTGCCTGCGGAGCTTCATCGTCATATACCGGCTCAAATTCTTCAATTGCCGGTTCTTCATCATCAAATTCAAGTGGACACCGTAGTGGAGGCGTATATGTGGATGGAGGAATGTAATGATGTTGCGTATGTGGAGGTGGAAGGCCATATGAATGAAGTGTGCGGATGGGTGGAGGGCGGACGATGTCCACTTGATCATTGACATCTGCCGACTCTTGCTTGCTTGAGCTGCCAATACCATAATCATCTCTCCTATCCTTCCATTCTTTCTCCATCTTAGTAATATTGTCCAAAGCGGCATGGAGAGGATTGACCGGAGTAGGAGGAGCCGTGACCCTTCTTAATTGTTCCTCCATCAAAGTGATTTTGTCAAGAAGGGTTTGTTGGAGGGGTGTAACTTGAGCAACCAAGGGTTGGCAGAGCCTCGAAGGAGGGGTGGCATAAAAAGGCCGTGGAGGGGAGTTAACGGGATGACCCGCAGAAGAACCCGGATGGGCCGGATTGCAAGAAATGAATGGGCCTCGGGGCCGTGATGGAGGAGGAATAGAAGGAGGCGGGTGTCGGACCACCCGGGGAGGAATGTGAAAAGAAGAGGATGGGTAATGGGCTACCCGATTAGGATTGTGAATAGAAGAGGGAGGTGGGTGATGGGCCACCCATGTAGGGTTGGAGGGAGGAAGGGATGAAGGAGATGCACCCTCAACGGCGGCCTTAAGGGCTTGGATCTGTTGAGGGGTGAGATGATCTAATGCATGCAAAATTCGGGAGACCTTCTCATCAGGAGGAGACGGTCCCGGAGGAGTAGTAGCTCGAAATTGAGTAGGGGGACCATGAGAATGGACACTGCCCGCGGGCTGGGTAACACCATAAGAAGGAGGACGTGGTCCCTTGAAAGTATGGTGATAATTTTGATGAACACGTTGAAATTGAGGGGAATAAGATGTGCACGGTTGTTCATCCTCATGAATTGAATTAAACATGTTGTTTTGTTTATGGTAAGCCATTATGCAATCAAAGTTCACAATAATTTGCAAAGAAGCACACAAGTTGGAATGGTTACCGTTGATCTTAATTTGTTTGAACCTTGATGAATTAATGAATTTTAACAAAGTCTGGTGTGATTCACACAAGGGAGGATCCTAGTTTCAATATGGTTCACTTCAATGCCAACTAGGAACACTCTCTCACCGTGTATAGGCCAACTAACTCGGGACTTCAAAAGGGTACAACCTGCCCGGCGTCCGTGAGGGAATCCACGGGTGCGGGGACTTATGGAGGCTTGGTTTAGGAACTTCCAATCCAAAGAGACGGAATGCTCAATGGAGGGTCCTTCCTTCACCAAGGGGGTGTGTGGAATCCTAATGTAGAGAGAGGAGGTCTCTCAAACCAAATGCAAGGATGAATGCAACGCTATAGAAGAAAAATCTAAACTAGCACAATAAAAGGAAAATAGATGAAAGAAGTGAATATACAACAGGAAGTATACAATAATGCAACCATAGAAGATGGCAATCAGAACCCCGACAGAGGATGTAGGTGAATATATCCTCTGGTGATTATCGCGCTATATGTCCACAGCGCGATCTACAGAAGGCGCTATGGATACATAGCGCGATACTTGACAGTGGGGAAGGGCTCAAAATCCAATAAACACACACACTGATGTACTGATAAGCAGGCAACAAGAAGAATGCACGTGGTAGTACAAAGTGTCCCACCGTGATCGCCAATTTGTAGATTCTAAATTTATGATTAACCCCCAAATTGATAAAAGATGATGATTTTATTTTAAAACAAGATATCACACTCAATTAATGATGAAAAAGGGGGAAAATCATATGCAACAATTAAGATCCGTGATCGCCACTGAAGCCAGAGACATGCCAAACAATAAGAGATTAGGATGGGGCATGTTACATACCTCAGAAATCCATAAAGAGGAGCCGTGGGCCTGGAGATTAACGCGCTATATCGTCCTAGCGCGTTCTCCAGGTCGCGCTACCTTCGTATAGCGCGATATCAGACAGGTAGCGGGATTTATCTGGATTCGTTCCTTCCTTGCTCCAAGGCCGGCCAAGGTGCAAGGGCTCCACGTATCAATCTTCTAGTGCCTGCAAACAATCATAAACAATAAATAGAAAGCCCATTAGATCGAGACTCGAGTAGAATCTGCCCTTATTCTTAATCAAAAGCATGTAAAAAGGGGGCTCGATTACCTGGGGGTTTGGTGGTTTTTAAACCCCTATGGATGGGCAAAAGATAGGTGTGGTGTGTGTGAATGCATGTATTTTGTAAAAGGAGTGTTTTGAAATCAGGATGCAATGCTATGCAAAGATTAAAAATCTGGAGGGGAAAAGAAAGATGAAAGAGGAAGAACACAAGGAAAAGCCCTAAATACTCCCTTGAACGTGCGAGGAGCGAGGATTTATTGATTGTGCACGAAGTATTTCCTCCTCCTCGTCAATAACTCGAGTTGCATCTCCCTCAAACGACGGCCAAAGGGATGAATTTATAGGAAAGAGGTCGAACACTAACCCTAGGTCGGAGTTGATTCAATCCCAAGATTTGGAGGCTTCAAATGAGGTAATCCTGCCGATTAAGGAGGGGGAAAGGTTCCTGCTAGGTTTAGAAACCTTCCTGGATAAGAAACACAGTCAGCAACTTACCAGATAAGGACCCTGGATCGAAATAAGGGAGGTCCGGTTTGGAAGGGAACTCTGCCTGATAAGGCGCTATACTTCAATAGCGCGATAATGAAGAACGCGCTATGAAGATATAGCGCGACAACTAAAGCCCCATGAAATGATTTAAAAGAAAAAGAAACATCATTTGGGTAGCCTTTCAATCAAATGTTGAGTGAGAATAACATCCAAGGTGGATGCTACAATGATCAAATGTCAAGAAATAACAGCTGCTCAAACGATAACTCCAATTAGATCCACAACGTGCTATGAACAAGACAACAATAAGAGTGGATAGCGCGGGAATGCCAAACTCGAGATCCAAGGTATGGAATTGTAATGTTGGGCCAAGAAGAGGGAGAAATCCCAAGAAATCAACCAATTAAGGATCAATTGGGGCATTAACTAGGAGAACAAAGAAAATGCTCAATTATCGGCCAAAATTGGGTGTCTACACCGGCCCGGCCCGACTACTTAAATAAAATAATAAAAATAATAAAAATTAATAGATTTAATACTATAAAACTTATAATCTCACTAAATAAATTAAAGTTTTGATATTAATTACATAATTTATGTGAAAAGAGATATTTAAAATTTCTAATTAAGTAAAATAACGTAAGTTTGACTAAATAGTTTTTAAAATTTCAAGTGAGAATAAAAAAAGGGATCGGGCCGGGCCGGCCCGCGGGCCTAACTCAAAGCCCGAGCCTGGCCCGCGAGTCTAATCGGGCCGGGCTTTTAGGCCCGACTAAAAGCCCGCGGGCCGAAAAAGACCTTGCGGCCCGGCCCGAAATCGGGCCAGGCCCGCGGGCCTGTCGGGTCGGCCAGGCCCATTGACAGCCCTAGTCCTGTCTCATCAAAACCTTCGTCTCAATTAATCCAAGAGGACGCCTTCCAATCCCAGTTCTGCTCTTACCATAGAGCCACGGGACACACAACCTCTTACAATCCACGGCACACTTCTCCAGAACTGACAAGTGCTGCCTGCTACCACAACAAGCAGGTCGATGATACCACGACCAATGAACACGGGTCCCCAGAAAATACACGTCTTACCACAGTCGACCACTTGGTCAACCTGACCAGTCGCTCGCAGCTACCAACTGGGACTCATAATCTCTCAGAGATCACTTCTCTAAAACACAACCTCATCCACGGACACAGCCTCCAACGCAAGAACATGGCACT
This sequence comes from Amorphophallus konjac, assembly GCA_022559845.1. Taxonomy (NCBI): domain Eukaryota; kingdom Viridiplantae; phylum Streptophyta; class Magnoliopsida; order Alismatales; family Araceae; genus Amorphophallus; species Amorphophallus konjac. The sequence continues at coordinate 383,747,657 of CM040123.1, forward strand.
CATGCGGCAACCTCGCCAGCATATTTCCCCAACTCTCCACCTGCCAGTGCTATGAACCACAATATCTTGAGCAACGGCACGGCGACAACACGTCTCACACAACCGGAGACAACGCATATCGAGGAACCAATCCTCCGCTACTCTGCACACTTCCTCAGAAATCCACCCGCAGCAACCAACGCTACGATCCACGCACTCTAATCCACATGCACAACCGACCACAATGACACGGGATCCACCATCCCGACAATCCTCTACAACTTCGCAGGCTCCGATCCTCCACACATCGGGAACAACAACACCAGCCGCAAATTCTCAAAAACACCGCCCAGCCGGCACTCGTCCTTCCGGAACAGTGCCAACTCCCTTACACAACAGGGAAATGGGCACGACTTCTCACAGACAACCACCTTACCAACACAGAGGACGCATCTCGCACGGACTTCATGGCACATGGGCCCAACCAATCCGAGCACATGATGTGAGACGACGAACCTTAGCCAAGCGCAATCTCTCCAACCAAAGGAGAACCCAACACACCTCCGACCAATGAAAAATTTCCACGCTCGACCTGACCTCGAATCTCGCACATGCTGGGAATAACACCTTCCAGCATCAAGAAACCCATCACTTCCATCACGTCAGCTCCTCTGACAACACTCGCCAAGTGTCTCATCGGACCACGATCACAGCATCTCTCGATGCACCACCGTTGCAATTCCTCGAACTGTAACACGCCACGCCAAGAGCCGAAACACGAGCCATAACCGGTAATCACCAATGCTCATCATCGAGTCCCGAAACTCACCGCGGAACGTTCACATCTCGAGCCAAATCTAGGGCGAACACAACCCATTCGCACACAGGAGCGCAGGAGCAAGAACTTACTGGGACATCTCTGCCCAATCCTGCCTCAAAATCTGCAAAGAAAACCGGGACTGACACGTCATTTCTGACGCCACAGAGCATGACAAGAACAGCGGGCTCAACAAATCAGCAGCTCAACACAAGATCCTCCACTCACCCGAGCACAATTCTCGACCAGAGCACCCGCTCTGCCACCTCAAACCATAATCTCAACGCCTCAAGGGCTGGATTAAACCTCAAATTGGAGTAGCCAAACCAATGATAGCTCCCTCAGAGCATGCACACGGCCACTTGACCACGAACAATCCTTGCCAGCCATCTGACCTCGCTGTAAATTCCTCGAACACTGCACCGTAGATCCGCACCTGCCTGGCAACCTCTGCCCACCGCAGCACAACCAGGGCCACCACCCATCGGAAAGAAATCTCTCCATCACATCCCTAGGGCCCCGCACCTACACTCTACGAAACAAAATCCACCTTCACAGTGCCAGCACAGCGCACTTAAGCTCTTACATGAGAAACCAAGCGGAAAACAAACACAAAGCCCCATGCCAGCTGCCGACTGTACTAGACCTTACGGACTCTGATCACTGCAATATCTCAAATTCCCATGTACGTCCACAACCACGCTCTGATACCAACTGTAGCGACCCAAGATCCGGATACCGGGAAAGGAATCCTGGCCCGCCGCCCACGAGCCGGGGCTCGGAAGGGCTAAAAATGAGTGTAGAGGTACAAGGAAATAGGAAATAAAGTAGGATAATTCAACAATTAATAGAAATAAACAATCTAACTACAACAGAGTCCAGTCCAACAGAAAGTATAGTCAAGGCAAGGAACGTACCAAATGCCGAGTGAACTCTCGGCCCGACGAGCTGGCAACTAAGAATCTGCACACAACGCCCTCGAACCTCGAGGAAAAACAGCCGCACCTGAAAAGCAGAGGTGAGCCTCTTGTCATTGGCTCAGTAGGGGTCCCGCGGAACCCCAACCGAGAACACCGCGGTAGCGGAAAGGAAAACAGCTACAACTACAGCGGGAATAGCGAACCGGTGTCCGGTAAAACTTGGCACTACAGCTACTCCTACTGTACATGGAAACACTCCCCGATCTCACGATCAGGGGACCACCAGACAATGGACCACCCTAGTCGTGCTTCTAGGAAAATGACCACGCTGTCGGGAACTCAACACTGTCTAGGGGAAGGCCCTCGGTGATGCTCACCGGAACCCCTAGACCTCGGTATTGGGAAAACCCCCGGAACTCCACGCTAAACCACGTCTCGCTGACGTGAAGCGGAACTCGACTCACGAGGAAACTCACGTCACGTGACAGGAGTACCTGCCCACCAGAAGCAAGGTCGGATGCGTCCACTGACGACTTAGTCTACAGCCTTAGGTGTCGCCCTACAATGCCCCAGGTAGAGACTGCGACACCGTACTGTAACCAGGAACACAAAATAAGGACTAACTGAGGTCACGCTTGCCAGCGCGTGCCCGATGCCCTCAGTCAAGTGTGCACACACAGACCATACGCCCTAGGTACGTGCTCTAGCTAGTTCTTCCCTCGAAGCCCGGACTTAGGCTGCGCGTGGGAGCCCTACGGTAACCAGCCCAAAAATCGTCTCTCTCGGGTAAGCCGCTCCACCACTCCTTGGTGGGTCAGCACACGCGTGCCGTAAGAAGGCTACGACCAGTGGGAGGTCACTAAACGTGAACACGGAAAGCCACTTACACACCCATCGCGAGTAACACGGAGTAACAGGTGGCACGATGTCACCAGACTCTGGACGGCCCACTAGACCTATTAAAGCAAATGGTCTTTGAGTCACAAGACTCGGGTCAACACCTCCGTACAAGGACAGCTCCACGCCGTCAATCTGCCTTATGCCTAGGTCAGAAACTACGGTAACACGATGTTTGCGACGGGTTTTTTTTCATCCAACCGTCTTGTCGTTTCTTATCTTATTTCGCATATACATGTGTGTATGTACGTATATACGCATCTTATTTCACGTATCGATCAACCAATTAACTAACCGGTAATTAACTGACCGATTGACAACGCGGGCGTGCCAGTCACATGAGTGACGATATTATTGTGCGCTCATTCTGACCCGTGTCGGGCGAATGTGAGGTTCGGTCGGGACCAGCAGTCCGCCATACCATAAAGGCTATGGCGTTAATTACATCCCCCACGAGGAGGGAATACCTTTGATTAATTGCCGAGATAGCGGGCTGTCAAAGCCAGAATAAAGGATACAGAGCGTGCGAGTGATCATACACGATGCTATGATTGACTACAAACGATTTATTAGGGTGGACCCTGGTACATGGCGGAGGACTTAGGCTCGAGGGCCACCTTCACGCGTAACAAGGCCTCCAATCAGGCGTACCCTAACCTTCTGGCCAAGTTATTTGATATACCAAGGGTGCACCCGCCTGAGCATGCCTTAATGCGACATGAATGCATGATGATGATGATAAGTAAGATGACAGAATTATGAAGATGAATATGATTCAGTCACGTATTTATTAAGCCCCGCCAACGAGGGGAAGGATGGCACAAGCATGATGATAAGGGTAGGGCGAAGACGGGCGTAGTGGTGAAAACATGATAGCAAGAAGGTTTCGACTCGAAAGGCCCTCTCCTTATTCAATTTATTCCTAATTAGGGTTGATTGACTTCACCCTCGGGAAGGCGGGGGTCGCTCGGGGCGAGCCAGGGATCAAAGAGTATAGCGATTAGAAACAGCGCCTGAAAACGTAGGTGTAGGACTTAAAACGGCGTCGAAGCCGTAGGTAGATAAAGAGGGGCTTAAAACGGCGCGGCCCTGATCGGGGAGCGCCGGGGAGAGGTGCGCCGGGAGGAGCGCGCCGGGGGGAGCGCGCCGGGGAGGAGCGCGCCGGGGGAGCGCACCGGGGAAAGCGCGCCGTTTTAGAGCGCGCCGCTTAGGCCGCGCCGTAAACGAATGGCGTCCGTTTAACTTAAAATCGGGAATTTGTTCATTTTTTCTTGGGTTTATTGAAATACTTTAAAAAAACTTTGAGGATTTATTTGAGCTATTATTTCACAGGATCGACCCCGGGGCATCCGGGAGCCGAGTCACGGGCCCGCGCGAGATTCGTACTCGAGCGCGGCGATCATTCCGAGTTGTACTCGTTTCGATCCAAAATTTCGGCACCATCTCCCCATCCCGGAGGATTTATCGGGGAGATGCGGGGAGTACTCACGTAGCGGAGCAACCCCTAAGAGCCGGGTGGCACAACGGCGGCCGACAAAAACCCGAACGGAGAGGAAAAATCCCGAGGTCAAACCTACTAGGGGCACCAAATCCGTGGGCGACCGTGAGTGGATGAGGCGACTCGATGCGGGAGCGAAGACCCCGAGGGCTAGCCTGCGAGGGGCACGCGACCCAAATCACCACAACACTCAAATCGGGACGACCGGTATAAGGAAGGAATCCCCGAGGGCTAGCCTACGAGGGGAACACAACCCACGGCCACCACAAAGTCCATTAAGGACCGTGGATTTTGAACTGTAGGGCTTAGCCCCGTTGCTGTGCACCCAATGGTCCGCAGGGACATTCATCATCAATGGACGAGCCCTCTATCGGCCAAGTGACTGCTGCAGAAGATTTGGGGAATATCCCCCCTCCCCGGATGCCGGAGTGATGCTACAAGGCATACTCCCGTTGAGATGCGCACGAAACAAAAAAAAATAATGCGAGAACTGCAAAGTCCATAAGCTAAATAGATTGATGCTGTGCGATTGGCATAGAGGTGCCGGGGAAGGGATGTTCATATGTCGCATTCAGGCGAGCCGGCGAGAATAGAGAGGGACGACAGAGGCGATCCACCCTCCTCCCCCTCCCCCTGACCTATGAAGAGAGGCACAGGAGGAGGCGAGGGATAGGTTCCCTCGACAGAGATAGACGGAGATACGCACATAAGTGCGTCTCCAATCACGGAACCCGTGGCCTATGCGATGCACGGCCCCGCAGTCGTGTTAGAATTAGAAGAGGAAAAGAACCCCGGGGAGGGGGAAGAAGGTTTCATATGGCCCGAGGGCCTATCCAGCGCCGGAGAAAACCCATTGCACGGGAAATAGAAACATTGGGAAATCATTGAGCATATATTTGAAGGGGGATTGGGGAAGGCATTCATGAGATAGAAGACATTAGCCGCGAACGGCATTTCATTCATCCCGTAAAAGAAACAGGTATGTATACAGAGCATATCGATTCCGGCGCCGTCGTTGTCGATTGTCCGCCGTTTACATTAATGAAGAGACGATTACATCCAAAGTGAAAAGGGCAGAGGAAAATGGTGAGAGAAGGGGAGGCCAGGCTCATATCATCGCCCCTCCCCTCCTTCACTTACATCGTGCCAAAGGAGGAAACCCAAAAGAAGAACAGAGAGGTTGACCGGAAAAAACACGGAGACCCACCTAAATTCTTCCTTCCGAATGGAATATCGGATCCCTAGCTTCTCTTCTCCGACTCCGGAGGTATTCCGAGTAGCAGATGAGGAAGACCGCCGCGAGGGTCCTCCTGGAAAACCCTACTTCTTCCCCAAGCACCTCTCCCGGACCAACCGAACCCCCCTCCAATTGGCTATCTTCTTTTCTTTTCTTTCTTGGCACCTTGCTTTTTTCTCTCCGATCTCCCTCTCTTTTTGGGATGGATAAGGCAGGCTATATATAGCCCTTTTGTTAATTCGGCGCCCCGGGAAGGGGGCGCGCCGGATTTGGTGGCGCCAGGAAAACGTCCCGATCGTTTTTGCACACCGGTTTGACGGTGCCAGGGAACGCCTCCCCCATTGTAATTGGCGCGCCGGTTAGATGGCGTCGGGGAACACATCCCCTATTGTAATTGGCGCGCCGGTTTGACGGCGCCGTTTTAACTTGTTTACTCGGCGCGCCGGTCCGATGGGTCCGGAGATGATTCCGGAAGCTCCCGTTGACTATTCCTCTCGCCCTGGTCCTTGAAAAACCTTGACGTGGAGTCGAGGAAGCCCTCGACACGACGAACGGCCTTGATCAAACTTCCGCGTGTGTCTGGTCCGAGCACACGGAAGTCCTGGTGGTACGGCCTTCGGCACTGCGATTTGCGCTCCTGGTTGAGATGGATTCGTGCTCGAAGCTTCTTTGCAGGATGGTGTCGCATCCTGGATAATTTCGCCTTGAACGGCGATCAATTGGCCACTAAAGGGCCCATTATGACGAAGAGCCGAACCCATGTCAGGTAATCGGGACCCGCTGCTGACAGAGCCCTCGGCCCCTTGTTGTGGACGGCCGAGGACGTTTTCCCTCCTTAGGAGAGCCATGGGGTAGACCGTCATCCTTGGTCGGGCGACGGATGTGGGGTAGCGGCATGACGAGGTCGATACCGAATCATTGGACAGGCTTGATTGCGCTGCCGGTTGGTTGTGGGTTCATTTCGACTCTCCTAAGGTGAAATCCCCGGTGCTCATTTCAAGGTGACTTGGGGCCCCGTCAGCTTGAAGGGTCTTTGATAAGGTGGTCTTCAGCCGCTTCTGTGCTTCAGTGGGCCGTATCATTCATCTTTGTGGCTCAGTTGCCGAAGGATCATATTTTGAGTGCCAACAAATGCCCCCCAGACGTAGGCGGTGCAAGTGAGGCAGGAATGCGGCAAGGCCTATGGATGAGCTTCGTTTAGTTGACGGAAGCTCGAACGGCACTTAATTCCGGCATCGGACGTTAATCCGGCGAGGCAGGAAGCTTGACGGCATCACTTAAAACGGCGCGGCCATTGCTTCATTGGTTAAAACGGTGCCACCTTTACGGCGCGCCTTGAGCTTCTGTGGTTAAAACGGCGCCGCCTTTACGGCGCGCAAATGTCTTAAAACGGCGCGCCCCGGGGCGCGCCGTTTTAACAGGGGTGGAGCCCCCTATATATTGGCTTCTTCTTCATTTTTTCCTTCGAGCTGTTCATTTGTGAAATTTTCTTCTCTCTCTTCATCTCCCTTTCTCCTCTTCCCGCGGCGCCGAGTGGCTCTTGGGTTTGAGTGAGCCGGTGAGTTGAGTCGGTGACGCGCTTTTGGGTTTCGAACCCGTTCTTCGGGCCCCGGGAGGCTCCTCGTAGGACTTGTCCTCGGAGCTAAACCCCTCGGGTGTCCCATTCGGCCTTAGCTTAATGCTTATGGCTACTTTTAGGGGCTACTCCCTTCGTGGACAGCTCCCGCTTTTCTTTCGGCAAATCCCCGAGCTGGGGAGATGCTGCCGGAATTTTGTGAGAAATATTGCTGCGGTCAACTGATTTCTGACTTTGCTTGTTCGCCTCTGGGCGTTGTTTTTTGCAGATAATATGGCATCTGGATCATCTTCTTCCGCATCCCAGGTTGCTGTGACCTGGGGGAATGTGCATTCCCTTGATCGGGGGCCTCGACAGATAGCTGCGGTTGCCGAGTCTTCGGACTCAGAGATCGACACCATCGACACCGGCCGCTTATTGATTCTTGACGGCAACCACTTCCAGTATGATCGGAGGGATGGCGTCAGACTCGACCATCCCAAGGACAAGCATCTGATGGCGTTCCTTGAGCGCTTCAACCTTGGAGGGAAACGCGATTTAATTCTCGTCCGTCGAGCCGAGGGAGCCCTACTGGCGGAGAGAGACAGTTTGGCCGAGTCAGTCACTCGAGGCATGCCTATATATATCCCAGGGGAGCCCAGAAAGTGGGGAGCCGTGCTCGGGGTGTAGGAGTTATCCCCCGAGGCTGGGATGCTGACGAGAGCGCCGCAGTATACCCCAGCTCGCTGGAATGAAACTGCCGGACGTGTTGACCGGGAGAAGCCCGTATACGGTTTATTCCTCGCCCCGCTTGATTGGGGATACCGAGACGAGCCTTTTCTTTTAGACTGCTTGGCGGTCGGGTTCAAACATCAAATTTCAGTGGGGTGGTTTGGAGAGCTCAAAGCCACCGACGCTGATGCCTTCAGACCGGGGGCAGTTGAATTCACAGACTTTGTGTTGCGGCAGTACGCCCCCATCCTAGTGCATGCGGGTGTATACCAGAGTGTATATGCTTCACGGTACAGATACCCGATCTCCCGAGGTCTGTGCTGCGGGATGATCGAAGTCTTCTGCCCAGAATACAACACTTTTTACACTGCGGAGGGCGAGACTTCCCTGGACCTCTGGAGTCTTTCCCAGCTGAGCGGCTTGCCCATAAACGGGGAGCCGTATGAAGAGGTTTGTTTTCCAGACTGGCTGAAGGACCAGACGGATGGGGAAGGTAGATATTTCACGGGCTTCGCCTACCGTTATCTGATGAAGGCATATCGCACCCTGCTACGCCTGACGCTTGACTCGCGAGAGGCACGGAAGCCTGGCGAAAAGAGGCGCGTACGGATGGGCACGTGGCTCCAGTATTTCTTCGGTGGGGAGCAGCAATACGAGGACTTCCCCACGGTGGTTCCGACGGCGGTAGTGCGGAAGAAAAGGGCTCGACGCCAAGCGACATATCCCGTTGCATCAGGGAGAGGGCAGCAGGTCGGCCCGAATCCCACAGGAGTTGACGCAGTTACACATTGTGCTGCGTATCTGACTTACTGGCTTTGTTCGTTTGCCCTCCCTCAAGGAGACGAGACAGTAATCAGACTGGAGGCTATTTACCCTGCCTGCTTAATGGCCTGGGGGACGAAGCTGTCCCTGTGCCCTGTGGCTCTGTGCCTCATATATAAAATGTTGGGGGATTTGCACAAGTCGCGCATTCCCAGAAATTCACGGAAAGTTGGTCCCATCCACTTTTTTAATGCCTGGGTCTGCACCCTATTTCCTGAAGCAGCTCTCCGGTCAATGCAGTCAGATCGTCCTTTGCCGCGGATGATCGAATTTGCCAGTGCCGAACCGTCTTCACTGGCGGATCAGCTTTTCGCCATTCGGGGGAAGTTGACTACAATTCCAACAGATTCCCCTAGCGTTCTGCACTTTTGGAGCTTGGCTGCCAGCTCTAGCCCTCTTGTCAACAGGATGCGGCAATGTCGATTATTTGAGACAGAGGAATTTATTCATCAGCTGACTGGGTCGAAAAGCACAAGGCCCATCTTGGAGTCGGAACTGGTTGAGTGGGCGCTGTCTATTCGTCCCAGTGTTCTTGTCTTCAGGAAGAGCGGCTTACTGTGGCTGGAGCCGTACTATCCCTTTCGTTTCAGCCGGAATTTTGGGTATGACCAGCAAATTCCTTCTTCTTCAGCCCGATTCAATCTGCCAAATAGACATCGGGCTGGTCAGACGGCTACGGATGAAGCCCGTGGATGGTGGGACTACTTCCATCTTCGGGAGGACGTGTCATTCAGGGTGCCAACCCCGGCCCGTCTGCCCCGAGTGACTCCAGACTTCATCAAGTGGTGGAATGCGCGAACGGGCTTCTATCAGAACTTCCGGAAAGACTGCTGGCATAGCGCCGAGCATCGTTTCCTAGATTCGCAGCGGGAGCCTGTTTTGGATGTTGATCCAGCCTACCTTAAGAGGCTGAAATCTTGGTCCAACACTGAGGTGATGGCATATGTAGAAGCCAGGAAAGCTGCGAAGGGCAAGTCGTCCCGAGCCGACCCGAAGATGCCAGAGATCTAGAGGGATGATTATATCAAGACTCTCTGGGGGCTGTACCGGGTTAGCAGTGACCGTATTGCTCTCCAGACAATCCCCCTTCCGGTGGAAGAACCTCTTCCTAGTGTGGCGAGCTGGCGCCCAGAAATCGACCGTTTTCATCCCTATCGGACCTACATCGGGAGGGAAGACAGGCGGGCTGACTTATATTCCAACACCCCCTGGATATTCGCCCTGCTTCATTCCCATGGGCTTTCAATTTTCGGTCCACTAGAAGCCATCCGGGACCATCAGCTCCTCATATCTTTCAAGTATGTCGACGGCTGGGGATTCGACCACTTGAGCTTATATCATCACTTGTCATCCCGTGGCCATGAGGATTTGGCTCAACTGACGGAGAAAAGTGAAACAATTGGTGATGTGTGCTGGCTCATCCGCGAGGCGGCTTCTCGGGACAAGGCGCCAGCACTGCTTTACTGGCCGCTTAGTCCCCGATACACCGGGCTGCCAGGTAATGCATGACTTCTTCTTCAGCCCTGAAGCTGCTTCTTCTATATTCAGTGTGCATCTTCTCACTTATGTATTTTTGCAGCTCGCCTTTCTATGGAGGCGACCCGACACTGTAGGGAGTTGATATCTAAGGCGCAGAAGCCTTCATATTTTAATATTCCAGAGCCAGCTCCGACCACGACACCATTACCCCCTGGGGATTCACGGAAGCGGACCAGGTCCCAGGTCAGGGAGGCCATCAGTAGGGCCAAGAAAGTCAAGAGGGCAGAGTCCCGTGCTACTCGGGCACGTCGGAGGAAGGCTGCTGAAGAGGAGTCCACGGTTCCCCTTCCTCGGGTTCCGTCATTCTCCGAATTTGAGGCCGCCTGGATGCAAGGGCCCGAGGGCGAAGGTGACTTCTTATTCTTGCACAGCTTGTTTGTTTATTTCCGCCGCCCTGGCTGATCATCCTTCCTTTTAGTGGCTGCTGGCACTACCTCCGCCGCTGTTGGGTTGGAGGCGACAACCGGAGCCGCTGTTGGGGAGAGAGAGGAAGAAGCCCCCTCGACCTCGGCTGAGGGTGACTTGCCTTCACCGACACCTCATCGAGACATGGAAGGTAATTTGCAGCATGCCTATAGAGCTTAACGGCATGTTGTGGTTTCAGTCGGGTCTTGACTGTTTATTGTCTTTCCATTTCAGTCGGTGTTCGGCCCATACTACTCCCCGAGGTCAGTGCTACGGCAGGGGTTGCCATCGGAGAGCAAGGGCTTCCGGGGGACCGGCCTCTGGATATTCCACCGCTGGATGTTCCCGAGATGGCGATCGCCGAGGAGGTTCTGGATAGAGGGCCTCCTCTCAGCGGCACGATTCCCGCTCAGGTGCCGGAGGTCCGAGAACAAGCAGAAGAATCCTCCTCCTCTGAACAAGTTGATTATGGTGGCGGCTCTGGCGATGACAAGGGATTCCCCATGGTCGACACCGAGGCTGAGGACGCCGGGGCTTCTTCAGCTTACGAGAGCGATCTGCCGACGTTCAGCCCTCCGAGGCTATTGGGAGCCGAGTACGGGCCATCGTACCCGACTGCAGGGGGAGGGCCAGAATCTTCAGAGGATACTTTTGGAGGCCTAAATGTAGTGCCGGTTAAGGTAGGAAGTATTCTGATTCCCACTTGCAGCACTTCTTTTAATTTTCAAGCCAGCTGGCTGATGTACATATATGGAATGCAGGCTGAGGTGGTACCGCCAGCTATAATGATTCGCATACCCCTTCCAGACGTGGATATGGGTCAGTCGGCCTTCCCACCAGTTGTGCGGCCCATTGCCCTGCGGCTTCCACGGACCTACGCTGCTGCAGCGACCTCAAGGGAGCCCGGTGCGACTGTTGAGGTTGGCGTCCTGATCAAGGTTGCAGAGACTCAGGCCCTGGTTGCCGGCGAAGAGCCACTGCTGAGGCCAAGTGCTCTCCCGGAAGTAGAAGCGGGAGAAATTATTGCGGAAGAAGCCGAAGCCTTATCGGTTAAGGACAGCTCCCCTCTGTTGACGACCCGTGAGACTGCCCGGGAGGAGCAAGCACCCCCAGCCGCCGAGACGGCCGTCATGACTTCGCCCCAAAGGGCAGGAAAGGAAATTGCCGTCATGGAGGGCCCCTTGGCCGCCGTAACCGCAACTGTTGGGCCAGGAGTCGGTGCTATACAGACCCTGCCATCGACGTCCCTCGCGGTGGCCGATGACATCTGGGCCGACATAGATAACAGGGTGGATTTTCAGCTCCCCGAGTCTTCGCCACTAGGCCTACGATTCTCTGATGACATGGTATGGTAGTCTTTGGACAATCTCCAGCGGGCTATGTCAGCTTCTCTGGACCTGACCTATGTGCAGCTGAGGAGCTTGGTGGACCACCTCTCCTGGTCGTTATTAGCATTCGGCTGCCCCATGGACGATTGGACTCCGCGGGTTGTAATGCTATTAAAGCACGCCAACAGGCGGGAGTTCCTGAGCCGAGAGGTTTCTGATCAGCTGACGGCTGTGAAGCTAGAGAGGGCAGATTGTCGCACTGCTGCTTCTTCTTTGAGGGTGACCATGGAACAGCTGAGAAATGCTGCTGGCAACATCTCAGAACGCCGGCTGCTCCTCACGGCACGGGAGGTAGAGTTGCGCGCTGAACTTGCTGAGGTCGAAGCCGAACTGCAGGAAGGCGAGCGCCTCGAAGCCCAGTCAAGAGAGGAAGCTGATCTGGCCGAAGGACAACTTGCCTCTTTGGACGAGAAGTTATCGCAGCTGACAGCTACTGAGGCACGGTTGCAAGAATTGACCCGACACTCCTCACTGGGTCTCTTGGAGTTGGCAGATATTTTCCGGCGTCCTTTGCCATGATTTCATCTTGTTTTTTTTTCTTTCTTCTCCCTTGATCGGGCTCCACTTCCCTCTTTCCCTTTTTTTTGGAGCTTACGTACCCCCCGGGGGATGTTCCGTGCGTAAATGTATTCCGACAAGTCATATTAATGAAGATATCTCTGTTTGTCACCTCGATCACGACTTCTTTTCCTTCCTTCTTTTCTTTCTGGCTGATCACCTGAATCTGGGGATACTTGCCGATGGCGCAGGAGAGCGCTCACGCCTTCAGGGAAGGGGTGAGGTGTTCGCTCCACCGCGACGTAGCCGTTCCCGGAACAGGGCCTTTGCCAATGTGGGACATAGGTAGCGTAGGCAGATGCACCTAGCGAACCTTGCCACTGGTGATGAGAGGCGTGTGGTAACCATTGACGTGGGTCAACTGTAGACGTAATTATGCTTTGTTGGTCAATGAGGGCGGAAGGCCCAGGTTAGAGGGTAGTCGACCGGGTTTGTCGATGCTGACAAGGGTCGAAAAGGTAGACGGTCTTGCCGATGGTGACAAAAACCGGATAGGGTAGCGACCGATCTTGCCGATGGTGACAAGGGTCGAAAAGGTAGACGGTCTTGCCGATGGTGACAAAAACCGGGTAAGGGTAGCGACCGATCTTGCCGATGGTGACAAGGGTCGAAAAGGTAGACGGTCTTGCCGATGGTGACAAAAACCGGGTAAGGGTAGCGACCGATCTTGCCGATGGTGACAAGGGTCGAAAAGGCAGACGGTCTTGCCGATGGTGACAAAAACCGGATAGGGTAGCGACCGATCTTGCCGATGGTGACAAGGGTCGAAAAGGTAGACGGTCTTGCCGATGGTGACAAAAACCGGGTAAGGGTAGCGACCGATCTTGCCGATGGTGACAAGGGTCAAAAAGGTAGACGGTCTTGCCGATGGTGACAAGGGTCGAAAAGGTAGACGGTCTTGCCGATGGTGACAAAAACTGGGTAAGGGTAACGACCGATCTTGCCGATGGCGACAAGGGTCGAAAAGGTAGACGGTCTTGTCGATGGTGACAAAAATCGGGTAAGGGTCGCGACCGATCTTGCCGAGGGTGACAAGGGTCGAAAAGGTAGACGGTCTTGCCGATGGTGACAAAAATCGGGTAAGTGTCACACCCCGAACAAGGCGGAAATATCGGGACGTACAGTTAGGGATACGCTGGCAAGAGAGAGAACTAATCTAAAATAATACACAAGTGCTACAAGATGGAAATACTAAATGATCATTAACAAACCACAACTGATACAATAACCTCAAGTTCAACTTAATACAACTAGAATAATCAACCACTAAAACTCAATAACATGACTGAGACTAAAAGCTCTCCAAAATACAACTAAAGAAAGATAACACACTACTAACACACTAGAACTGATACACTCAAGACATCACTCCTGCCCTTCCCCATCGGTAAGCGTGTCACCTGAAAAGCCTGGAAAGGGGGGAAAACACAACTATGAGCTGACGCTCAGTAGGAAATAACAGACAGGTATAAGTGATTAACAGTTTAATTATATTTTAAAATGTCATGCTACAAATGATAAAAACAATAAAAAGATAACGGTGATATCACGAAACAGAATTCAAAGATCTTGCAAGGTCAAGAAATATAATGAATAGAATAGTAAGACAAGAATTACTACAGGAGATAACGATAAAAAGTTGGCCATATCAAGATAATTTAAGTCATGTCAAGCACGTATGTAATTTCATTTCCACGTCCAAGTAATAAGCAAGTAAAGTAACCACAAGTAGAGTATAGAACAGTGAAGAGTGGAAAGTGAAAAGTAGTAGGAAGTAATGTAGAGAGTAGTGGAGAGACTAGTGGACAGTCCTAGATTTAACACATGTCAAGTACTGGTGCCAAATGCCACACCTAGTCATTCACCTCCCCGGGGGTACACGTAGTGTTCGGGCACTCTTCCCAAGACCAGACCGAGCCCTTAATTGTTTGCCAGGCATTGATTTCTTTGGATCAAAGATCCCACGAATCTAGACTTCCACAGTTTATGGCCAGAATTCCAAGGTTTAAACTAAGTAGCAATAACAACTTCACGTAGGAAAGAGATTCATTTCCAGAATTTCAAGGTAAGTATAATCATCAAGGAGATCGAAACCAAGTCACAACAAGAGTTAATCGTGCTGCGCTACTGTAAAACAGCAGCAATCAAACAAGCTAATCAACATATTAATCCTAATCACAAAGTTAAGATATCATGATTAACCATTATCATTTGCATTAAGACAATTGCCAAGAAGCTGATTCAAGATGATAAGACAAAGAACAACTCCCACAGGAGTGAAATAGAATGCATTAACAGAGATTTAATTACACCATTAACCACTAATTATGTGGGTTTCTATTTAATCTTGTATGCATTGAAATGAAGATGATAAACGGGGTGTTTTTACACTAAGTTTGCATGTATGGACCAATGTTAATTGAAACTAAAAAGGGTACATGAATAGATCATTAGTTCCTCAAAAATGTAGTTTTCAATGTGATTAGGTTGAATGGATTGATTACCCAATGATCCGGATTGATCCCCGGGTCAAAAACATCATTAATGGGGTCATACAAGGCATGGGTCGACCCATTGGGTCGACCCCTGGCATTCCAGGAGCCTTCCTGGGTGTGGGTCGACCCATTGGGTCGACCCCTCAAAAAAAAAGCTTCATGGGTCGACCCATTGGGTCGACCCCCTTCACTGGGTGCATGGGTCGACCCCTACACTTCCAGAAGCGACGGGTGATTCCGTAAACCATGAAAACTCAATGATTTGGGGTCTAAATGAGTTGGGATTTTAACCAAATGCTCTAGGGTTCTTAATATACATACTAAGGTCATAAAACAAGAGATTGAAACAAGAAATTTGCTGAAAACTCAATCAAATCACAACCTATTTATGATGAATACATGAAGAACCTAGTTCTTAACATGCGTCTACTAAAACGTAGATTTCTCTCATTATACACAACGGAATTTGGGGCTTTTTATATCAAAAGAAAGCTAACTTAATGATGAATCCAACCATATACTATAAGCCATATGTGGATCAAGTTATCTAATCCAAAAACAGCCCGAAAATCAAGTTTCTACTTGAAGAACATAATATACATCAAATTCTAGAAATGCTCTTACTAAAAATCAAAATTCTCCAAGTATGCTCAATGAAATTTGGGGCTTCCTAAGTTAAATGAAATCTAACAACATGCTGATTACATCATGTAAGTTAATTAGAGTTTGGTTGTTAGATCCTACCTCAAATCGGAGAGAGAAAACTCAAACCCTAGGATGAAGAACACTTGGACAGCACCTCACAAAAAGCTCGATTTCTCCCCGGACACCTAATGAAAATTGGGGCTTTTGCCACCAATGGATAGAGCTCGATGAGAGGAACAATTTGCTATACTCATGATCAAGATTTGGTTGAGAATTCCTACCTCAATCGATGGATCAAAGAAGGATGAAGGAAAGCCAACGGCCTGCTGAACCACCTCCACAAATCGAGCTAGATCTCTCCAGATCTGAAACTTCAGCGAACCCCACAGCAGCCAAATGAAAGAAGACTCGTAGGGCTTCATTTTGATAGCTCATAGAGCTTCTGGAGCCTTCGGAATTGGGAGTATTCGCTGCTGCAAGCTACGTGTTTAGAAACGGCGCCGAAATCCTTGACTTGACCAAACTATGTCGGCAGCACGTTTTGGGGCTAGGTTTACCTCAAATTGATTGAGGGTAAATGTTCCTTACATTGTGGCCTTCCATTTGCCCTTGATTTCAGATCATTTGGTCGAGTATTGAGGTCGAATTTCGTGTTTTAAACTAAGGGTTAAGTATGGGTCAAAAGTGTACACTTTTGGGTTTAAACTCTAAATAGATCTTACCACGGATTTACAATGGCCTAATGCCAGAAGGAAAAGTTGTTATCTACATCGACCTAAATCTATTTACTATTTTTACAGATTTTTCTAAGGTAGTCGGATTATTACTTATACTATTCCGTAAATAGTTAAATGTTAAGTTCGGAAAACTAAGTTCACTAATTCGGCATAATAAATGATTTTCTTAGGCTTGAATGTAGAAGACAAAGTTGCTAAACAAAATTAATTCTACAAGATGTGATTTTTGGGGATTTTTAGAAAATAGTTGAAAAATGACTTATTCTATTAATTAATTAATTAATCTAATTAATTTGGATAATTCTCATTAATTCAAATAACTTCAAATAAATTCTAAATAATTACAAATAACTTTCTAAATAAATTTTTAAAGAATTTGGGGTCTTACACCCTCCCCTACTTAAAGAAATTTGGTCCTCCAAATTCACTGCACTAAAACTGAGAGTAGAAAAAGATCGCTCACCTAGAATAGATCGGGATACCGCTTTCGCATAGTCTCTTCAGACTCCCATGTAGCTTCTTCGGTCCCACGCCGACTCCACTGAATCTTGACCATCGGTATCGAACGATTCCGGAGTTGCTGTTGCTTCCGGTCCAGAATCTTGACAGGTCTTTCCTCATAGGTCAAATCTTCCTTCAGTTCAAAATCCACCTGCTGAATGATATGAGTGGGATCGTACACATATTTCCGTAACATAGACACATGGAAAACATTATGTACGCCAGACAAATGCGGTGGTAAAGCCAATCTGTATGCCACCTCTCCCACTCTATCTAGAATCTCGAATGGACCAATGTACCTCGGACTCAGCTTGCCATGAATGCCAAATCTTCGGATCCCTCTCGTTGGAGAGACCTTTAAGAACACATGCTCGCCAACCTGAAATTCCAATGCTCTTCTCTTGTTGTCGGCATAACTCTTCTGTCTTGACTGGGCTACTTGTAACCGGTCTCGGATAACACGGATGTTCTGTGATGATTCCGAAACAAGATCTGGTCCAAGCCACTGTTTCTCACCTACCTCGTCCCAACACAACGGGGAACGACAACTTCTACCATATAGTGCTTCAAAAGGAGCCATCTGAATGCTAGACTGATAGCTGTTATTGTAAGCGAATTTAATTAATGCCAAATGCTCACTCCAATTACCACCGAAATCAATCATGCAAGCTCGCAACATATCTTCCACTATCTGATTGGTTCTTTCAGTCTGTCCATCTGTCTGTGGATGAAAAGCAGTACTAAAATTCAGACAAGTACCCAAAGACTCTTGCAGTCCCTTCCAGAAATGTGAAGTAAATCTGGGGTCTCGATCAGATACTATATTCACTGGGATACCATGCAATCTCACCACTTCCTTTATATACAAGGCAGCCAATACATCAATCGTCCACTTGGACTTAATTGGTAAGAAATGAGCCGACTTTGTCAATCGATCGACAATCACCCATATCGCATCAAATCCACCACGAGTCCTAGGTAGACCCATAATGAAATCCATGCCAATGCTTTCCCACTTCCATTGGGGTATGTCGAGTGGTTTCAATTTCCCTGCTGGTCTGAAATGTTCGGCCTTAACTTGCTGACATTCCAAACATCTGCTCACAAAATCTGTAACTTCTCTTTTCATATTCGGCCACCAAAAGGACCTTTTCAAATCTCGGTACATCTTAGTGCCTCCAAGATGAATGGTATATCTGGATCTATGAGCTTCCTCAAGAATTTTGTTCTTTATTGTAGCCTCATCCGGAACACAAGTTCTGTCTTTAAATAATAATCTACCATCATCGGCCAACATGAAGTCAGGTCTGCTGCTCAAGCTTCCCTTGATCTCTACCAACTCGGGGTCATTATCTTGCAAGGACTTGATCTCTATCAATAATTCAGGTTTAAGTTGAATCTGAGCAATCAAGATCCGATCATTGTCAATATTAAGATCCAGACTAGATAATTGTTCCAACAACCTCCATTCTTGTAACATGAGACTTGACAATCTAGCTACCGGCTTCCGGCTTAATGCATCTGCCACAACATTACCTTTGCCAGGATGATACTCAATCGAGAAGTCGAAGTCTTTCAAGTACTCCAACCATCTCCGCTGCCTCATGTTGAGTTCTTTCTGAGAAAATAAATACTTCAAACTCTTATGATCTGAGAACACTGTAAAGGTTTCTCCATACAAGTAATGCCTCCATATCTTCAAAGCAAACACGACTGCAGCAAGTTCCAAATCATGAACAGGATAATTATCTTCGTGCTTCCTCAACTGTCTAGAGGAATAGGCAATCACCTTCCCATGCTGCATGAGTACACAGCCTAAGTCAATACCTGATGCATCAGTATAAACAACAAATCCTCCTTCACCAGAAGGTAAAGCCAAAACAGGTGCAGTAGTCAAACACTCCTTCAGAGTCTGAAAGCTTCGCTGACAATCATCTGACCAATCAAACTTATTCTCCTTGCGGGTTAATCTTGTCATAGGTACTGTAATCTTGGAGAAATCTTGAATAAATCTTCGATAATAACCTGCCAGGCCTAGAAAACTTCTAACTTCTGTCACACTGGTAGGCTGTTCCCAATTCTTCACTGCCTCAACCTTCGAAGGATCAACAGAAATACCGTTCTTCATAATGATATGTCCTAGAAAGGACACCTCTTGCAGCCAGAATGCACACTTACTGAACTTAGCATATAGTTGATGATCTCTCAACAATTGCAATGCAATTCTCAGATGTTCAGCATGTTCCTCCTCATTCTTAGAATAAATCAGGATGTCATCAATAAAGACCACGACCCATTGATCAAGATAGGGCCGAAATGCATCGTTCATCAACTGCATGAAAGCCGCTGGTGCATTCGTTAGACCAAAAGGCATAACGAACAACTCAAAATGACCATACCTGCTACGGAAAGCCGTTTTATAAATATCCTGTTCGAACACATTTTATTTTATCTGGTTTATTTGTTTATTTATTTTATTTATTTTATGGATTTATTGGCGTGCCAGTCACCATGGTGACGATTCTTATTGTGCGCTCGATCTGACTTGGTCAGTCGATTGTGAGTGATCGTGTCTGGACTAGAAGTCCGTCATACCCTGAACGCTATGACGTTAATTACGTCCTCCCTAAGGAAGACAACCCTTGATTAAACGCTAGAGGTAGGAGGAAGACAGCGGTAAAGCCGTATGCTCAAAGGAGACAAAGTTCATCTGTTTGCAAGACGTTAAATGTATTCGGGCAAAGCAGGGGTTTGTTAATTACGGGGACACATCCGACGGCATATTCCCACCATCTTGGATGATGCCAAGTGGGGAATAGGAAACCACCCATACAGTGGCAAAGTGGGAACCGTAAAGGATCGAGCATAATTGACCCGGAGTCCGAATAGGGACCGGCATGCCATGGCACGCCCCATATGGGTGCGGTAGCACGTTTATATCCCCCCTTCGAGGGGACCATCGGAGGGCATACAAAGGCATGACTCCGTGGGTCGACGGGGTTGAGAGATAATATCACAGTGACCTGGCCAGGTGTGTGCGAATTTCGGCAGCATGTCCCCTTGACTTGGATTATGCCAAGAGAAGATAGGTCATCACCCACGGAATGCCGGGATGACAACCGAATGAGGATGGGCACCGGGCCCCGGGACATCGCTTGCTTCTGTTTCATCGGTCAATATCCCCTTGAAACCCTTCAGAACGCATGTAACGACATGGCCCTTTAGGTTCATAAGGGTGGAATCCGGATCGGGAATGAGGGCTGTAGGGGAGGGAGGTCCTCCCCATTACTGTATCTTCTCAGATCATTCATGACGGTCTCATGGCAGTGGGGAGAAAGTCCCCTGACTAGGCTTCATTGGGCCAAGAAGAGGGCTCTCGGCGTGGCTTACTGGTTGGCCAAGGGGAGCTCTCGGTGTGGCTTTTTGATTGGCCAAGGGGGCTCTCGGCGTGGCTTACTGGCTGGCCAAGGGGGGTACTCGGCGTGGCTTCTTGGTTGGCCAAGGGGGCTCTCGGCATGGACATTTGGTGGATGAAAGGGGCTTCTCGGCGCGGTCCTTTGATTGGCCAAAGGGGGGGGCTCTCGGCCTAGACATTTGGTTGGCCAAGGGGGGGCTCTCGGCCTGGGCATTTGGTGGATGGAGGGAGCTCTCGGCACAAGGCTTCCCGGCGCACTCATGGCCGCGTCGGGAGCCTAGCACCGGGAGGCTGTGGGCTGTGGGTGCTTCACAAAAGGACTTGTCGTTTAGCTGAAAGGAGGGGAAGGCCTCTCGGCCTTATGGTTCTCGGCGGGGGAAACTCGCACGCCGAGAAGATGAATATACAGAAGGATTTCAGGGTTTCAGAGCTCAAAAACGATGCTCTGTTTCTGGGATTTCTGGGTTTTATGGCTCAGATCGAGGCCGAATCGGGGGAGTATGAGGAGATTTCACGAACACCTCTGCTGGAAGGATGCCAAGGGATCTGAGAGGCCAGATCATCAGGAGGAGGAGAGACCATCATCGGGGCTGAGTAGCCTTTATCTGTATACTGCCAGACGTCTGGGGGAGTCAAGAGATGGCTGTCTCTGATCCCCCGGACTAGCATGGTATCATCTGGGAAGCAGATCTGCAATGAGAGAACCCTTGATGCTGAGACCTCAGACCCTGATCATTCAACGATTGGAATGGGGATCCAGGGTAGCATTCGGCCTTTATCTGTATACTGCCAGACGTCTGGGGGAGTCAAGAGATGGCTGTCTCTGATCCCCCGGACTAGCATGGTATCATCCGGGAAGCAGATCTGTAATGAGAGAACCCTTGATGCTGAGACCTCAGACCCTAATCATTCAACGATTGGAATGAGGATCCAGGGTAGCATTCGTCTACGGGTTCAAATGCATCATTTATAGCCGGCGGGCCAGGGAACCAAGAGATTGATGTCTCTGGTTCCCGGACAACACAAGGGGCTTGAGGAACAGACTCAAATACATACGGAGGGCATGCTATTGAAGCGGGAAGAAAGAAGAGAATAGAACCCAGCAACCCATTGAACAAGGGTGGGGGTTCTACCTTCATCCCCGTTCGAAGAACAGACCTGACTCCGAAGCCTGAGTCATTTCGCCCATGGGGCATTCATACAAACAGTATGCATACATATGGAGACAAAAGAAGATAGTATTGCCCAAAATCCATCACGGCCATTGCATTTACTTCATCTCACCATCATTTACATCGAGAAACATATAGGGGAGGAACAGGGAAAGAATCGTATGAATAATCTAAACCTCAAGACTTCGACTATTACATACGGAGAATCAGTAAAAAGAAGAAAAAGAAACATCGAACATGGGGGGGGGGGGAGGGTGGAGCATTGACTCCTCTCCCTCCCCCTATCAGCCCACCTGGAGCCCTTCTTCTTTCCTTTCTTCTGCTTCTTCTTTCGACGGAGACTCTCTCCCTCTCTTTTCCTTTCTCTTTCTCTTTCTGGCTATCTGTTCGCTCTTTTCTTCTTCGTCTATTTCTTCTTTTCTTTTCTGTCTATCCTCTTTCTTGCTATCTCCCTGCTTCACTCTTCGAAGGGAGGGGGTTTTATAACCCTTTTCCCTTTTCCTTCTCGGCAGGCATCTTCACGGCGCGCTTGAGGCAGGCTTCCCGGCGCGCTCAAATTTGATCTCTCGGTGCCAGTATCTGGGCTTCAACATGGGCTTTCGGCGCCACCTTCATATAGGCCCACTTGGGGTTTCTTTAAATGTATCATCATCCCAAAGGGTCTATCATCTATGAAATATCTTGTATTGAAATCGCGATTGCAATCTCCATCAGTTCGCAGACGGGTTTTAATCAGTCCGTAGACAGGGGTTTCATCAGTCCGCAGACAGGGTTTTATCAGTCCGTAGATAGGGATTTCATCAGTCCGTAGATAGAGTTTTATCAGTCCGTAGACAGGGATTTATCAGTCCGTAGACAGGGATTTCATCAGTCCGTAGACAGGGTTTTATCAGTCCGTAGACAGGGTTTATCAGTCCGTAGATAGGGATTTCATCAGGATTGTCAT